>JAWDGP010001383.1:0-45000 GCA_033675545.1 Elysia crispata
CTCTGCTACTACTACAACAACAACCTCTGCTACTACTACTACGACTACCTCTATTACTACTACTACTACTACTACTACTACTACTACTACTACTACTACTACTACTACTACTACTACTACTATTACTACTACCATTATTTTTACGACTACTACTACGACGACGACTAAACTGCTGCTGCTATTACTATTACCTCTCATGCTACTGCTAATATTTTTTTCTGATCGTTCTTTGCAGCTCTTATTGTTGCGTGCATTTTAGGTGCTGCCCTTGTTGTTGGTGGTAATGGTTACACGTAAAATGTTGATTGAAAGGATTAGCAACACATTTGCTACACTCAGCCGAGCATATGCTAACTATCTTGAGTAAGATTGCCCAGTCAAACGAAAGGATTGCGGGAAAAACAATTTATAGAGTATTGCTCCTGTTTTAGATATATTCAAAAACTTCCCAAAAAATTGTTCGAGCTTGAAACAATTCGTTAATTCCGATACTCAGAGATGCCCAAATAAAGTTAGAAAAAGAAAGCAAATGAAAAGTCATAAAAAGAAAACATCCCTAGGTTACTACAAACGAGTCCTAATAGTTGAACTGTTGAACTGTTTAGCATACCTGATTACCCCTCATAACTTTTTTCGTTAAATCTCGTTCCCAAAAGCTGTTGCCTTAATTAAGTTTACATGAATTACAGATGTCGATACAATTATAATAAATGTTTTATTTGATAATTGGAACGCCGATTGAAGTAATACAGGTTTGTTTTTTTGTTGTTTTTTTTTTGGCAGGTCGAAATGAGAAGCTCGCCTTTAAAAATTAGGTAACATACTGCCGATATTGGAGATCGTTCTGCTGATTATCTGCCATCATATCCTAAAAGATCGAGTATATGATCCATTTCTGTTGTCCAGTACCGACGTGGATCGTGAAATACCTATTGCTATAATTATCAACTCTAGATTTTTTGTTTGGACTGAATTCGTTATGGAATCTCCGTGACACAAAAAAAATTTTATCAATTCTTAAATCATGATTTTAATGTTCTTATTATAGGCGTCATTTTACAAGAGGGGGAAAAAACTCTTAAGCTTTGGTAAATCCCACTATCAGAAATTGTCCTGCAACACAGTGATAATTTTCATCGCATAGAAAATATTAATCCTGACAACGACCCCTATGAAAGTAACATAAATACAAATATTTTTACTATTATAATTATATATCTATCATTTTTGGTGTTAAGAGATCTATTAAAGAAAAAAATGGTTTTAAACAACCAGTGTTTAGGTTTGAAAACAAATGAAAAAGCTTTATAATTCATGCAAGCAAGTTAAGAAAAAAGATGAATAAGAGTACACATGACTTTTTTACAATCTACCTAATTTTGTTCCTTGTGTTTTTGCAAATTCGAAGCTTTTACTTTATCTAGAGCGTCCTGCAACCAGTTTCTCAGAAATCTTTCAGAATGTATAATTTTTTTTTCTCTATGGCTTTTTAAGAAAAAATTAGAATACTGCATTTAAAAAAGGACCAGCATATATGATTACACGTACTTGATAACAAGCATTCGTTAAGAATAATGACATTAATTATGAATAGAATGATGTTTGCTCAACGCCAGATAAGGAAAAAAAGAAGGGGGGGGGGGGAGGGTAAATAGATCGGAATTTACACGTACTTGGTAATGGACAAATTTTTGGAAAAGTACTGATTTTTTCAACAAAGACGTTAACTTGTAATCAGAATCATTATTACCCAAAGCTTGGTAAGTTCCGATGCTAAATAAGATAGTTCCGTCCAATAGGGTAACCTATAGATCTTTGTTCTCACGAGCTAGCAAACTTTTGGGAAAAGATTAATTACTTTAATAAGATCGTATTTAAATAGAAAAAACATTTTCTGCTCGGCGCATTCAAAACTAGACAGGTCGGTGAATTTGGGCTTACCTCGCCATTAAATTGCTTCTTGGTTGGTTAAAAACAAATATTCAAATATCCCCGTGAGCGCTACGGAGCAAATCCTTTCGGGGTGATAATTAGATATTATCAAACGAATCAGGACAAAGAGATTATCAGCGCAGCAATTCCATTTTTCAGTCAGGCGATTGATAGCACATTAATTACGTTGTTTACACAGAAGGTTTGACTTTCATTATCAGGTGTGGTAAATCATCGCCCGGGAAAATAATGAAACCATGGAGAATCAGATCATCTGAGCACATTACCTTACAACCTCAATCACTTTTCAGACATGATAATAACGGCATATTCTTTTACTCACTAAGGATACAGCCTATTTCGATTGACAGTTATTTAGAAAGTTTCCGCCCTATTTTACAATCCGCAAGGTAAAGCGATTGTGGAACACCGCAAAATGTAAATGAAAATCGCTCAGATTATCCAGCAAAAGTTAAATGTTCCTAGTCATCATGAAGCGTTATGTTTTGTTATCCATTACTTTTTTTTTATTTATTCAATCATGGGTCATAGCCCTTTATATGGCGCAAAGTATTAAGTTCTTTATTTATTCCCAAACACGAAGTCGGTTTATCTTGCCAGGCCTTATAGTACATTTCTCTGCACTGCTTAATGTGAGTTCACTCAAGAGAAGTTCTAAATCTCTATTTATTGCTTCATTTTTGTGTATCCATATACAAGTGATAGCCTCAAATATCTTTGAAAAATCTGAATGAAATGCTTTGATATCTTCGAAATCTCCAGGTTTAGCTGTTATCAAAACCAATATTTAAATTCATGACGGATACCTAGTCCACACAACCCAATAGTCCAAACTGGTTTTTTACTTTCCAATCTTCTACAGCCTTTCGATCAATACTTAGAACATTTTTTTATGGATCATGTTTGGGAAATGGCATCACTCTCCTGTTTGAAAGAGAATGAGCCGGCCGACTTGTCACCTTTTGCCATTCAATGTTTTTTTTATGATACACTCTGAACAGCCAACAATGTGGGTGTGAATGTAGGCGCTGGTGCAAATAAAACATAGAGCTCTGGATAAAAGGATTTGTGATCTCGTGGAATCTCTCATCACTCGGTGATTAAAAAGAATAGTGTGATCCAAGTTGTTTTTATATAAAAACTTAGAAGAAGAAGAAGAAGAAGAAGAAGAAGAACAACAACAACAACAACAACAACAACAACAAAAACAACAACAACAACAACAACAACAACAACAACAACAACAACAACAACAAAAAGAACAAGAATAAAAACAAGAGCAATCAGAAGAAGAACAAGAACAAGAACAAGAACAACAAGAACAAGGACAAGAAGAAAGGGGAAAGTAGAGGTTTATTTTTTACATGAGCGTTGTTGCACAAACTATTATTCTGGTTTCTGAACCTAAATTGTGAAGATATTCATTCATTCTGAACATGCTAGTCCGCTTTTAAACCGGATAAAATATTAGGGCCGCCACTACCTAGTGACTCTCCTTCAGATGATCTAGAGAGAGAGAGAGAGATGGAGGGAGAGAGGGAGGGAGCCCTTATTGCGCACTGCTATGATTACGGTTGAGTTATCTTATCAAGTTTTCGGAGATATGAAACTGTTTGTTATGCGCAGTGTTAAATTCAGATCAAGAATTTGTTGGATAGATTTACATAATATTACTGTGAGTTTCTCTTGGGGTATTTACTTGTATATGTGAGGTTTTTTTTTCTAATATGCTCATTGTAAACTCATCAAGTCGTTATTTCAGAACGTATGAACTCTTTATGTCTGCCATGCTTACTCCGTACGTTCTCTGTAAGTAAGATTCATCTTTCGGTGGATCCATTCACTACTTTATTATCCTGTCCTTTGCATAACGTAATCATGCATTAAGAGATCATATGCCTGTTTTATTAAATGAGCATTGAGAGGCGCCCAATGTTTCAATTTTCTGGTGTGATGAACGTAGTCTTCTGTAAACCTAGTGTGGGGTCTTGGGTATGAACCAAGCTTCCTGATTCTATTTGCTGTATGTTCCAAGAATTTTCTGATGTGATGAAAATAGTCCTTTGTAGACCTAGTGTGGTGACTTGGGTATATATCAAGCTTCCTCCTGAGTCTACTTGCTGTGTGTTACGGGAATTTTCTGGTGTCATGAAAGTAGCCTTTTGTAAACCTATTGTGGTGACTTGGGTACATACCAAGCTGTCTAAGTCTACATGCTGTGTGTTACGGGAATTTTCTGGTGTCATGAAAGTAGCCTTTTGTAAACCTATTGTGGTGACTTGGGTACATACCAAGCTGTCTAAGTCTACATGCTGTGTGTTCCGAAAATTTTCTGGTGTGGTGAATGTAATTCTCTTAAACCTAGTGTGATGGCTTGGATATGACCCAAGCTTCCTGTTTTATTTGCTGTGGGTTCTTTCTGTGAGTTCCGTAAACGTTCAGGTATGATGAAAGTAGTCCTCCATAAACCTAGTGTGGTGACTTGGGTATCAACCAAGCCTCCTGAGTCTGCTGTGGGCTCCGGGAACTCTCCAAATAGTCCCACCAAAAGGCTATCAGCTTTTCTACAGTGGACTAGTTACTCTTTGCGCCGATTGGTGAGCAGGCGAATATTGCTGTCTCCACCTCTTGGACGGGCACGGCTGTTAAAGAGCGGCATTTTAGTTTACCTGCCGCACCCGTGAAGCAGCCTGTAACCCGATCGGGTCATGGGGTCAACCATCCCTGCAGAAAGGGGATTCCCCTTTCCTCGCAGCTTTAGATTTTAGATCTAATTTTCACACCAAAACAATGGAGAATTAAAGCTCATATATAAAAGGAAGAACTACAAAAATCATATAATTTGTTACATCTATATTTCAGCGATACGAGGATATATTTTTTCCCCTTCTTTTCATGTAATTGATGGAGTTATTGAGCGCTTGAATAAGTACATGAATCTGGAATAATCATAAGTTGGTGACGTTTTTTACGGGACATTTATGAAAAATTGAAACAATTTTTGGGGATGAAATTTTTACAGCATTTTATATATATGTTGAACTTAACACCCACCAAAGGGCATTAGCGAAGAGTTCTCCGTTTCTAAGTTATGCGGGTTTGAGTTGTGATAGTCCACCTCTTACAGCGCTGGTACGGCGTTTTGATATAAAATAATAAATCTAAACAACGATAGAACATCGTAGTTCAAGCTGTGGAGCGTCAATATATATGAGGGAGGCCTGGTGTTAACTTTTAACAAAATTAAAAACACGCACTAAGAAGAAAATGAAACTTGTGTAGGGTTGCGCATTGTCTTCCTTTACAGGTAAGTCATACGTTTACTTTGCCGTAAGTTCTTCAATCGGCGGGGCGTGTGCTAAGAGTAAGAGCTCTCTCTCTCTCTCTCTCTCTCTCTCTCTCTCTCTCTCTCTCTCTCTCTCTCTCTCTCTCTCTCTCTCTCTCTCTCTCTCTCTCTCTCTCTCTCTCTCTCTCTCTCTCTCTCTCTCTGTCTGTGTCTGTCTGTAATATTTTCAAGCTTTTATTATAACTTTCTTCAAACCTCTGACGCCTAAGTGCTTTGAGTTTATTTACGTCAGAATATTAAAAGCATATTGTAAAAATATTTTTTTTTGTTACTGGAATGATTGTGAACACCAAAAGTTAGTAACGAGCCGTTGATAAAGTCCGCACAGAAGAAACTTTTGATTGTTTCCTCTATCTGTTATTTAGCGATATATCACAACAAGATCTGCAAACTTCATGGGGCTTTTGGTTGCGTTCAGATTCTAAGTGCTGCTCCATATTTAACAGTGTTGGTTTGAGGCTTCTAAGGTAGATTATAGTGCAGAGTGTTATTTGCGGGTAGTTCGTGCAGACCCGAGCGTGTCGAATTATTTTAAAAAATCATATAAAATCAATGAAAAACTCTTCGCACTTCAAACTTTCACAAGTTCTTTATATTAATCTTTCAAATATCGTGAAACAATTTTTAAGCGATAAAATTGTTTCACTTTTGAAATATTCCTATCAAACTGAGGTGTTATGAAAATCAAGAATTTTTTCTGTTCTTTTACTAGAAGTATGGAGATTCACCTGCACCATCTAAACACTTTATAATTGAGAGATTAAAAATATAGCGTTGTATTCAGGACAATTTCAGCTTTAAAATGATTATATGTTTGATATACTTGGTGTTAATGAGGCCATATTTATTGCAATGCAAAAACAAGTAAAAATTCCCAATTTTAGATTTAACAGCAGTGCAGCGTCATGCACGGGCACACACGGTTGTAGCCTGCCTGACAGGTGATTGATCACCGATCCGCCCACTAACTGCGGGCGTCTGAGGTAGGGCCTGGAAGCAAACTAAGTTGCCGCTTTTTGGTCTGTTTTAACAGCCGTGCGGGGAGTGTTTTTCTGACACTGCTAGATTCCATGATGGAGTTAAGCCTTATGAGAGGATTTTTAAGATATGTAAACTTACTCTATATAATATACTTGCTCTGAATAGAAACATGAATACATCTATCTTTAAATATATGTATCTTTTATTTATCTATTTTTTATATATGCACCTGGATCTTTACCATACGTTTTTATGACATTTTATTTTAATGGGTATGTCATTTTTTTAATTTCCCGAAGAGAGATGGATAAATTACATCTTACCTTATCTTATATGTCCGAAGTCTTATGAAATTATAAGCTGCGGGTTCTGGTAATATTTCATTGTGGTTGATCCGCTGGAAACTTTTTAATTTCTTATTTTGATCTATTATCTTCTAATCACTGTGGTAGACTACATGGTCTAGGCGCAGCTCGTGTGTAAACCCTGCAAGGTTTCTTCTATCTCCACTCAGTGTTTCAATTTCTGCTTGTGTCATTGTGTGATCTAACCTCCGGATCCTGCTATGGATCTGCGAAATCAAACCAAGTGCTTATCTCCCTGGAAGGTGACTCGCTTCTCACCTAGTTTTAACCTAATTGTTCTAAATGAGTTGTAAAACTAAAGATTGAAGACCAGTCTTAGCCTCTTATCAAAGGGTATGGGGGTCGATTGAGGCTCTAGTAGCTCATGAATAGCCTATTGAAGAAACAAGTTGGTTATTTGATTCTTTTTTTTTACTCATTTAAAAAAACTGCCTACGGCAAAAGTATCAGGGACGCTTTCTTAAAGATAGAAAGATCCCTCTAATATAAGATACAAAGACAATTGTCAAAATTTCACCTCAACCTGTTTGTCTCACGCATTTGGTTATTCCTGGTGATCCTCATTTCAGGTAATCAATTAGTGGAAAATATCATCAATGCAGATCGGAAGCAAAATTGTAGAAATTAGCCTTTCTATAGAAATTTCTGCTATCAATACCATAGTCATATGTTGGTTCCTCAATAACATGTCTAATTGCGGGAATGCTGGTAGACTGTTTTTCTAACAGAATCTTTGAAGTTTCGATAAATGTATCACTTATTAAATTTGAGGATACAGAACTCCTGTGCGGAGTACTGAAAATCAGTTTTCAAGAAAGTTGTTTGTAGTGCTGAATGCTGAATGTCATGGTTCATGGTAGATGTATGCATTACTCGATAACTAGGTTCAGGATAGCTGTATGCAGTACTGAATGTCAGGGTTCATGATAGCAGTATGCAGTAGTGCTGAATGTCATGGTTCATGGTGGATGTATGCATTACTCGATAACTAGGTTCAGGATAGCTGTATGCAGTACTGAATGTTAGGGTTCAGGATAGGAGCATGCACTACTGTAGGTTTGGGTTCAGAATACCTGTATGCAGTACTGAATGTCAGGGTTCATGATAACAGTATGCAGTTGTAATGAATGTCAGAGTTCAGGATAGGAGCATACACTTCTGTCTGTTTGAGTTCAGGATAGCTGCGTACAAGACTAAATCTCAGGATTGGAGATGTCTCTGTAAAATTTGGAATCTCTTTATTTAGGAGATCATCATGGAATACTGAATATCAGGGTTCATCAAAGCTGTATGTAGCATTTAGATTTCTGTTTAACCGTAGATAGTTCTGAATTTTAGGAAGTTAGATAGTTTATAGGAATTTGGAAACAAGGGTTAACAATAGCTTCATGGTTATCCAGGTTAAATATAGCTGTGTGCAGTACTGAATATCAGGATTCAAGACATCTTAACAGAGTACTGAATATCAGGATTCAAGACATCTTAACGGAGTACTGAATGTCAGGATTCCAGACATCTTAACGGAGTACTGAATATCAGGATTCAAGACATCTCTACAGAGTACTGAATATCAGGATTCAAGACATCTTAACGGAGTACTGAATATCAGGATTCAAGATATCTGTACAGAGTACTGAATATCAAGATTCCAGGCACCGGACAGAGTACTGAATATCAGGATTCAAGATATCTGTACAGAGTACTGAATATCAGGATTCAAGATATCGGTACAGAGTACTGAATATCAGGATTCCAGACATCTGTACAGAGTACTGAATATCAGGATTCAAGACATCTTAAGGGAGTACTGAATATCAGGATTCCAGACACTGTACAGAGTACTGAATATCAGGATTCAAGACATCTTAACGGAGTACTGAATATCAGGATTCCAGACACTGTACAGAGTACTGAATATCAGGATTCCAGACATCTTAACGGAGTACTGAATATCAGGATTCCAGACACTGTACAGAGTATTAAATATCAGGATTCCAGACATCTTAACGGAGTACTGAATATCAGGATTCAAGACATCTATACAGAGTACTGAATATCAGGATTCAAGACACTGTACAGAGTACTGAATATCAGGATTCAAGACACTGTACAGAGTACTGAATATCAGGATTCAAGACACTGTACAGAGTACTGAATATCAGGATTCAAGACATCTGTACAGAGTACTGAATATCAGGATTCAAGACACTGTACAGAGTATTGAATATCAGGATTCAAGACATCTTAACAGAGTATTGAATATCAGGATTCCAGACATCTTAACGGAGTACTGAATATCAGGATTCAAGACACTGTACAGAGTATTGAATATCAGGATTCCAGACATCTTAACGGAGTACTGAATATCAGGATTCAAGACACTGTACAGAGTATTGAATATCAGGATTCAAGACATCTTAACAGAGTACTGAATATCAGGATTCAAGACATCTGTACAGAGTACAGTTTTATCACAGGTTGCGATGGGTGTATCAAGTGTTAACTTTTGAGACGGTTGTATGTCGAGCTTTCAAATTCAGAGTCCATCCGCGGTGAAAACTAGCATTGTGTTTGTTTTTGGTTGTTGTTTTGTGTGTGTGTGTGTGTGTGTTTTGGTTTGTTTTTTTGTTTTTGTTTTTTTTTTTTTGTTTGTTTTTTTTTTTTGGGGGGGGAGAGAGAGAGGGAATGCGATTCTAAGAAATGATATTATGTCTAAAAGGTTCACTAGTGTGTTTAGAACAACTGGAAACATGGCGGTCTTGGTCATAAAATTATCCCCGGATGTCACAGTCGACTGGAAAGTAGAGACCCGTCCTCATGTCATCTTGGACCTTGTGTGTGACAATGATAGTGTATGTGACAATGATAGTGTGTGTGACAATGATAGTGTTTGTGACAATGATAGTGTGTGTGACAATGATAGTGTGTGTGACAATGATAGTGTATGTGACAATGATAGTGTGTGTGACAATGATAGTGTATGTGACAATGATAGTGTTTGTGACAATGCTAGCGCTATGATGTGGCCGAAGGTTTGGCTAATTCAGCTGTCACGAGCTAATTCCAGGGCAGAGAAGCTTTTCAAAATACTCTCAAAATCAAATGGAATTTCATACTTTCACTCACATCCCTTTACGAGCTCAAGAAGTCACAAAAACTTCCTAAGGGTGAGTATCGTTATTTTATAATTCTAAAAACTGGAAGAAAACCAGAGATTAGATTATCACATCACGCGCAGTAGTTCTGTTTCCTTCTTAGTGAAAAGTATTGAACGTGTGTTAGGCCAGCCTCACAAAGAAATGAGCTTTCACCGTATCACGAGTCACTCTTTACACAAAACGTTACAAGCCTCACTTTGTCTGATCCCATAGGCTCTGTCATTCCCTTATGTCCAGCCAGGCTGAGAGCATGGATTCCTCCAATGAAGAGACATTGCTGACAATCGTTTCTAAAAAAGATTGAAAAAAGAAGAAGGTGGGGGGGGGGGTGACACAACACGGGCCAAAAAGAATCAGCATGCACATTCTTCCCATCACGTCACACTCGTGTCGGCGTGGCGCAACTGCTTATGTGAAGGGTGTCGTTAAAATTATACTCACCACTTTTTTTTACAAGCGTGACCCGCGTCCATTCACGCACGTGACGCTCTATGTGAGGGTGGCCTAAAGGTAATGAAAGCAAAGTTAAAACTCGAAGTGTATTTATTTGAGAATATTTTTATATATATTTCCACTTGGTTATGCTTATGATGATGATGATGATCATCATCATCATCATCATCATCATCATCATCATCACCATCATCATCATCATCATCATCATCATCACCTCAGCAGCAGCAGTATCACTGCCATCATCAGAATTCACGATTTCCATCATCATCATCATCATCACCACCATCATCATCATCATCATCATCGCCTCAGCAGCAGCAGTATCACTGCCATCATCAGAATTCACGATTTCCATCATCATCATCATCATCATCATCATCATCATCATCATCATCATCATCATCATCATCATCATTATCATCATTATCTTCATCTTCATCATCATCATCTTCATCCTCTTCACCCTCATCATCATCATGATACCCTTCATCATTGGAAACAGCTTGCTGGGTGAATGATTCTCTTTCATGTGTTGAGGAATGATATCGGGAATTAACTTGAAATGATAAATATTTATTATTTTAATCTGTGTTTTCCCATATGATTGTACAAAAAATTGTGGTAGAGCTAATCATCCTTAACTTTCTTTGGCCTATTTTGAAGAGTTCACGTTTTATATTTTGAGCTACTGAACACTTCTAGCAAGAGCAAATTTAACTTCTAAAAATTCGAATTATTATCTTTGTTGTAAGGACTAGAAATTTCTTTCTGGCTCATATATGTGATGAGACATTATCCGAACTGGCCGACTATGTTTTGTAGATGTTTTGAGGGTAGAGACCTATGTCGTTATTTGTAGAATCACTTGGAAAGTTTAGCTGTGCTGTATAACGTGTCCAAAGAGGGCTACACTCCTCCACCAATGCAACACTTGCGACCTGAACAGTTCAAAGTCGTGTGTCGGGCCCTCACCTTACAGACCATGCTATGGTCACTTCGACACAGTGACTTGTTCTTACACTCCAACACCTCCATCAGTTAAACTTTCTCCAATTTTAGATTTTTATCTCTAGACTTTCGTAGGTAGGATTTCTAATCGTTGAAATGTAGTTGAACATTTTTCTTTAAATTTTAGTGATATATCGTTTTTCCTTATGTGGTATGGCAGTTTTAGGAATGCACTTTTATCTTGTCATACTTGTATGTCATTATATTTGCATATAAATTAAAGTTCATATAATGCTGCTCAAATCTGGGTGTTTTTACTATTATCATTGTATTTGGTTTCGTTCATTTTAATTGAGACACCTAATAGCTGTCATCAGAATTCTTTATCAATATTATGACGATCGTCATTTTTATCCTAATTTTTGCGACATATTTAAGAATTTCTTTTCTCAATTAATCAATACACTATAATCTTTCAACACGCTGGGTTTATCGGTTTTTTAACTGAAGATGCAAACGCTTTAGTTAATTGTCGTGTCAGTTTGGTGTTATAATAAAAGGCGAACACCAAGAAGGTCTCAGGCTTATTTTTCAATTCGCTGACCAATTTGCGTGATGTAGACGAAGTTAAGTCTCCGCTCAACAGTAGAATTTCTACTTGCAGAGAAACAGAGATAAATCTGAACAAAATAAGAAATAAAGATTACGTGGATTTAATTTTCACTATCACCATATTTAAAAAAAGAAAAAAGGATTTGTGTATTTTTCAATCGCTTATTCCAATCGTATCCGATGTTTAGGCCCCTTTTTAAACTTTCACATCTCGTCTATATATTTTAGAAAAAAAGAACTCTTTATACTTGGAATTAAATTTGACGTAGACAAAGAAGTTCACGGACGCGTTGATGGAGCCTATGACATCAGCAGAACTGTGGGTTATGAAGTAAAGATTATGGAACTGTTCTCCCAGGTGGAATCTTCGTTCTGACACCTGGTAGATACAGGTTATTATTCTGGGCGTTGTAAGAATCACGTGAATGAGGACAACAATCAAACTCTGCTTCACCACCAAAAGCTCTTTGGAATCTTTCTTCTGGCCTTGTTCTTTCTCACTGCCTTTGGTATCATCTTTGTTCTTTTTATCTTTTTCCTCTTTGCTTTCCTTTGCATCTGTTCCAGATTGATTTTGAGAAAAGTAAGAATTTGAATTCTGTTTGAGTTTTATAGAAGACTGCATGCCGATGGAGATAGCCACTGTACATATGACCATTATTATATATTCTATCACAGCCAGTGCTGTCTTCATAAAGATAAGATAGAAAGAGTCGTATGGTTCCCACGACTCAAAGTACTCAAAAACGACTAGTTTGCTGCTGTTATCGGCAGGATCGGGTATGGTCTTAAGAGCAAAAGTTGAAAATACGGGCAGCCAAATAGTCAGCATTACAAGAAAGATGGCGACACAAATAATCAGAGATCTGTTCTTGTTGAACATATGCCGAGTGATGAATGGGAAAGTCACACACAGTCCGCGCTGTACGGCGATGTAGGTTGTGGTCGCACAACTCATATCTAATGAGAAAGTGAAGAAGAGAACGATAAAACGGGCTAAAGTGGGCAGATTTTTACCCCAACTAACTCCAAAAGCAACAATGGTGGAAAAAATCGACATGGTGGCTAGAACTAGCATTGAAGTTAAATCCGAAAGCGCCAATGAAATAAAACAGACGGTGACACTATCCAGTTTGGTGTTGATGAAGATGTAAACATTGAGAATGTTGAGGACAATTGCAGGAAGGCTGAAGATCATGATCAAGAAACACAAGACCATCATGACGTAGTTAGTGATATGGTTGCTGATCAGAGGTTCACCAAGCGGAAGTGACACAATCTCTAAACTGCTGGAGACGTTCATCATGGCTTCGGTATGGAGCAAAGATATGTGTCAACTGCGAACAAAGAAATTCACTTGTCATTTAAGATGGATTATAATTTATCTCATATGAATTTCCTTAAATCGCTTTAATTTCAAAGTAAAAACGCTTTAAACTTATAACTATTTGTGTTGTATAATTGAGCAATAATTTATAACATAATTTATGCTTTTATTCTTATTTTTCCAAGCTAAAATTTGTAAGAATAAATGTCCATGATTGTAGTAAAAATTGGTTGCCAAATAGACTCAGGTTTCAATGTAATTCTGCCTTAGAAAAAAAGTGCATCTTGGAGTTTTTCTTTATTCTAGGGGTGGAGAAGATTGAGTGAGATGGATTGTAACACATCACTTTTTTTTTAATTTTCATTCTTGTTTAGAGTTACGCAACACTTTTACGATTTCAATTCAATTATAAACATTTGTGAGTTTTTGTTTATGATAAAACTAACACACAATTTTAAGCAGATTTGGATAGTTTTTGATAAGTTTTATATATATATATATAAACGGATTTGGAAGGCGAGCTTCTTCGTTTTTACCTACTCCACACCTTTGAAACTTTGCAGGAAACTATGCATTCATGTGGCTAGGTTCTAATTCATTAAAAGATCAACGCAAACTGATTTCCTCGATTTCCCCAACATGCTTTGTTTTGTCAACATGCTAACTTACAATGACTTATTTCGCGAGCCATTTTGTCATTCTTTAACAACGAAAGTCTTTCTCAATCTACTTGAGGTGTAGATCTAGGTTAAATTAAATGCAGTCCTAAGAATTTTCGCAAGGTAGTGCACTTTATGCACTTAACGCGAAAATTCACAGCTTTCTAATTAGCGTTTTAAAGAATCTAAAAAACAGATAAGGAAAGAATAGAATATTAATTCGATTTCCTTTATACCAAAAGGAATTAAGTTCTTTATC
Source organism: Elysia crispata (assembly GCA_033675545.1). NCBI lineage: Eukaryota > Metazoa > Mollusca > Gastropoda > Plakobranchidae > Elysia > Elysia crispata. The sequence continues at coordinate 14,065 of JAWDGP010001383.1, forward strand.
TAAAATTTGAGTTTAGAATTAGAATTATCGAGATAATTATCTAGTTTCTAGGTAAAGATGGCCAGGTGGAGGCATAAATTATATCTGGATCATGTAAGTAAAAGGAGAGATATCAAGACCATTTACAAGCCTCTTTCAACATGCACACACACCCCAGCCTCGGCATATTCACACCAAGTTTCCGATGGTCACCCTAGAAAGAAAAGAAATGTCCGTTTAATTGGCTGGCAGTCGACGGATCTCAAGTTTCAATGCCGCAGTAGGGCATACCCATACTCTGCTTTATTCTGCTTCAGAATTAAGAATTTTTTTAAGGCTGCCATGCCGATTTCATATTCAAGTTTGTCATGTTAAAAGACTCTACATATTTCATAACATCGTGATATGTAAGATACAGGCTTAGGCATAAAGAAAAGCTTTACAAAATCCAGCTTATTAAGAACCAAAATTTTTAACAGATGCCTGAAACTCGATGCTGAAATTGGAAGGATTTCTATAGCCGCAAAAGTAACGAGATCGTAACTATAAATATTAAAGCTATAACAAAGATTGAAACGAGAAACATAAAATCACAAAGAATATTACATCTAAACTAAAAACAATCAAAAAATGGCTGAGGACGAGAAAAAGATCCTAATATTCATTAATGAAAGACACAAAGACTGAGAAAATATGAACTAGATGGCCCACCAACCTGAAAAATGCTTTAGTTCATGTTGATCTACTCAAGAGGAAATAATGATCAGTTAAAAGTTACTCCTACCACTGAAACTACTACTACTACTACTACTACTACTATTACTACTACTACTACTACTACTACTACTACTACTACTACTACTACTACTACTACTACTACTACTACTACTACTACTACTACTACTACTACTACTACTACTACTACTACTACTACTACTACTACTACTACTACTACTACTACCACTACTGCTACTATCCCTACCAACATCATCACCACTATTACTACTACTACTACTACTACTACTACTACTACTACTACTACTACTACTACTACTACTACTACTACTACTACTACTACTACTGCTACTACTACTACTACTACTGCTGCTGCTGCTGCTGCTGCTGCTGCTACTGCTACAACAATCACTAATTTTAAATTTAGATATTGAGGGTAAATTATAAGTTAAATGCATAAGAGCTAGAGTTTTTGGTAGTGCTCAGCAGAGGTTTGGATAAGGCTTTAAGGACAAATGATCGAAAATGCATGCCATTTATAGATGCTTCTGCACCCATCACCTTGCCACTTAAAGATAACATAGTTTATATCAATACGTGATCACGTTTCCTAAAAAAGAGGTTCATGGCGAAGTACTACTATAACTAATTCTGCTGCTGTTACCAATTACAAATTTAGACCTAGATCTAGAGGGTGGTTAATTATATGTGTTGAATTATAAGGGCTAAAGTTTTTCGTAGTGCTCAGAAGTGGTTCGGATAAGGCTTTAAGTGAAAATGATCAAAAAATGCATGCCGTGGTGGGATTAGAACCATCGATTTATAAATGATTCGGCATGCATCGCCTTGCCACTCAAGGCTTATAACAATACCCCACTAGGCTACCTTAAAAGAAAGTTTCATGGCGAAAAATATTTACAAAGTCCGCTTGAGTGACTTGCAATCTTGATTGAGAAGATCCAAATGGCACCAAAGGTAACCATTGATTCCGAAAGCACCAACACTAGAACGATATCTCGATAACAACTTCCACATTTAGTAGTGCTTTTACTACTTTAATTATCTGGTCTTTTCTTTAACTTTTTTGCGTCCTTGCAGCTTTCTCCTTTGTTACTGTTTCTGTCGTGTAATAATTTATTTTTTCAATGAAAGTTTTTAAAAATGTAATTTTCAGTTAATTTTCTTTGATGTTGCTTGCTAATTTATAAAGTTTTCCATTTACTAAACTCGTTTTTCCGCCTAAAAGAAAATTAGAATTTTAACTTACTATCATGCAATGTCTATGATATTGTTTTCACATTTCACTTTTTCTTGTTTTATTTTGTTTTTGTTGGTTTTTTTTTCGTGTGCACCTTATTAAAATTTCGAAGTAATAAATGTGGCAAATCTAAGAAATGCTTATTGTTCTATCTGCTACGTATGATGAAAAGGCAGTGGCGGACTTTCTCAATTAACCAGAGAATATTTTCATTGGCTTTGTGACAAGACCAATATAGACTAAGGCCTGTGGCAGATGCTGTGGACCACATGAAGAGAGTTTCTGAAAGACTGAGCACGGCTTTTACTCAGCAACAAATACAAGACTATGAACCTCTTTCTATGATATGAGATTTTTTTTTTACCTGAAACTGAAAAAAGTGATTCAAGATGAAATTTGTGATGAAAAATTAATGTCTGCTATGCAGGAATACATAAAGAAAAACTCAGCAACAAATACAAGACTATGAATCTCTTTCTATATATGGGATTTTTTGTTTACCTTAAACTGGAAAAAAGAAATTTGTGATGAAAAATTAATGTCTGCTATGCAGGTATATATAAAGCAAAAACCGACAGAATGAAATGTGTCGCTCAATAAATTCCTAACAATTTATGTGAGTAAAAAGTCTTCTGACCTGTAAACAAAAGACAATACCAATTAATTTTGAATCATCTGGGATCATTTTAATACGAGTACTGATACTTATAACACTGCTTGTTACTACTAACCAAACACAACGTAAGATAGTTTTTTTTTTTCAATAACCCCGATTGGAGTCTAGAGGTTGCTATGAAAATTTCCTCATTAATAAAAATCCAAAGCGTTTGTTTGTTTATCAATTGTTAGTGGAAAATAATTTCACGATGTGTGCATTCAAAGTTTGAGATACGGTGAGCATGAAAGATGCACTGAATATCCCCTCGGTGATGAGCAATTATTGAAGAAAAGGGCAAATTATTTCAATTAGAAATATGGTTGTAATTAATGCCGTAAAATGGGTGCTGATTTGAGGGAGATAGTTTAAAGCTTATAATTGTCTTTGTATTCATTTATCGAAATGTTTTTAAGCTCGTTACGGAGATTTAAGTAACTGATTCTGATTAACCAACGCCTCCTCATTAAAAATTTCCCCCGAAATTCCCAATCCCTGTGTTTGACAATTCTACGATCATTCAAGATAAATCTTTGATTCCTTCGGTTGATTTTTTTAATTAAAACCAGAATTCAGGATATACTTATTTTTCGAGGTGATTATTAAAAAAAAATGTTTGCGAAATTACTAGCCGGTGCAAGTAAATCTTACAAAAAGGGCAATTGCATACCCCTTCCAAGACTGATGATATTCAAGGGAGTTGGTGATTAAACAATACTCATCTGAAATGTAACAGAGTGCAAATCTTTTTTTTTTTTAGAAATTAGATCTTAACCCAATAGCTACAAAAAAGAATGAGATGAATTATATCTGGGTTACAACAGACTGGGAATAAACTTACACCTAGAGAGAAAATGTGAATTGATTACCTGAAGACATCAACTATGGTAGGAATATAGAACTTAAAAGGTTGAAAAGTATTTCTGTTGAGAAAAATGGTTGAGTGCAGAGCAAATGGCTTTATGACGTAAATAAATCCTGACATGCTTGATAAAAAATGAAAAAGATTTCTTTTTAAAGTTTATTTTAAACGCCGAAGGGCATCATGTAATATCCGTTAGGACAGGGCTAAAACGTTCGAGTTTAAGATGTACGTAAGCCATTTACTGCATGTCTCCACGTGTCAACAGGTTTATAGCCAAGATCGTCGGTTTATATCAAAGTCTGGCTGTGACCTCAGGTGATAGCAAGAAAAAAGCCTTGTACCCAAGCAGCAAAGAGTGATGATTATAGAGAATGATTCTTTGATGATAATTTTCGAAAATTTCAACGAGTTCATTGTTGAAGTCGTGAAGAAATTTGACTAGACTCATATGAGTCATCATATCTATGTATGCACGATCAATTAAATATGGTTTAACCAACTAGTAGTTATTCTTTTCTAGTCTAGATTACACTCTTAACTCAGCAGAGAGTCAACTTGAATTTGGTTCTCCAATACCAAGTCAAAACCTCTGACTCTGTGCACCTGAAACAAAAATACTCACAAACCATAATTATTTTACGGTGAAAGTTCAAGTCTTAAACTACCAAGATCTAGATCAAGTTGCTTGAGACACATATCACTACACATTGTCTTTCAAGTTTCAACGAAATAAAATGTAGAATCGTTCAATGAAATAATTGCTTTATACGAATAGCCGCTACTAGATCTAATCCCTCTGAGAAGTTTCAAAAAGGGTTTATGATTATAAGCTCGGCATGTGATAACTAATTAATTATTTTTAAAAAATGCTGTTTAAATAAATTCAAAAACGCTTTTTGCCAAGAGGTTATGTGTGTGCTGAGCAGTGGGAGGTTGTGGGGGGGAGAACATTCACTTATTTATGATAAATACCTCCGATTTCCTTTCTTTATCATGTATTTCCTCTACAGCCGTGTGTGTAACTTTCAGGCGACTATTAATTAATGAACAGGAACATTGCGACGCATCGTAACCCACGTATAAAGCATCAGTTTGAGACGGTCGGAATGCTGTTTATTGTTTTGTAATACGGCCTAAAAATCTTTAAGCTTACCATGTTAACATTATGAAGAGGTTGTTATCTTTTTTTTTCAATTGCAATGGTTTCATCGCCTTCTTTAATCTCCATCGAAATATTCAAAATACATGTTTGAGCAAAACCTAAACCCTTTTGGTCGGCGTTAGATTGGCTAGGGGAGTGAAGTGCAAAATTTAAAAAAATTGGATTATAAATTACCTTTATACTCATGTAATGGTGGAGATATAGACAGCTCTAATTGTGAATATTTTATAGAAGAGTGATGGATTCTAGAAATGTTGGCATACCATTATTTTATTTGTGTGTGTTGGGTTTTTTTTAGCTTTTGGGGGTTAAAGAGTCAAGTTAATATGAGAGTAGATTAAAGATAGCTAGATCTATTTTATCTATTATATATAATGTATTTTGCAACTTGATCGACGCCATTTTTTTAGCTTTTGGGGGTTAAAGAGTCAAGTTAATATGAGAGTAGATTAAAGATAGCTAGATCTATTTTATCTATTATATATAATGTATTTTGCAACTTGATCGACGCCATTTTTTTTAATCACCGTTTCAATAATATATGTATGTATTTCTTTTAGAGCCTATGTTCAGCCGAATATATTTATTTATATTTATTAATACTCATATGCCATTGCATATTAATAGTAATATCATTATGTTTTTTTTTTTTCAAATATCTTCAGTTGTGCCTATGCAGTTTCATTCTCTTCTTTCTGCTCCTCTAAAAGTTGAAAAAGATGATCAGAAATTTAGCGAAACTGTTTTCTATTGAACTTTTCGTTCAACTTTCGCACTTGAGGCAGGAGACCCTAAATGAAATCTGTGTCTGGATCGTCCCTCATCCTCGATTATAAAAACACTTTGGCTGTGGTGCGCCATTCTTTTTCTTCATCTTCAGTCTTCTAAGACAGCTCTTTTTTCCTCTTGCCGATTTGTTTAGCTTTGCTGATGGTGGAGGTAGTGTTGACGGTGGATTATGTGGTGGTTGAGTGGTCTGGGGTTTTCCTAGTATGGTAGAACATCAAGTGATGGTGGAATGGTATAGTGGTCTGGACTCTATCTAGATCCGCAAATATACACCCCATCTCAGTTGTGTACAAAAAGAACAGCTAATAAACTGCTGCAGTAGAAATTTTCATTGGGCCGTGTGCTATACAAGATTGTTCTAAGAAGCTCAGATGGGGTGCAAAACAAGATATTTTTTGCAGCAAAGCCGCTTGAAGGGAATTGCATAGCACGGTTCCTGTCCAATTATTTCTTCAGATTTTTGCCTTTTCTTTCTCGCATAATCCGCTTAAATAGAAATAAATAAAAAATACAATGAATTTTAGTACTAATATGATAATTTGCAAAGTACTCATTAAGTCTTGGTATGAAGATAGATAAAAGGAAAAAAATCAAACTAGAACTTACTTAAAAAAAAGAAAAAAGAATCCTAGTTGAAAAAATATCAATAGATTTTCAAATAGACCAACACGCTTTGTTTCAATCTTTAGTGCAGGAACAAAGCAAAAAAATTAAATTATTTAAGAGCGGGGGGGTGGGGGGGGAATGGGAGGGAGGGATGCGCAAAAGAAATTTTAGATGATGTTCCATCCCCCACATTCCCCAGCCCCCAAAAATGTAGATGTTTGAAAGAATTGAGAACAAATTGTAATAAAAATGTGAAAAGAAATTTTAGATGATGTTGCATCCCCCACATTCCCCAGCCCCCACATCCCCCAGCCCCCAAAAATGTAGATGTTTGAAAGAATTGAGAACAAATTGTAATAAAAATGTGAAAAGAAATTTTAGATGATGTTCCAGTATTTGATTTAATCTCTTATGAATATTTTAGAAGAAAAAAAGGGAAAGCTACACTGCTTTCAGTATTTGTACTTTTTGTTTTTCATCATTTAACAAATATTGTTGCTATATTTTAAAAAAGGTTTGTTTTTGTTTTTACACCGTTCCATCGCGTGTTTCAATCAACACCCTCTTGAAGTTTAACACGTCGCATTAAGATTTTAGAAAAAAGGTAATTTCTGTACTTGGAGTTAAATTTTACGTACACAAAGAAATTAAAGCACGCGTTGATAGAGTCTATGACGTTGACGGAACTAAAGGTAACGAAGTAAAGATTGTGAAACTGTTCTCCTACGTGGAATCTTCGTTCTGATACCTGGTACACACAAGCCAGTATTCTTGGAGTTGTTAGAATCACGTGAATGAGGACAACAATCAAACTCTGCTTCACCACCAACAGTTCTTTGGAATCTTTCTTCTGTCCCTGTTCTTTTTCACTGCCTTTGGTTTCATCTTTGTACTTTTTGTCTTTCTCTTCTTTGCTTTTCTTCGCATCCGTTCCATATTGAGTTTGAGATGAATATGAGTTTGAATTCTGCTTAAGTTTCATAGAAGACTTCATGGCGATGGAGACAGCCACTGTACATATAACCATTATTACATATTCTATCACAGCAAGTACTGTCTTCATAAAGATAAGATAGAAAGAGTCGTATGGCTCCCACGACTCAAAGTACTCAAAAACGACTAGTTTGCTGCTGTTATCGGCAGGATCGGGTATGGTCTTAAGAGCAAAAGTTGAAAATACGGGCAGCCAGATAGTCAGCATTACAAGAAAGATGGCGACACAAATGATCAGGGACCTGTTCTTGTTGAACACGTGCCGAGTGATGAATGGGAAAGTCACACACAGTCCGCGCTGTACGGCGATGTAGGTTGTGGTCGCCGAGCTCAAATCTATTGACAAAGTGAAGAAAAATATGAAAAAACGCGAGTAGGTGGGCAGATTTTTGCTCCAGCGAACGCCAAAAGAAACAAGTGTGGAGAAAACCGACACGGTGGCTAGAACCAGCATTGCGCTTAAATCAGACAGCGCTAATGAAATAAAACAGACAGTGACACTATCCAGTTTGGTGCTCACGAAGATATAAACGTTGAGGATGTTGAAGAAAACCGCAGGTAGGCTGAAGAGAAGAATCACGATATATGTCATAAACAAGATGTAGTTGGTGATATGGTCACTAATCAGAGGTTCACCCAGCGGAGCTGACACAATCTCTAAACTGCTGGAGACGTTCATCATGGCTTCGGGGTGGAGCAAAGAAATGTGTCAACTGCGAACAAAGAAATGTACAATATTAATCAAAATAGATTATATTTCATCTAATTTGAGGATTTTGGAATACAAAAACTGCATTAATTTCAAAGAAAATACCCTAGTTGAGTTTAATATATAACAAGTTGAATTTTACATAAAGTTTTAAAAGAGAACTTTCGTTTCTTTCAACGCCATCTTCTCCAAAAATCACTCAATGTATAGATACGAAGTTTACTGGATTTTGATCTGCTAAGATGCGTGTCCCAAGCGGTAAAAGTAATTTATTTTTTAATTGGATTTAGGCGAAAATAATTTGAAATTTCATTATATATTCATTGCAATTAACTTCGTCTATTCTAACATTTGTTATAATGAACCAAGTAATATTTAAAAGACTGTTCTCAGTGTTTTTCAATTTTGGAATCGAATGACAAATTATTGTCATTTTTTCGAAACGTCATATAGAAAGAAACATGTTATTTTGCTTAAATGGGGTGAAATTTTTTCTGAAATTAAATGAAATTTGACGCCCTCCAAAGTAAAACATTAGCCCTTAGAGTCATGGAAAAGTATCCGTTCTGTACAAGAATGTAGTAGTGATTTGAATGGTCAGTATTGTAAGGACTGTCTTCGTCCCCTTTTCTCCCGGGGCGGTGATATCGAATGTAAGTATCAGTTCTGCTTCTTTTGCACGCGGTTCCTATTTTTATTCTGTTTTCTATTTAAGAAATCGACCAGGTCCACTAAAATATTTCATCTGGTCTGTACTCATATAATGGTAGTGAACATGCAGGCATTTTGAATGGCAAACTTTACTGTAGGATGATATTTTTTTTTGGCTGGTATGATAAAGATCTTCTAAGATGTCAAGTAAAAGCATTAGATTTAAAAGACTTTAAAAACGGAAATATTTAAGATAAATTCTATTGAACTGTTAGTTTTCCTTTGTTTAGTGTCTCGCTTACTTTTTCTTTGGACTGGACAACCATTATTCTTATGAAGCCATTTTATCCACAAGCTTAAAGAAAATGGATCTTTATAGAAGAATTGCATTGCCTATGTGAAAGAATCCAGCACACTGGGAAAAGTCAGTTGAAAGATAGTTCTAGTACTACAACTACTATTGGTACTACTACTACTACTACTACTACTACTACTACTACTACTACTACTACTACTACTACTACTACTACTACTACTACTACTACTACTAGTACAACTACTACTACTACTACTACTACTACTACTACTACTACTACTACTACTACTACTACTACTACTACTACTACTACTACTACTACTACTACTACTACTACTACTACTACTACTACTACTACTACTACTACTACTACTACTACTACTACTACTACTACTACTACTACTACTACTACTACTACTACTACTACTACTACTACTACTACTACTACTACTACTGCTACTTCTACTGCTGTATTACTTTATACTGCCATTAATTTTAAATTGAAATCTAAAGCAGGAAGACCACAGGTTTTATTATTAGAGCTAGAGTTGTAGGTAGTGCTCAGCAATATTGTTAGGATAAAGCTTAAAGTGAAAATAACAAAAAATCCTTTCCATGGTGACACTAGAACGATCGGCTTACAGAAACTTCTTTACCCATTGCCCTGCAACTCAATGAAAACATGGCTTATAAAAATAATCCTCTACGCTCCCTAAAAAGAGAGTTTCATGGCGAACGTAGTTACCAAGCCTCCCTAAGTGACTTACAATCTTGATTGGGAAGATCCAAATCGCACTAAAAACAACTATTGAATCCAGAAGCTCCAACTATTGCATTGGACGCATAAACATCTAGGACGAACAATAACTCTCCGACGACAAAGTATACATTTTCTTTAATTTTTTTTTGCCTTCAAGCGTTTGTTTTTGTTGCTTTTTCTGTTGTATAATATTTCATTTCTGAAAGAAAAAGTTTTTAAAAAGCAATTTTCAATTGCTTTTCATTGATGTAACTTTCTTGTTTTTTTTCCTCATTTTTTTAAACTTGTATTATCGGCCGAGAAGAAAATTTAAAAAGTTACTAAAAATCATTCAGTGTCATAATTTTTTACGATTCACTTTAAATTTTTTTTATAGGTAGCTTATTAATTTTTGAGGTAATAATTTTAGCACATCTAAGAAATGCTTTTTGTTCTATCTTCTATATATGGTGAAAAGTCTTTGCACTTTTTAAATTAATCAGAGGATATTTTCATTGAACTTATGACAAGACCAATATAGACTAAAGCCTGTGGCAGATGAGGTGGATCACTTGAAAAGAGACTCAGAAATACCGAACACGGTTTCACTCAGCAACAAATACAAGACTATAAACCTCACCTCTATAATGTGCGATTTGAAAAACTTTGTTTTACCTTATACTGAAATTGAAGTTATTGAAGATGAAATTGGGATGAAAATTGAATGTCTAAGATGCAAGTAAACATAAAAAATAGGAAGAATAAACTGAGCCTACCAATCAATTCATAACAATTTGCGTGAGTAAAATTCTTCTGACCTTAAAATAAAACTAAATCCCACCGAAATTTTAATAACATGAGATAGTTTGAATACCAGTTCTAAGATACACAACACGGCTAATTAGTACCAACCAAGCATAGGGTAAAAATCGTGCTCATCTTTTATTAACCCGGCCTAAAGGCTACCATGAAAATTATTTCATTAATTAAACCCAAAGCGTTTCTTTGTTCCTCGTTTGTTAATGCAAAGTAAATTTATGATGTGTACAATCAAAGTTTGAGGCACAGTGAGCATGGAAGATGCACATTGTACCCCTTGGAGATGAGCAAATTTTTGAAAAAAAAAAGCGAGTTATTTCAATTAGATATGTAGATGTAACTTACGCGGTAAAAAGTGTGCCTGTTTGGTGGAGGGGATACAAAGAGTTCTCATTAGAGATATACGCAGGATTCGACTTGATTGTTAGAAAATGTTTGAGAAATTATTAGACTGTACTTGAAAATCTCACAAAAAGGGCAAAAGCACACCGCTTCAAAGACTGATGGCATTTTAGTGGGCCGGTAATTGAATCATACTAATATGAAATATAATAGGGTGTAGGTGGATTTTTTTATAATTTTTTTTTTTAGAAATTTGATGCGAACCCAAGAGGCATAAAAAAAACAATGATATGAAATATATCTGGGAATAAATGTACACCTAAGGAAAAAAAATTGTCACGGTTAAGCGTGTTCGTGAATATGTTAACAGTCGTTAAAATTTGACTAGACTATATTTATGAGTCATAATATCTATGTACTTGGGCTCAGTTGAATAATGGTGCGACCAATTGGTTATTATTCCTCTCTAGACTCGCTCACTCTGTCAGCTCAGCACAAGGGTAGAATCAACTTAAATTTGGTTCTCAAAAACAGAGGGTAACCAAAGACTCTGTGGATGAGGGAGAAAAGTAGTCACAAACCACAATTATTTCACGATTAAAGTTTAAGACTTAACACTACCAAGATCTAGATCAGAGATGTAACTTGCTTGAGACAAATATCATGTTTACTATGCATTGCCTTTCTGTGTACAATAAAACAAAATGTGAAACTACTCAATGAAATATTTTCTATGTGCGAATAGCCGCTACCATTCCTCTGAGAAGTTCACAAAAGATTCATGATCAAAACTTCGGAATAAGATATCTGAATGATTATCGAAAGTAATATTTGAATAAATTCAAAAACAGTATTTGCCGGGAGGTGTGTGTGTGTGTTTGTCAGGGAGGGCACTTTTACTAATTTAAAATAAATACCTCTCATTTCTTTTCTTTATTATGTATTAACTCAACCGCTAGGAACGTTGCGACACATCGTAGACCAGGCATGAAGCATACGGTCAGATTGCTGATTTTTTTTTTTCCTTGTTTATCAATCCAGCCATCAACCGTTGTGGGTCGAATTCTCAAGTTTAATCATGAATTATTTACAATATTTTATGGTGCAGATAATCTTTTTTTTCTTCAGTTGCGACCGTTTCATCATTTTCTTTTACCTCCATGGAAATGTTCAAAATCCATGCTTGCTCGAAGCCTAAACTTTTGGTCGGGGTTAGCTCGGCTAAAACATGACGGGGGAGCGGAGTGGAAAATGCAATTAAAGTTTTGGTATAGTATAATTTATTTAAGCTTATTTACATATGGGGTCATTGTTAGCACTAATTGTAATAGATAACATTATCTATGTTATAGATAAGTGATTGATTCTGAAAGTATTAGCATCCCATTATTTTGGGGGGTTTTTTGGTTGAACCTTTATTTGTAGCATACATAGATTTGTAAGGTCCAAAAGCTAGGAAAGCAATATCGAGCGATTTCATTATACATTTTGGTTTAAATTTACAACTAAATTAATTTTTTATATAATTTGATGTTTCACATGCAGTCATCGAAGATGCCAGAAATGTATAAATGAACTTGTATATGGAGTAATACAATATAAACTGTACATAAATCACAAAAAACATCATCATCATCATCATTATCATAACCATCGTCGTCGTAGTCAACGACGTCAAATCTATTTGTCATCATCACCATCATCTTTATCATCATCCATGATCACATCATCCTCTTTATCATCATCATCATCATCATCATCATCATCATCATCATCATCATCATCATCATCAACATCATCATCATTATCATCATCATAATCATCATCATCATCATCATTATCCTCATCATCACTATTGTTATAATTAAGAACTTATTCCTCTTTAGGGCTATTCTCTTTTATGTTATGAATGAAGATATGTGATGAATGTTTTGTTTTCTGTTTTATGAGTTTATTCAACCATATAATACAGTTAAGTTTTATGAACATTGCGGAGGATTTTGTTGATTTCACAAATTTATGTTAACTGCGGTTTCTGAGAACGTTTGTGCAAGAGCAGCTGTCACCTTGTGCTGCAGAACCCGAGACCAAGGTCATCGGTTTCTAGCGCGCAACGGCTGGTCATGTGACACATACTTATCTGTTTTCCCGTCAGTTGCTGTTGTATTTACCTCGACTGCGATTACAAATCTTCTTTTTAGAGCTAAATCTCGAAAATACATCAGTAATCGTTTTTAAAGTTTCATTTTTCTCTAGTACATTCACTCATGATTTAAAACAATGGCATTTGAGGATAATTGCATAACAACTGCGTTTTTACTGTTATCAGAACAGTGCAGTGCATTCTGTAGCCTACTATCTATCTAGGGCCTAAACTAAGTGCTCAACATTAGACCTTACAGAGAAAGACATCAGAGAGTTATCATGGCCAAGGTTTATCCTCCAGCCCTGGATGTGTGAGGTAAATCAAGAAACCATACAAGGATGATGAGGAACACTTTTGAGGATCTTTTGATCAGATCAGGAAGCCGGATAAGAAAGGCTGACGCGAATTTCAAAATTTTCATCTCTCCTTGAGACAGACTGCTTATGACACTGCGGTAAGTAGTCTGTAGGCCTGCATTTAATTTTTTTTTTCCTGTTATTACATACCGCATCATTTTAATTTCATAGATTCGCATTTACTAGGTTTAGATTATATAAATGTCATGTGAGAAGATAGATTCGTCCACATTATTTTCTCTCGGGTCATAACTAATCCTTTATGATGTATCAGTCGAGGTCAAATGAATGAAGTAGAAATTTAATTTACAGACAGTGAGACACTGTGTAGATCTAGTTTGTTCAGTTTTAACTTTAATTCTTCTTCTAGCAATAGATTTGTGCCAAGGGGATATAATCCAGGTCTATTTAAAATATGATCCTTTCCAAGCCACTCCCCCACCACCCAAAAAAAGGGGAAAAAAGAAATTTGAAAACAGGATTTCATTAAATGTTGATACCCTTGCATTTGAAGGGAATAAGATGTTATATTGAGCTAATGCAAAGATTTCCGTTTTCCGATATCTGCCCATTACTGAGAATAATTTGAAGCAGCATTCTAAGGCTAGCTAAGATCTAGTATTCACCTTGATATGAACACGCTTTAACTATAACATCAATTTTTACTGAAAACATAAATTATATTGTAACTGATTATATATTTGCCACAAACATCCATAGATTTCTACATTGTAATAATTGTGGCAGTGCACCTCTCTCTGATAAATTGAAGACAATGCCTTGTTTATTCTCATAATAAATTGCCAAGATCATCTAATTTTATCAAAAGTTTTTATGTTTATTATTAACATATAGGATGTGTGGTTGTGTTTATTTATAATACAAATTTCTTATCAGAAATGAACATGTGATTAACAAAACAAATTTCTGTGTACTCTGTATAGTGAGTGGCTCATTAGGAAGACTGCTCTTAGTAAAATTAGGTTTTGATTTCAATAAAACTAAATGCAAGACTTGCAAAATTACATTTAAAAGTTGGTATTTAAAATTTGACAGAAAAAAAACGATGAGATGATGATCTTAATCTTAGGTACCTAAGCCTACTGGATTTGGTGGGGTTTTTTTTCTATTGGCTTGAATATTTATGGTTTTTATCAGCAGAAACAGTGGTGGGTTTTTTTTTTCAACTAGGGTATTATTAATGTACTTTGGTAGAAACATAATTTGGAAAATTGTAGAAAATTTTTTACATTGTATTTGGGCACTTTTTCAAAAAGTCAATTAATTTAGAAGGTTGGTTAGAAATGTTTGGTGTATTTCATTTTCTTACATCTATTTGTTTGCGATAAACTTAATAATGAAACCGACTTATTGTTTGAGTATCAGTTTAGAAAAGCCACATTTGGGGAGGGTGCGGTATTTAAAAAAAACCCACAAAAACAAATAAATATATTGTCAAAGAAAACTAAAAGATTTGATAACAAAGAAAAGAGATGATTGCTCTTTATGAACTGTAAAAATTTATTATTAATACCCGTATATATCTTTGCATACTAATAGTACTACGATTAAGTTTTCTTTTTATATACAAATATCTCCAGTTCCGCCTCTGCACCTTTATTCTCCTCCTCCTGCTCCTCTAAAAGTTAAAAAAGACGATAAGAAATTTGGCAATTTCATTGAATTTTCGCTGGTAATGGAATGTCTGGACATTCATTCATTTTCGATTATAAAATTCTTTGGCTATGGTCCGCCAATCTTCTTCTTCTTCATCTTCAATCTTCTAAGACAGCTCTTTTTTCCTCTTGCCAATTTAGTTGGCTCTATGAGTTACATTTGTTGATGTAGAGGTAGCATCGACGGTGGATTATGTGGTGGTTGAGTGAGCGGATGTTTTCCTCATATAGGCAGGTCATCAAGTGATGGTGGAATGGGAGTATAGTGATCTGAACGCTACCTGGATCCGCTGATATACACCCCATCTCATTTGTGTACAAAATAACAGCTGACAAACTGCTGCGGTAGAAACTTTTCAATAGGTCATGCGCTAAATAAGATTGTTCTAAAAAGCTCAGCTGGGGTGCTAAATAATTTTTTTTAAATGTTGTTTTTTGGGGTTTTTTTTGGTTTTTGTTTTTTGTTTTGTTTTGTTTTGTTTTGTTTTGTTTTTTTTGTTTTTTTGTTTGTTGTTGTTTTTTGCAGCAGAGCCGCTGGAAGTGAATTCCATGGCACAGCTACTACAAATGGACTACTCAGGTTTTGCCATTTATTTCTTGCATAATCCGCTTAAATAGAAATAAAACTATAATGAAGTTTCGTACTAATATAATGATTCGCTTGGTTCTCCTGAAATCTTGATATGACGATAGACAGAAGTAAAGAGAAAAATAGAATTTACTTTTAGAAATGTTATCCTCGGTGAAAAAAAATCTATCAATAGATTTTAAAATTGACAAACATGCTTTGTTTTAATCTTTAGTAAAGGAAAAAGAAAAAAAATATTTTTGGTGGGTTAGGATGGAGAGATAATGTAAAAGAGATTTTACATGATGTTCCATCTCCCGTGTATCCCATCCCAAAAAAATGTGTTTTTAAATATTTGAAAGAATTACATGCAAAAACTGAAAATATGTATAAGAATTTTGAGATAATGTTCCATCATTTATTTTTATCTCGTCTGAAGATTTTTTTTAAAGAAAAAAAGGAAAGTTACACAGTTATCAGTACTTGTAATTTTTGCTTTTCACCTTTCGGAGTAGTACTACTATATTTTTAAAAAACTAAATATTGTTTTATCGATTATTTCAATCAACGCTTTCTTAAAATTTGCAGATTTCGTCTACAGATGTTAGAAAAAAGATAACCTCTATACTTGAAGTTAAATAGGTTGTAATAGTTATCTTCTTAATAGTAAATTCAAAGCCTCAGATCAGTATTTGTTAAATCGGTTATATCTGGCTATCAAGATATTTTAGACAGCTTTGTGAGTCTAGTGCTTCTTACTGGTGAAGCAGTGGTAGGATGGAATTCGAAGTACATGTGCTTATATTATTTTTCTTTTAGCGAAGGTCAAATTTGATTTTTAGAGAGTTTTGTTTTTTTACTCCATTATGAAGAAAGAATGTTGTTGTTTTTTGCCTATATTCATCTTTTAAAGATAAGTATAGTATGTTTCAAAACCGTTATTCGTTTAAAAAAAATTGAGGAACCTAGTTACATATAATATAATCAATATAAATAGACCCAAAATTCAGAAAACAAAATAAAAAGGTTTAGATTTTATTAATCACCTGTTGTATGCGGCGTTTCTTAAACGATGTGTAATGTTAATGCTGGTCAAAATGTTATCTGCATTAGGTAGAAAGTCATATGAACATATATGGCAATTATTACCTTTTTTTTTTTTAATTGTGTAGTGGCGTTCAACTATGACATCATGGACAATAATAAAGGCTAGCCCGTTTCGAATGTTTAGATTCCAGGTGAGGAGAGCTCACCACGGAGGAGATGAGGGGACGAAGAGCGCTCATTCTCAGACCTGATTTAGGTTTTGACACGGCCGTATGAAATGTTAATTGCTAAATAAAACAAGAAAAGTTAAAGGTTTCTCTTATGTCCTTTATTTAGTTGATAAGAGCTCCAATGTCGTGGTTTATCCTTTACCTCTTTAGATCAAATCGCCTAAACTATGATAGATATTTTGATCAATATATTCCATTAGCATTGCTCATAAGTTTTCACAAACCAGCACACGGTGAAAAGGAACCCAAAACAGCAGATTTACTATAAAGTTAATTGCCTTTCAAAGTTTAAAAAATTAAGCTATCAATAGTATACATTACAAATTAAAAACTTTACCCAGGACGTCGTGGGCTCGCAGCCTATAAAGTCGATAAATAAATTGCACACTACCTTGTTCTATTAATATGAAACTTTGAAACAAAAAAAAAATATTTTTTTAATCAATGCTCGTGGTCAGTAAAGGAAAGATAACACACAAAACGCAACGATTACTCAGATGTCAAACTTTTATCACTTTTAGTAGTTTTCTCTTTCCAATCCTTTCGAACATTTGGGGGAGGGAATGTAGTCACTCTGTAAAAAGAGACAAATTTTAGATGGTGTACCATCTTATTTCAGTCGTGTTTAATACAAAGGCCCTAAATAAAGTGTAACACCTTCTCTGAATTATATATCAAAAAGGAGGAAAGATCACACAGTTATTTGTTTATACGTGTATAATTTCTGCTTTTCATCTTTTGACTCATTATCACTATATCAAAAAAAATTCAAACATTAATTCATCGCTTTTTTGAAATCTGACATTGAGTTCCACCCCTCTCAAAGTATAACAAGTCGTTTAACAATTTTAAAATAAAAGACAATCTCTATACTTGGCCCTAAAGTGAGTGAAACACTTCGCCTCAAGATCTTAGTTGGAAAAAAAGGAACGATTATACAGTTATTTGTTTTGCATTTTTTTGTTTTTGGATTTTTGGAAGGTTATTCTGTATACAAAAAAATGAATTTTAGATATTGTTCCATCGCTTATTTTAATCTGAAATTTAGACGGTCTCAAAGTTTAACACGTTGCTTGAAGATTTTGGAAAAAAGATAATTTCTGTACTTGGAGTTAAATTTGACGTACACAAAGAAATTAACGAACGCGTTGGTGGCGTCTATAACGTTGACGATACTATGGGTGGTAAAGTAAAGATTGTGAAACTGTTCTCCTACGTGGAATCTTCGTTCTGACACCTGGTACACACAAGCCAGTATTCTTGGAGTTGTTAGAATCACGTGAATGAGGACAACAATCAAACTCTGCTTCACCACCAACAGTTCTTTGGAATCTTTCTTCTGTCCCTGTTCTTTCTCGCTGCCTTTGGTTTCATCTTTGTACTTTTTATCTTTCTCTTCTTTGCTTTTCTTCGCATCCGTTCCATATTGAGTTTGAGATGAATATGAGTTTGACTTCTGCTTAAGTTTCATAGAAGACTTCATACCGATAGAGATAGCCACTGTACATATGACCATTATTACATATTCTATCACAGCAAGTAGTGACTTCACAAAGATAAGATAAAAATAGTCAAACGAATTCCACGACTCAAAGTACTCAAAAACGACTAGTTTGCTGCTGTTATCGGCAGGATCGGGTATGGTCTTAAGAATAAAAGTTGAAAATCTGGGCAGCCAGATAGTCAGCATTACAAGAAAGATGGCGACACAAATGATCAGAGATCTGTTCTTGTTGAACACATGCCGAGTGATGAATGGGAAAGTCACACACAGTCCGCGCTGTACGGCGATGTAGGTTGTGGTCGCCGAGCTCAAATCTATTGACAAAGTGAAGAAAAATATGAAAAAACGCGAGTAGGTGGGCAGATTTTTGCTCCAGCTAACGCCAAAAGAAACAAGTGTGGAGAAAACCGACACGGTGGCTAGAACCAGCATTGCGCTTAAATCAGACAGGGCTAATGAAATAAAACAGACAGTGACACTGTCCAGTTTGGTGTTCACGAAGATATAAACATTGAGGATGTTGAAGAAAACCGCAGGTAGGCTGAAGAGAAGGATCACGAAAGATAACGTAAACAAGATGTAGTTGGTGATATGGTCACTAATCAGAGGTTCACCCAGCGGAAGTGACACAATCTCTAAACTGCTGGAGACGTTCATCATGGCCTCGGGGTGGAGCTCTGAAGTTCTCAGCTCTAGCTCTGAAAAATAAATATCCATCATTCCATTCAAGATTTGTTTGTAGCTCATATTACTTGAAGATTCTAAAATTGATGTACAAAAATCGCTTAAAATTCAACCAAAAAATTCTTACAAGAAAATTTAATAATGGTAAGTAGTGTTGTATGGT
Source organism: Elysia crispata (assembly GCA_033675545.1). Taxonomy (NCBI): domain Eukaryota; kingdom Metazoa; phylum Mollusca; class Gastropoda; family Plakobranchidae; genus Elysia; species Elysia crispata. The sequence goes on from JAWDGP010001383.1 coordinate 33,057, forward strand.
AGTCATGTTTGTTAAAACGATTCTTATGATTTTTTTTTTATTTTTGTATTCTTTCAATGTGATAATTGTGAAAATGGTTTTCTACAATAAAGCTTGGGGCTGATTTTATTCAGTTTGGTATTATGTTTACCATTTCACATTCAATTGTAGGAAAATAAATGGTTTGTATCCGTAAAAATAATGAGAACTGTGGTTTGCATTTCATCTGTATCTCATGTAATGCTCGCAACCTGAAAAATTCGCCAATACATCCTAAGAAACGTGTGTAAATTAAAAGGGGTAATATGTTCTTACTCTAGTTATTTTCGAGCTTTTACTCCAAGACAGAATATTTCAAAAGACCGTAAGAAAAAAAGTTTTTGTAAACTTTTGATAAAAATAAGAGACTTGGTTCTACGTTTGTCACAGCATGACTCTCTTTAATCTCAACCTTAGAAGAAAAAATAATTATATCCGAGCTTTTTACGTTAACAATTAGAATAATAGTTCTTTTACTGAAGCCATGTGATCTAAAGAGTCTAAAAGGATGTTGCAACCAGCCTGAAGAACAATGGCAGTGACTTAAACAGGATCCGGCATAATAACTGGTTCTCTGTGATATAAAATGTTGACAAATTTCCCAGTAGCTAATCCAGAAACACAATGATAATCATTTTTTTTTTTTTTAAATACAGCGACTGTTCCGGGTTTTTTTTTCTCTTTGTTTTAATTGTTTTCATTAATTTTTTTTTTTACTTGTTTGTTTTGAGGTGTTTTTTTAATGTGTGTTACAAGAAACAGAGCGATAATCTTTTTTTTTTTTTTTGTATCACAACTTTTCTGGTTCTTTTTTTCCTTCTTTGTTCTAAGTGTTTTCATTTTTTTTTTTTTTTTTTTTTGGCTTGTTTGTTTTGGGTGTTTTATATTTTATAATGTGTGTTACCGCGGTTGAAAGAGTGCCTTTTATGATGTCAAAACTAGAACTTGCTGAATCTTTAAATAATATAGCCCAATGAGATTGACAGAAGTAAACTCTAAAACAATAAAAATATCGAAGCAGACTTATAATACTTTCAATGACCAAAGGGCTTTAACTAGGTATTTTATACGTACTTCTAAATCTACTGCGTCATTGCTATACGGTTAAACATTATAGAAAACAAAAGTCGAACCCTGCATATTTCATTTGCTTCTTCCTTGGAACATTTTTATATGCAATTTTCACAGCTGAGCGTTCCAGTTGTTTTTATTATCCTCTACGATAATTTTTCATAGCTTGTTTGAGCCAAGTTCTTTTGGAATCTCGTCGTTTGGATAAGTAAAAATTTGCAACCCCTTTGTAATGAATAATTATTTTGTATATCTTTTGAGGCGAAAAACATAAATGTCCATAACAGAACATTCTGATAAAGAGCTCTAGCTCAGTTGCTTTTACATCCTTTGCTTGAAAATACAGGTCTAAACAGGATAATATATGAATCTAGACTGATAGGAAGGCCGTTTAGCTGAAACATACTACTACTACTACTACTACTACTACTACTACTACTACTACTACTACTACTACTACTACTACTACTGCTACTACTACTACTACTACTACTACTACTACTACTACTACTACTACTACTACTACCACTACTACTACTACTACTACTACTACTACTACTACTACTACTACTACTACTACTACTGCTGCTACTACTACTACTACTACTACTACTACTACTACTACTACTACTACTACTACTACTACTACTACTACTACTACTACTACTGCTGCTGCTACTACTGCTGCTACTACTACTACTACTACTACTACTACTACTACTACTACTACTACTACTAGGCCTACTACTACTACTACTACTACTACTACTACTACTACTACTACTACTACTACTACTACTACTACTACTACTACTACTACTACTGCTACTACTGCTACTACTACTACTACTACTACTACTCCAACTACTCCAATTATTATTACTCCTTAGACGAAGAGGACGACGATGAAAAAAAATGGATATAAGAGGGGAAAAAATAAGAAGAAAATAATCGGGATTCGCAAATAAATTAATAAACAGATAATTGTAGCATCGGCCGATTTGTTCCCAAGAAGTCTCTATAGAATTATGTGATTTTGCATTTTGAATGCTTTCTTTTACTTTATAATATAAGATGTATAAACAGTTGAAATTTACAGTTATGTTCTCAAATCGAAGTTCTGAGGTTTCGAATTCGCCACATGTAAGCAGGTGTGCAAAAAGAAAAAAAAATGGATGAAAAGTATAAAATTAGTTTCGCATCTGTACTAAATTTTTTACACTTTAGAAATTAAAAGTTGTTCCGGCCTTAAAATGAAAAAGGTACCAATGAAATTTAAATCATGTAAGTCTTTTTTTAATACTGAGAATTCAGATTCGTATCTTATTAATACTAACCAGGCATTATATAAAAAATCTTTTGGATTTCTTTTTTAATTACCACAAATGTTGCCTAAAAGGTTACCATCGAAATTCTCGCATTAGCTTAACCCGTAACTTTCCAAGGCGTTGGTTCGTTTTTCGTGTTCTCAATACAAAGAAAATTCACGATGTCTGTAATCAATGTTTGAGTACGCTGAGCATGAAAGATGCACCTAGTGACCTCTTGGTGATGAGCAAATGTTTGAGAAAAGGCTCATTATTTCAATTTGAGTTAGACATGCAGTTGTAACTAACGTGATAAAATGTTTAAGCGATACTGTTTGAGGAAGGGGGAAGGGAGTAAAGCATGGTGTAATTACAAATCTCATCACATTTTTTGTTGTTTTAAGTCCCCTTTGGACCCAGCTGCAATAAATAATTGTACTCTGATTTTATTTACTTAATCAAAACTGAAGGAAAATGTCTTGGACACTGGATTCAGAACTTACACAATGAATGGCACTAAGTGGAAACCTTGACCTATATTTATATATATCCCAGCACTGTCACGTGACACTTGGTAAACTAAGCACTTGTTGCTAGTTTGCCTATCTTTGTCGACAACATTCAAAGCTCTACGGGTAGGTTCTTTGTTTTATAAATCATAGACTAGATCTACGCTTTGGTTGCATTTAATCTGGATTACATTACTTTATCCCTGGCGTTAGGTTAACTAACATGGAGCCTGTGCGCTGCACCCTGTAGCTTTCCCTCATTAGCATTATTTCCTCCCATAATCCCCAACGCTTTTGTTTGACTTTACTGGGATAACTCCAAGTACGTTCGTCATATCTATAGTTAAAGTTTTAATTGAAATCATATTGTACGCTTAATGATTCGACCTGGTAATGGGTAAATATTAAAAAAAAGAAAAAAAATTGGCTGATTTTCTCTGGGCCACACGTAATAATCTAAATAGTGCCGTTTTCACTTAGAATCTAGACCAAGAGGTTGCGCGCACTCGGAAATTGTAAATTAATGTGGAAAGATCAGATCGATGCTTAGAGAGAAGGCGGATGGAAAAGACTGTTAGCATAACTTAATATTACTTAAACCAATTATAGTTTTTTATATTCAAACCCACCATACCAAGGCATAGCCTTTTAAGGATATTGCTATTAAACTACTCCACGTTAAGGTCTTAATAATGCAGAACTTTATACTTTTAGAATACTTTTTATACTGTTAGTGTTGGGCGCAACAACACTGAAATTGCTCAAGCAAAAAAGAGTTTTCAGAGAATGAAATCAAAGCTAACAAATAACCGCATCTCGATTTACACAAGAAGAAGAGCCCTGGAGAGTTGTATTGTATCCATTCTGATGTATGGATGCGAGGCCTGGAAGACAAGTACAAAAGAAACGAGGCAACGGAAATGTGATTCCTTTGGAGAATGCTATGAATCTTGGGGACTGCAAAAAAATCAAACGAATCAGTGTTACTAGATGCCGACACAAGATCACTCATAAATACAAAACAAAAATGCTAAGCAACTTTTTTTGACAATGTGATGATAGAGAGAAAGTAGAACATTTTGTTACAACTGGAATGATCGAAGGGAAACGCAGCACGGGAAAACATCGTGAAAAGATGTGGGATGGACTAATAAAGTGGCTCAAAGTAGGAAGAGTGATAGAAGCACTGAAAGCGATCAGAAATAAAGATGCGTGGAAGGTCATGATCGTCTAAGCTAAAGAGCACGGCACCTGATTGGTTGATTGGTTGATTGATTGATTGATACTTGTCGTCCCGAATATTTAGGACAGATCTTAGTCTTCACAATGGGTTGATTTTCCGAATTTTATTGATTCAATTTTCTTATTGAAATTGTGTCAAACTTTTAGAATCCATTTCTCTAGATTGGATTATTGTCTGAAAATACAACATGGGGTTCACTTGTAAAATATAGGTATTTTAGAACGAAGTGATCTTATTAAAGTAATGACCTCGACTTAGAATCAACATAGAATTTCAATAATGTTCATATCAAGTAGATTTATACCATAGTTTTCCTCGAGATGGATTTAGCATGGTTATAGAAATAAAGGCATCCATTTTATTTTCTTCTCAGTTTGCACCAAAATCTTTATACGTACCCGTTTCCCGTTTAGCTTTGTATTCATACCATTTAATACACACCTTCTTTATTGGGTTTTTCATCAATACCAAATTGCACTCCAAGGCTGGTTTTTTTTTTTTTTTTTTTTTTTTTATTGTTTTAATTTTTTTCTATTAACCGAAAGAGAGAGAGAGAGAGAGAGAGAGAGAGAGAGAGAGAGAGAGAGAGAGAGTCAGAGAAAGACAGAGACAGAGACAGAGACAGGGACAGAGGATGAGAATTAAGAGTCGGGGAAGTAATATGTTATTCACTAGCCTATTTACCAATTTACGTCCTTCTGTTTACGAGTGGATAATTCCATAATTATGTAAATTGAGGAATGATACCTATTGTGCCGTATTACCCATTCTGTTCTTTGTAATTTATTTTTTTCCAATGACTCATATGGCATTTCCAAACCTTGCATTCACGAAGATATTATGTGCACAGTTATGTTGCAGAGAATTCCATTATCATGTCAGCCTAGACCTATGTTAAGATACATTGCTTATATCTGTGTTTAATCTTCATTTCAGGAGCCTTCCCGAGCTGTTCTGAGCCTACCTGACCTTCACCGAGTCTTCCTGGGTTTGTTGAATATTTCTAAGCCTGTATAACCACATTAGACTGTAGATCCTGATCAGTTGACTTTATTTAATGAATAAATACATGTTGAGACACTGCATCCTTTCTTTATTCCATGAGGCAATCGAATGAGAAGACTTAACCATCCGTAACAAGAACCAAAATTCTGTCGTAATCATGCAATTTCTATAAAGGTAATAAATCTCGTAAAAAAATTCTAGTAATTATTGAAAAATACAAGATATCAATTAATTTGTCGACAGCTATGATTAAATAATATATATATATATATATATAGTAAAAATATTTAAAAAAAAAAAATAATAAAATAAATAAATAATTAAAATAACAATTATAATAATAATAATAATAATAATAATAATAATAATAATAATAATAATAATAATAATAATAATAATAATAATAACAACAACAACAACAACAACAAAAACAACAACAACAACAACAACAACGACAACAACAACGACAACAACAACAACAACAACGAAAACAACAACAACAGCAGCAACAACAACAACAACAACAACAACAGCAGCAGCAGCAAAACAACAACAACAATAACAACAACAAAAACAACAATAATTTTAAAAAAAAATGTTTTACCCAGTGTGTACATTTTTTTTTAGATAAGTTGGAAAGAGATATTTTTAAATCTTCCTGATACGTTGCTCGTGATAGCATCCGTGAATAGACCTTATAAATGGTGTAAAGAATAGAAGAGCGAAAGATAACCAAAGGGAAATAACTATAATTGTTATCATAAGCTTGTAGACTTCATGATGTAACGGAAGAGACTAGAACTAGAGGCAGATAGTCAGGTAGAGATACGTGAAGAAAGAAAGATAGATAGATAGATAGATAGATAGATAGATAGAGTGATTGAGAGAGTGAGAGAAGTAGAGAGAGACAGAGAGAGAGACACACAGACAGAGAGAGAAACAGAGACAGAGAGAGAAACAGAGACAGAGAGAGAGGGAAAGAGAGAGAGAGACAGAGACAGAGAGATATAGCGAGAGAGAGAGAGAGAGAGAGAGAGAGACAGAGAGAGAGACAGAGAGACAGAGACAGAGACAGAGACAGAGACAGAGACAGAGAGACAGAAAGAGAAAGACAGAGAGACAGAAAGACAGATATATATATATATATATATATATATATATATATAGAGAGAGAGAGAGAGAGAGAGAGAGAGAGAGAGAGAGAGAGAGAGAGAGAGAGAGAGAAAGTCCTACTGTACCGCATCATGACACTTCATCACTTCCAGTGGTGACCAGCCGGGCTTATGAAATAGTGTTTATATCAAAATAGTAGCAGTCACGTATGTTTTCATTTTCAATTTTTATGTTCATCAAACTTCAGATTTATTTTCAACTGCCTCTTCCTTCTTCTAACTTCGTTCTCGCAAACTTGTTAAACATCCAGACATGGTGCGGTTGGGAAACAGTGTCATCCAAACATGGTGGGGTTGGTAAACATTGTCATGCAAACATGGTGCGGTTGGTAAACATTGTCATCCAAACTTGGTGGGATTGGTAAACATTGTCATCCAAACATTGTGGGGTTGGTAAACATTGTCATCCAAACATGGTGGGGTTGGTAAACATTGTCATCCAAACATGGTGGGGTTGGTAAACATTGTCATCCAAACATGGTGGGGTTAGTAAACATTGTCATTCAGACATTGTGTGGTTGGTAAACATTGTCATTCAGACATGGTGGGGTTGGTAAACATTGTCATCCAAACATGGTGGGGTTGGTAAACATTGTCATCCAAACATGGTGGGGTTGGTAAACATTGTCATCCAAACATGGTGTGGTTAGTAAACATTGTCATTCAGACATGGTGGGGTTGGTAAACATTGTCATTCAGACATGGTGGGATTGGTAAAAATTGTCATTCAGACATTGTGTGGTTGGTAAACATTGTCATTCAGACATGGTGTGGTTAGTAAACATTGCCGTTCAGACATGGTGGGGTTGGTAAACATTGTCATTCAGACATCGTGTGGTTGGTAAACATTATCATTCAGACATGGTGGGGTTGGTAAACATTGTCATCCAAACATGGTGGGATTGGTAAACATTGTCATCCAAACATGGTGGGGTTGGTAAACATTGTCATCCAAACATGGTGGGGTTGGTAAACATTGTCATCCAAACATGGTGGGGTTGGTAAACATTGTCATCCAAACATGGTGGGGTTGGTAAACATTGTCATCCAAACATTGTGTGGTTGGTAAACATTGTCATCCAACCATGGTGGGGTTGGTAAACATTGTCATCCAAACATGGTGCGGTTGGTAAACATTGTCATCCAAACATGGTGTAGTTGGTAAACATTGTGATTCAGACATTGTGTGGTTGGTAAACATTGTCATTCAGACATGGTGTGGTTGGTAAACATTGTCATTCAGACATTGTGTGGTTGGTAAACATTGTCATCCAAACATGGTGCGGTTGGTAAACATTGTCATCCAAACATGGGGGGGTTGGTAAACATTGTCATCCAAACATGGTGGGCTTGGTAAACATTGTCATTCAGACATTGTGTGGTTGGTAAACATTGTCATCCAAACATGGTGGGGTTGGTAAACATTGTCATTCAGACATTGTGTGGTTGGTAAACATTGTCATCCAAACATGGTGGGGTTGGTAAACATTGTCATTCAGACATTGTGTGGTTGGTATTGGTAAAGATCGTCATCTATACCTAGATTCATTTGTTGCCTTGGCAACTCTCCAATAATGCTATTCAGCTTTTGGGTGAGTGTGTTGCTTTAATTATTGTCAGAATGTAGGTCTAGGCCCCTTATGTCGAATTTCAGAGGAAGAAAATATAAAAAAAAAAAAAGAATATTCTGTCTGTTATGAAAAGTCCTGTGCCTGGAATAAGTAATTCAATCTATTCCGTTCAAGACATTCTTTTGATTTGTGATGGTGTGATTGTTTCTTTGATTTAAAAAAAAAAAAAAAAAAAAAAAAAATTTTTTTTTTAAACAAAGGACCATTCTTGCCACGCTGATTTCAACTCTTTTTCTCTTTGCATCGACTCTGAACTGGGCCCAAGGTCGAGATCATTTTCAAGTTTCTTTTTCAAATCGAAACAGACTTCAGCTCTTTTCTGCATCCGCTGCCGCCCGCAGATACTAGGATCTAGAAATAATGAAAAAGCAAAAACAAAACAAAAAATCATGCAAGCTTAATCTAGTTTATTGCAATTTAGTTGGATAAAGATACCATGCAAATAATCCGTATGGATCAAATCTAGATCTAGATCTAGGTTTCAGATCCAGGAATCTGCAACCTTTCTTCTCAAATCGAGGTGAGCTTGCCTTACACTGAGAATCGGTAGACCGCTTCTGCCAGTCACACCTTTCTGTAAATTAAGAATTTGTTTCAGAAATGGGATAGCTGGATCTAGATCTAGATCTATGTCTAGATCTAGATCTTCAACTAGATTCTAGCTTTAGTTAGTTTCTATCTGTATTTATTTATTAAACGGAAAGGAAGTCAGAGGTAGTTACTAGATCTAGCTTTAACTTAAAGTAGGCCAATAATTCCTCAAATTTAGATCTATCCATGCACATTTTGTCTGAAAATAGGGAGACTTGATAGAGTTTGATTTAAATCTGAATCTTTATCAAGATTTAAGTGTGTTACAGCCATGCAGATTACTAAGAATGTAACAGAGTTCAAGGCTGTGTGTTGCCTATTGGAATTAGACTTTACAGAGAATGGTATAATACTCAATAGGTCAATATGTTTAGCTGCAGAGTGCTTCATAATCATAGTGCTATCTGTTGACTCTGTATAGTCACATTTTACAGCAGCTTTGTTTCGCAATTTATATATTAGTTTACTTTTTCACTTACATAAGGTTTTGAAAACTTACTTCTGTAAGTTCTTAAAATAATATTTTCAGTTTTCTACAGTACAAATGTTTCTAACATCAATTGTATGTCTATAGGCTATAATTTTGTTTCTTTTTTTTTTTTTTTAATAAATCAAATGTGTTTACATTGCCTTACGACAGCAGTTTGACAAAATGAAAAATCGCTGCAAATTGTATGTTTAGCTAATCCAGACTGTCTAGGGAAAAAATGAGCAATTTGAACTGTTTGTAAAACACAAATTAACATATTTCGCATATTTTGAGCTTGATTTAAGAATAAGATTAAATTTCGTAAATCTAGGCAGAGATGAAGTAGGCCTATATGCAGATGATAAATCATGAAAACAATTCTGAGCTGAGTTTTGAAAAAGCTAAAGGTTGCACCTTGCATCTCACAATCATTACAGCTGATGCAAATCATTTTGCATGTTTAGAATTTTGGAGCTACTTTTTGGTTAGAACTTATTGACTTAGAAAGTTTGTTCTTTAAATTGAAGAAAATAAATAGGTATTTTAGAAAGTCACTTGGTTTACTTATTGCAGCTTTGAAGAAATAGGTAAAAATGAAAATAATTAAAATATGGAATGAGTTAAGTGTATATGTCTACGGGTAAAAGAGAAAGAGAGGCTGTGCATGATAAAGAAGTTAGACGAAGAGGGAGAAAATTGTCTTTAGTTTACTGTGTCGCTTCTAGGAAAATAATACAATCAGTGTTCTTATGCCCGTAAAAATAACTAAATTCTAATCGGTTTAACCTGGATAGCCTAATAAAATTTTAAAGGTCTTTTGAAGAGCTGCTTTATGGTTTTTACCTTCGGATCCCTTTCATAACTCAAATTGTACCTGCAAAGATAGATTCTGGCATAGGTGATCCAATATTTTTTTTTGTGTCCCTTCATGATAGTCGAATTCATATTAATTTTGTTACAGAAATGAACACAGATGTTCAACTGAAAAACAATTTTGGTTACCCCAACCTAAGCTCATTAAATTTAATATGGGTGGACCAAAGGACTCTTGCCAAAGATATAGATCCTGAAATTTGATGTATAATAATTGTCTGTAGAAAAAAGCAATAGCAGTGACAACAAAATTTAAAATCGCTTCAGCAAGAGATGTGACATTGTAGTTTTTAATTTAAGAAGAAAAGTAAAGGTTTCTAATTTGGATGAACATTTTCAGTAAGAAGCTACTGGTAAAGTGGTATACAGATTATTGTTAAACAAATGAAATTTGATATGATAATTGTAGAAGAAAGCAATAGCAGCAACAACAAAATTTTTTAAAATCACTTCAACAAGAGATGTGACATTGTATTGTAGATTTTAATTCTTTAATCACTTCAACAAGAGATGTGACATTGTATTGTAGATTTTAATTCAAGAAGAAAAGTAAAGGATATAGGTTTCAAATTTGGATACCTGAACATTTTCAGTAAAAAGCTACAGGTAAAGTGGTATACAGATTATTGTTAAACAAATGATCTTTTCAAAGAAATAGATGTTTCTGCAAAGAATTCATATTCTTACCATTTCTAAGATTTTAATTTTGAGATTCAGCATCACGGGATGGTTATAGCATTGCAAACACAAGTGTCTTTTAGAGGCATCATGTGTTCTGATATTCAACACTTTTGTTAGAGGACTCCCGAATTATGAGATTTAGTATGCCATACAGCATCCCAAATTCTGGTTATTGGGGGTATCTTGGAGTAGCCCAAATGTCTTCCTTAATTTGTATACAGTGGAATCCGCTTAAAGTCAACACCTTGGGGCCCTAAAAAAAGTGTTGACTTTAAGCAAGTTTCCAGGAAATAAGTCCAAAAATTCGTCATAAAAACAGGTTATCTCCCTTTCGTTACTTATGGTCTCCCATTTGCATTTTCACCATTTCAATACTTATAAAGTGTGTCAAATTTATACAAATTATTTGAGAAAAGAGAAAACAATAGTAAGTCTGAAAAGAGGTTTATTTAAACAGCTTGATGTAGGCCAACCACATAGAAAAAAACCCACAAAATATACGTACATCCCTACAGTTCTTGCTTTATTTTTTTTTCACCTTCATCCTTTTTTAGTATGGGATTGGGACCATCTTTACTTTCGTAAATTTTTCACCAGAGAAAAAAATAACTTGATAAAAAAACGAAAAATCGTTTACTATTATTGAAGGATCTGAAAAGAAAGCTACTGGGGAAGACTAGCGGCGGTGGAAAGAAAACAGTGCACTGCAATTGCAATTCACTAAGGCATCTTTGCAATATCAAGACAAAAACAGAGTGAAAAGATATTGGATGGACTATAAAAGTGGTTGAAAGTTTGACGAATGAGAGCTTAGAGGGATAGAGATGAGTGCAAGGTCATTATCACCTACACTAAATAGCAGGGCAACTGGTTAATTGATTGAGTCAGGGAATAAATTGCAAGAATACTGAACAGTTCTTTATTTGGCCACCAAAGATCTTCATCTGCTTAAGATTTAACGTATTGGGGGCAGTGGAATACTTTGTTGCATTGGTCTCCTTTGACTGGGCAGACGAATGGAAGTCCTGTGTTTTAACAAAAAGTCTTTAAAATCCAAGTATTCTGTTAAGAAACAATGGCTTGGATGGGCAGAGACTAAAATCAGAATCCTGTACTTGCATGTCCATCAATTTTTTATTTAATTTTTTTCCTTGCCCAATTACAGTTTGGTTTTGAAGGCTTATCATATTTTCTCTCAAAGCTTTCATTTGCTTCAGAATTAGATCAATAAAGACAGTTTTACTTCTGGCGACACACTATCACACTCAAGTGCTTTCTGCAGTTCAGATTCCATCCTCAAATGCTAATACTAAAAGAGTTGATGCTTTTAATTATAAATTTTAAAATATTTTAAGTATGTCATAGCAGGGTTGT
>JAWDGP010001383.1:50000-75000 GCA_033675545.1 Elysia crispata
AAGTGTAACAGTTTCTCAACCTGTAAGTGTAATAGTTTTGTGCACAGGTAAAAACCGCAGGTATGTTACACGGGATCCTCCGCACGAGGCAAGAGCAAAAAATTGCATTCAATGTGTATAGGTAGGGAACATGTAACGTATCTCTATATGGTGGAAGAGGTAGGGAAGATGTAACTTATCGCCATATTGGGTAAGAGGTAGGGAACATGTAACGTATCTCCATATGGTGGAAGAGGTAGGGAACATGTAACGTATCTCCATATGGTGGAAGAGGTAGGGAACATGTAACGTATCTCCATATGGTGGAAGAGGTAGGGAACATGTAACGTATCTCCATATGGTGGAAGAGGTAGGGAACATGTAACGTATCTCTATATGGTGGAAGAGGTAGGGAACATGTAACGTATCTCTATATGGTGGAAGAGGTAGGGAACATGTAACGTATCTCTATATGGTGGAACCCTTATTGCCGTTTTGTGTGCTCCCCCATGGTGATGTAGATGTCCACCCAACCTGCTCTTGGTTGTTTTAGGGATCAGAAAGACCCGAAAGCGCATGTCCCATTTTTTTAAATAGATCCTATGATCAAATCCTTTTTAATTTATGAAACGTCATTAATTTTTTTTTTCACTTTTCCAGATGTGTGCATGCCCTGCCCCGACGTCTCCTGCTAGCACGAGGGGCAGAGGCTTTCAGAAACACTTCAGGGGCATACCTGGTCAGGGGAGGACCTTGCAGCAACTCTTTCAGGGACGGTCCAGAGGTCGCGGCCGGGGCACTAGCTATTCATCCACAGAGCTACCTTGGGGGAGGAGAAAGGAATTTAGCCATCAGGTGAGGAAACAAGAGGCATGTAATGTAACAAATTAACATATGGCCAACTGGCCCGTACTCACAGCTAAACGTGTGGAAGATTTGCCAGCACTTTTAGGATTAGACTGTGTTATGAAAAGTTCAGATGCTAGAATTTATACCCTTGTCACACTCTTCCTCTGTAGGTTTTTCCCAGCTTAGAAACTTGCACTAGTTAGATGACCCAGGGTGCCCCTGTCAGCAAGGGAGATAATCTAGAAGAGATATTATGCAGAATGATCTTTCAAAAAAAAAATTTTAGAAAAAGGCATAGATTTTTTTTTCAGTACCTAATTATTAATAGTCCTCTTCATCTCTTTCAGAGCTCTTTATGGAGAATAAAGTTAGAGTTGTTACATTTTTACTTTCTGATTACAGCTTTTGTTATACTGTACCTGGGCAATACGATAATCACAAGGATTTACGTCAAATTAAAATATTTAAAATTTAAGCTATTGTAAAGGTGATGTAATTTTAGTAAATTTAGTAAGTACATCTTCATACAAGTACATAGTGTTTTCACTTATATTTATAATGTATCATTCATAGCCTTTTTAACACTTTCTTATCCATTTTGAAATGTTAATGAACTTAAATCAAAGGGACTGTAAAAACTATGTCTTACTAGTAATTTATTGCACTGAATCCATAATCTATTTTTGTTTAATTTGACAGACCTTTTTTTTCTATGTTTTGTTTGTGAATCATTTCTGCGAGGAGGCAATCTTAGTTGCAATAAATATTTCTACTTAGATTGCCTTTGCATCAACTTTTCTCATAAAGTTAAAACTTGAATTTTCCTCGTCAAACGCAGTCTTGTTTTATTTCATTTCTCACCAGGCCTCTGACAGGAGCCATTCTGCCAAGGAAGTGCAGACTGTGCTAGACTTTCTCAGCAATCACCCTGCGCCACAGAGACCTCTAGCCATCTCCCAAGCTTGCGGCTACGCCACTAAAAAATCCATAAATCCGACTCTCTACTACTTGCTCCAGGAAGGTCTCATTGAGAAAGTTTTATCCAAGCCTTTAACATGGAAGCTGGCCGGTAGAGATCACCTGGTCACCGATAACTATTTCGACAGCGTTAATTTTAGACAGTCTCCCTCTCCTGGAAGTCGTTGCACCTCAGACGACTCAGGTCCAGAAGAGACTAGCCACAAGATAAATGGGACAGCCGATTTCATTAGAAGTGAAAACAAAAGCATAAATATGCAGAGTTTCCCCAACAACAGGTTTAATCCCAACCATGCTCGACACGGGCAAGGTTTGCAGAGGCCAAGTGGGGCTGGCCATTCAGGTTATTTTCAGGGCCCAAGGTTTCCTAATCATTTCATGGACATGAATGGTCGTGGCAACGCATACAATGGCCCTGGAAGTTTTATAGGAGCTGGATATGGCATGGATGTATACCACATGGGACACGCCTCAATGCCATCCCTTCCCCAGCCAATTGGAAGGGCGCGACATCTTTGCAATGCTAGCTACCGTCCTGAGGTTTGGAGACCAACAAGGGGCCAAAAGCCACGGTCCAGAGGTGTGTCTCGCGGGAGGAACAGAGGCAAACGTAACCATAGTTCTCCAGGTCAGGCTTTTAATGTGGTGAGCACAAAAGATGTAGATAACAAAAGTTATCCCCCAGGTGCTTTCAATGGCAGAGGCAACAATCCATCAGGCGATGATAAAAAATCTGCGTCAAAACAGGAAGCCGCAGCGAGCCCAGAAGCCAGAAACCAACAGGACTCCTTCAGAAAGTCATTGCATGACAAGACTGCCCCTGGAGCGTATGTTCCGAAAAGAAAGACCGACATGGTAGGTTCTCTGTCTGAGCTTTGATCCGTCTTGTTTCGTTTTTATTCTTGACTCTGATCCGTCTTGTTTCGTTTTTATTCTTGACTCTATCGCCACGTTTTATGAAGCTTAGTCTCAATAATTTCCTTAGGTTCGCTTATCGTGAGAAGTGATACTATCTAAGTAGCATCATAAGAAGTCTTTGCGAAGTGCTTGTCTGCAAATGCTATTGAGTAAGTTCAAACTTCTCTCAAATCAGAGCTTGTTGAATTATTACTAATATTTCCTCTCCTCACATGCTTTTTAAGACCTTACCTAGTGGTCTTTAGCTGAATGAGATCATTTCTCTTATGGTTTGAGCCAATGATTAGACCTGAAAAGGACTTTTTTTTTCCATATCCTTGTAATTATGCTTCACTTTGGACAACCACCTAGACGTTCATTGGATGTGGATCCGAGCTAACATCTTGTAAAAGCTATTCTTGGATGCAGCACCAGTCCTTCTCCCCTCCCCACCTCTCGTTCTCCTTCCTTTCACACACTGACAATGACACATGTCGGAGAAGGGCTAGGACAATGACACATGCATACATGTGATTGGGCTTCTTTGGGTGTCGGAGAAGGGCCAGGACAATGACACATGCATGCATGTGATTGGGCTTCTTTGGGTGTCGGAGAAGGGCCAGGACAATGACACATGCATGCATGTGATTGGGCTTCTTTGGGTGTCGGAGAAGGGCCAGGACAATGACACATGCATGCATGTGATTGGGCTTCTTTGGGTGTCGGAGAAGGGCCAGGACAATGACACATGCATACATGTGATTGGGCTTCTTTGGGTGTCGGAGAAGGGCTAGGACAATGACACATGCATGCATGTGATTGGGCTTCTTTGGGTGTCGGAGAAGGGCCAGGACAATGACACATGCATGTATGTGATTGGGCTTCTTTGGATCTCGGAGAAGGGCCAGGACAAGGACACATGCATACATGTGATTGGGCTTCTTTGGGTGTCGGAGAAGGGCCAGGACAATGACACATGCATGCATGTGATTGGGCTTCTTTGGGTGTCGGAGAAGAAGGGCCAGATTAATGCCATGGTATGGAAATCTTTTCAGTTCCATTTCTGTTCATCTCGCTAGTACACAGTCAGTGCTTACCCTCACCTTATAGGATAGGCATGTGCAAGTGTGTATGGGGTAAGAATTTACAACCTCTAAAGGTGGGAAACTAACAATTTTCCTTAAAAAAAAAGAACTGTTAAAAGAGAAGAGAACATGTAGCTAGTTCTGGGGCTGGCGCAGAGAACTGAGACTCTGGCTAGGGCAGGATCGGTTATTTGTAGAATTTTAATTATTCCCAGTGAAACATTTTCTGTTCTCTCTTTACTTTACGAGTATTTTTTTTTTTAATAAAGTTTCTGTATACACGTTCAATGAACAGGTTCAGTATAATTAGAAATATAGGAGAACCCGCCTCCTTGAAAATGATAAAAGAGTTCTAGAATAAACGGGGCATTTGCATTTGTCAATCAAAATCGATAACATTTATTTTTCAAAGAACATTCGGTTATGCCAACAACTTGTGTATCGGTAGCTGTAGGGATTAACATCGATTATGCTTTTTTTTTCTTTTCTTTTTTTTAAAGCTATCCCTGTTAGAGATCAGTTTCAGAATCTAGATCTAGATCTAACTCTGAGTCTACAGAGAGATCTGAGAGAGAAAATAGGAGCTGTATTCTTCATGCTGACTACGTCACTGTTTCGGTGTCGCGATAGACCCAAACGAAAAAATAATTTGTCACCTGCGAGTTTTTTTGTTTTTGTTTTTGTTTTTTTGTTTTTTGTAATACGACCGTCATTCACTGTAAGATCATGTCAAGGGCACTGAGAGACCGCACTACATGTATATTACAAAATCATCGCTTATTACGAGCGCCATTTCTATTAACAGCCAATACTCATTTAAAAAAAAAGAAGACATTGCTCTACAACCCGTGCTTTGAATGCTCTCACTTGCGTGGTGGCATGACGAGGCAAGGGTCTCTATGTCTGTTTAACTCCATGGGCCGGAAGATACATTTCTGGAAAGCAGTAAACACTTTGCCTTTTCTGTCCTATTTAAAGATCCGACTAAACTTTGATGCTGATCGCTATAGTTATTTGACTATAAACTCCCGCAAAAAAAAAATAAGTGCCTAGAGATATGTGGATGTTCGTTTTATTTATTCTTGGATGATAATGAGCGCTTAAGATGATCTATAAATAGATTGGAATTTTTCACAAAATCAACAAACTTTTCTAAATCCTGTTACACTCTGAAATTCCGAGCGAAAGAAGAAAAAAAAAGAATGCCTAAAGTTGGACCCGAGTGTTTATAAAGTTATTATAAAAATTTCCTAAGATCTATTGAGCCAGTGGAACTTGCTGTGGAACACACATACACACATACACGGTACAAACTGAACTATAGTTTGCGAATGAGCAGTACGGGTGTGTTTACTCTATTTAGTACCGTGCTTTGCAGAGGAAAAGGAAAAGGAAAGAGTTCAGAAGTAAGCAAAGTGATGCCAACGTCGAGTCCTGAAATGCTGATTAATACTAGACTAAGTAGAAATTTTTGAAGGTGCGATTCATGCGAAAAATCTAACACTGCGCTGCTCTGTTTGTTTGATTTCCACCGAAACGAGACGACTTTCAGAACACACTGAGTCAGAGCTGTAGAACTTATCAGATAACAAGAACAATGGAAGAGAAGGTCGAGGGTTTATGTCAGAGCCAATCAGCGATCGGAAAGGATCAGTTGTCCCCCTTCACGTCGAACCTTATAAATAGAGATGGGACTGGGACAGAGGTGTTAAAGGCGTTCCGCAGGCGCATTTTTTAGGTTTTACAAAACGGCAGACGGCACCAATAGTAGAGGTATCGCAATTACCAGCATCAGCATCTTCTTCCTGCTGCTGCTACTACTATCACCACCACTGCTACTCCTATTACTACTACTCCTACTACTACTACTACTACTTTTACTACTGCTACTACTACTACTACTACTACTACTACTACTACTACTACTACTACTACTACTACTACTACTACTACTACTACTACTGCATTATCATCATTATTGTTGCTGTCAATTTTAGTAATGTTACGCTTATATTACCACCAATTCATTAGTGTTGCTGTAGTTCCCACAACTACTTCCAATGCTTCTATGACTCAAATCATCTTTCCATTTTCGTTATTTTGTTGTGGCTTCTGGAGATTATCAACTGACTTTTTACAGCCAATGCTTATTTTTTTTTTCTTCCTCAAGGGTCATCAGTCTCATGACATGATATATCTTTTAATAACATTGGATTTTTTATATATATATATATATATACATGTGTGTGTGTGGCCTCTAATTCTTAACAAAAATCTTTTTTTGTTTTTCAGACTGAACTGACTGATCAGGGCTACACGAAAGAATTTCAATCAACACCTCAGCATCGTGATCTCAATATGTCTTTACAAGATAAGGCTGAAACTTCTTGGCCACAATATCGAGGCAGCCTCATGGGTATGACTGAACCAGCCAAGAGGGCGGTTGAAGAATTAGCGGGCGCGTACATCCTTAACGATGAAGATGATGGCGACAGCGAGGATGATGAAGATATGTATGACCTCATTGCTTTTATTGAGGAAGCAAGACTGGAGAGAGAGCTGGAGATCAAGGCTCAGCAAAAAATGTTCAGATTAGCAAGCACGGAATATTCTGATGACGGTTATGGTGAAGAAGATATTACTGGCATGGATGATGCAGACGTTGAAGAGGTATGGGTCGGAGAGGGCCATGTTGATTTGTCGCATAGAGGTAAGGCAGTACCTCGAGATGGTGTACATGGTGCTACTGGGATGACAAGTCCAAAAGATTCCACGGGAAGCTATTCTGAACCAAGTAACATAGCGGAGAGACCTAAGGCTTTGGTTTCTGATGAGGAGGAGGTATGGGATGGGGAAGGGTTTATCCATGAAGGAAACCAAAGAGGTAATTTCTCAAAGCACAAAAAAATAGAAGGTCCTTCATCAGTTGTGCCTCCCAAGAGCTTTGGATCATCTCACTCGGAGAAGAACAAACGAGTTGGACCTCCCCCCAGTCCAGCCTCGCTGCTTAAAGAGAATCCGGCGTTTGGTGGTGGGGGGCTGTGCGCTGCGTCAGATAGCTCTGGCATGGGTGTAGATGCGTTGAAGAGATTCTTTGAGTTCGTGTCCTCCAGGTCCTGGTGCGGCAACACGAGAACATCTCCGTTCAAAAGTCGAGAGGTTAACATGTTAGACCAGATATTTGAATGTATCAAATCACGGAGTGATACAGGCAACCAATCTGTATCAGATTTGAACCACGACAGGGATTTGCTGGAATTGATATCAGAGTTTGTGAAGCTGTGGATACGCCCAGGCATGTGGTCGGACTCGTCGTTGTATCCACCTCCACCCTGGGTGGGAGAGTTGAAGTCTTACCTGGATACCAAGACAATGAGTGGAAAATTGCAAGATCTTTGTCGCCAAACCAACCTCAATGCGGATCAGGGCGAGTCCAGTGAGTGGATCGGGCCTGTTACAATAATCCCGTGTGCTTCATCGTCATTATCATCATCATTATCATCATCATCGTCATCATCTACCCCGTCTGTTATCGGTGGTCATGGAGCCTTCCACCACATCATAAGGCATCAGCAATTTCCAACACAGTCACAAGCTTTATGTCAGCCAGGTTTCCAGCCTGTATCTGAGAAATTTGGATCTTTGTCCCTTTCTGATTTGTCACAGCAGAATTATCAGCAGCGGTTGCAACAGCCCTCATCATCCGCATCATCGACACAGTTATTATCAGCAGGTGGTAAAGTGGGAAACGATATGCATAAGTCAACAGTGGCATCTTATCCCCTCACTAGCGTAAGTGAGAACGATCAGATTTTTCGTTGTTTTGTCTTTTTTATTAAGTTCAAAATACGAGTGGGGTTTTTGTTGTTTTTTTACTTTTTTTTTTTTTTTCTTTTTTTTTTCATAACAGTCTGAATTTACTTGCCATAGGCGTCCTTCTTCATAGAAATGCGTTTCAATTTACTTCATTGTCACTGGTTTTAACGCTAAAGGCTCACTCTTACTTCTAGCTTGCAAAACATAATCAATACAACCATTACCGCACATGTTTTTACTATCTTTTTAAGTACACATTAGCGAGATATATGGATCTCATTATTGACAAGCTTTAGACTGAAATATTAATAAGTGAGATAAATGGATGTCATTAATGACAAGCTTAGACTAACGTATTCATTAGATGCATGGATCTCGTTATTGACAAGCTTTAGACTGAAGTATTCATTAGCGAGATTTATGGATCTCATTATTGACAAGCTTTAGACTGAAGTATTCATTAGCGAGATGTATGGATCTCATTATTGACAAGCTTTAGACTGAAGTATTCATTAGCGAGATTTATGGATCTCATTATTGACAAGCTTTAGACTGAAGTGTTCATTAGCGAGATGTATGGATCTCGTTATTGACAAGCTTTAGACTGAAGTATTCATTAGCGAGATTTATGGATCTCATTATTGACAAGCTTTAGACTGAAGTATTCATTAGCGAGATGTATGGATCTCATTATTGACAAGTTTTAGACTGAAGTTTTCATTAGCGAGATGTATGGATCTCATTATTGACAAGTTTTAGACTGAAGTTTTCATTAGCGAGATATATGGATCTCATTATTGACAAGCTTTAGACTGAAGTATTAATTAGCGAGATGTATGGATCTCGTTAGTGACAAGCTTAGACTGAAGTATTCATTAGCGAGATGTATGGATCTCATCATTGACAATCTTTAGACTGAAGTATTCATGAGTTAGATGTATGTATCTCGTTATTGACAAGTTTAGACTAAACTATTCATGGATCTCGTCATTGACAAGCTTTAGACTGAAGTATTAATTAGCGAGATGTATGGATCTCATGATTGACAAGCTTTAGACTGAAGTATTCATGAGTTACATGTATGGATCTCATTATTGACAAGTTTAGACTGAAGTATTCATTAGCGAGATGTATGGATCTCATTGTTGACAAGCTTTAGACTGAAGTATTCATTAGCGAGATGTATGGATCTCATTATTGACAAGCTTTAGACTGAAGTATTCATTAGCGAGATGTATGGATCTCATTATTGACAAGCTTTAGACTGAAGTATTCATGAGTTACATGTATGGATCTCGTTATTGACAAGTTTAGACTGAAGTATTCATTAGCCAGATGTATGGATCTCATTATTGACAAGCTTTAGACTGAAGTATTCATTAACGAGATGTATGGATCTCATCATTGACAAGTTTAGACTGAAGTATTTATTAGCGAGATGTATGGATCTCATTATTGACAAGTTTAGACTAAACTATTCATGAGTTAGATGTATGGATCTCATTATTGACAAGCGTAGACTGAAGTACTAGTTAGTAAGATGTATGGAGCTTATAAATCACATGCTCAGACTGAGGTATGAATTAGTCTGATGCATTTAGCTTATCACAGACATCATGAGACTGAGGTATAAAATAAGCAAGAAGGAATTGTGTCTACTGGGAGGGTTCAGGTGATTACCTCATTTTAAGAACTCTCGATAAATTTTACATTTTTTGCTTGCATATCTTTTTTTTGTTGTTCTAAAATACAAAAAGCTTGTTTTAAGGCTTCTTTATAAACACTATTTTTAATTATCTCTCTCTCTCTCTCTCTCTCTCTCTCTCTCTCTCTCTCTCTCTCTCTCTCTCTCTCTCTCTCTCTCTCTCTCTCTCTCTCTCTCTCTCTTCAGTCAGCCATGTCTGCCTCTGCCCCAGCTGGCCTTCAGATCAACGCAGAAAGCTTCGCTGCCATCAACAAAAACCCAATCAGTGCCTTAATGGAGTATGCCCAATCTCGGCGTGTCCAAGCACGCATCGATGTTATAAGTCAGAGTGGTCCATCTCATAACCCTACGTAAGTAAACCAGGTTTTTTGTTATTGAGTACTTGAAGTCTAGAAAAGTTTTGCTCACTTTGCTTCTTGTATTGGTGATTACAAACAAAAAAAAGGAAGAAAAAAAAAAAAGATTGACAGATTTTAGAAGTTTTTCAGTGCCTCTTGAGATATTTGAAATGCATCCGAATTTATGCCTCACAGAATTGACCACTTTTAACTCCAAATTTACACATTTTCAACAACAAAATTTATTTACTTTCATTTCTAAACTGCAAACTGAGTTTGCCCTGATTCTTATGTCAAATAAATTTGTAACATTTTTTAACATTAAAGGCAAAAATTAAAGTTGAAATATTCAAATTTGGCTTAAATTTAGCCCTGGAATATAATTGAATTTAGAATATACCCATGATCTGAGTTAGACACTCATCATTATGCACTGAACAAAAGCATTAAAAAAATTTCAAATGGTCCTGTCTACGAAAGGATTCAGTAACTTTCCAATGGTTTGAATGATGGAATTATGTTTATGCGGTAAAAAGATTTTTTCTTCTATTTTGTAAACAATTAAATGTACCTTTTAAAAGAAATTTTTTCTGTTTTTTGTTGGGTTTTATTTTTTTTTTTTTTTTGTTATTGTTGTTTTCATTTTCAATATGATATAAAGCGTAAATTGTTCATGCAATGTTCACAACTGAGAAGCCCAGATAATCTATAGCTAGTTATATTGTTTTTAATTTCAATACCTGTAGATGTAGAAATTGCTTAACAGGATAGGGTATAAAATAATATTCATTGTAAATGCTTCATAGACTTTGAGACTTCATCTTCTATATATGCTGAAAAAATGTTTTATTGCAAACCTAAAATTGACATAAAAGTTGTAGAGTAAAAAATAATTGATTTCACTAAATTCTCATCTTGATATCATGAATTTCTTTGCCTCAGGTTCACCATAGCGGCTGTGATAGGGCCCCGTCACTTTCCAGGCATCAAGTCCAAGAACAAGAAGGATGGGCGTAAAGAGGCAGCAGAACAGGCCATCAATTATCTTATTGCAGAGGGACAGTATCACGTCTCACACCAGCCAAGCGTGGTATGATCTCTCTCTCTCTCTCTCTCTCTCTCTCTCTCTCTCTCTCTCTCTCTCTCTCTCTCTCTCTCTCTCTCTCTCTCTCTCTCTCTCTCTCTCTCTCTCTCTCTCTCTCTCTTTCTCCCTCTCTTTCTCTCTCTCTCTCTTACTTTCTCTCTTTCTCCTTCTATCTCTGTCTCTCTCTCAATCTATCTCTATTTCTCTCTCTCTCTCTCTCTCTCTCTCTCTCTCTCTCTCTCTCTCTCTCTCTCTTTATCTCTCTCTTTCTCTCCCTTTCTCTCTTTCTCCCTCTATCTCTGTCTCTCTCAATATCTCTCTCTTTCTCTCTCTCTATCTCTCTCTGTCTCTGTCTTTCTCTCTTTCTCCCTCTATCTCTGTCTCTGTCTGTCTGTCTCTCTCTTTCTCTCTGTCTCTCTCTCTCTCTCTCTCTCTCTCTCTCTCTCTCTCTCTCTCTCTCTCTCTCTCTCTCTCTCTCTCTCTCTCTCTCTCTCTCTCTCTCTCTCTCTCTCTCTCTCTCTCTCCCTACCTCCCTCCCTCCCTCTCCCTCTCTACTGAAACAGTAATGATTATCACATCATCTTACTAAAGTGCAACATAGAGAAGAAATCTCATGTTATGACATGTTGAAAGTGTTGGTGGTGATTTTGACAAATATTTGTGTATAAACACATTATAAAGAAATGAGAGAAAAACATTTTTTTGTACTTATAGATGAGTATGTCAGCAGCCAACATGACTGAATTTGATAAGATTGCAGCCCTGACCCACAACAAGTTCAACCAGCTCGTAGCCACCCTACCTGAGAGTTTCCCTGGTCGTAAGGTCATAGCCGGCCTGGTCATGAGGGTTGGGGCTGATGATGTGGGCACAGTTATCTCTCTTGGATCTGGTGAGTTTCAAAGCTCCAATATATATAATTATATATAAGTAAAAAAAGTTCAAAGGTGCAAAATAAAATGATGCCGAACCTGTGTAGGAGTCAGTTTTAAAGGATTCTTTTATAATTCACGGCCATCCTTCAAATGACACACCTCAAATTTTAAGCATTCTTTTCCTATTTTGAAGGCAATTTTACACTTTTCATTCTCTGCCAGTTGTAAGTGAGATTTTAGGTAAGGAATAAGTTTCATTTTCATTGTCAAAAAAATAATTAGCAATCATTGTTGAAAAGTATCCTGTATTTTCTGTTTTCCTCAAGCAACATTAAAGCTATACCTTCAATGGATGTGAAGGAATTATCAAATGCTCCTTAATTTGGACAATTTGAAACTCTTCTGTTTTGGTCTTGGGCTTATCAATGTCTCCCAGTCCACAATTTACTAAAGGGAAAAGCAAATTTGTTATGAAATTTCTAATTATTTTGAGAGGGTATGCAGATTTAAGGCGAACATTTAAACAAGATGCAATGGGCTGATCATGGAATAACGAAAGCAGCCTGTACATTTCTATTATAAGGCAAAGACTTAAAATAGATGGAAGTAGACACAATAGTCATATAATCCTTAGGAATTGATAGTCTAAATAGTTTTCCTGGAGATAAGAGGCATAAGAAAGCCAGCAGGTAGTGAGACGATGTATTACCCTTTTTTTACGAATCAAAGCACATTCAGCATCAATATAGTTTTTCATGACGTAAATCTGCCTAAAATACAAAACAAAGTGAACATGAAGATTTTCTCCCATAATTCTTATAAAGTCTGGAAGGGGCAAGGGGGAATGATAACCTACAGATTATAGAAAACAATTATATTTAAGAGTAAAAAGTCGCACTCCATGCTGATTATAAGTTCCTGTCTTGAAGTTTGTGAAAATTGTGAGTTGTCAGTGCTCAGCTAGCCAATCATTCTATCTCTGATTTATCTTCACTGCTTCTCTAAAGAACGCCAAGCAGGCAATGGTTTTGCTGATTTTCTCTTTCTCTCTATGCATCCCAGGAAATCGTTGTATCACGGGAGACAAATTAAGCCTTGAAGGAAACACTGTGAATGATTGCCATGCCGAGATCATCACTCGCAGAGGTTTTCTCAGGTAAGAGCAATAAAGTTCTGTTTTCTACACCGTGGTAAGGGCAGAGGATGTTTTAGTTTGTATTATTTTTTAGCAGAAGCACATCACGAGTCCTGATATAAGTATAGTGATGACAGTTACTTTCAGTTACCCAGTAGATGATTGCCTTTCAGCTTCGGGGTCGTTTTTTTTAAATATTGTAAATAATTAAGTGACAGTGAAACATCAAGCACCTCTAGACAAGAACAAATCTCTTCAAGTCTCCCAAACTTGATAAACTGTTTAACTTTGAAGAGGAGAAGCACTGCTATTGACACCCTACACTAGAAAATTTTTCCCCTTGGACCGGACTAGGTATTTTTTGTAAAGACATTAATCCATTGTTGAGGCTGCTCCAGTTGTTAGTGAATGGGTGAGAAGTAGGAGAGACCGAGAGCTGATTGGCTGTGATGTTGATCTAAATCCTTATTTATTTTTTATGAATACGATTGAAAGTATATATGTCTAGAGAATACTGACACCTAAGTTGCACTTCAGACTGGCACAGTCCTTAAATTGTGTTCATTGAAACATGGTAAAAGATCATACAAAAATTATAAAATCCTTGACCTGAAAATATTCGGAATGCTTTTAGATAAGTTACATATTGTGTAGCTGTAGTTTCTCTTTAAATGGTTTTGAAATGAAAAATAGTTAAGAAAAAAATGTCACCATTTTGTTAACATACACAAGTCATGTAGACCTTTCTAAATAGAAATGTTTTTGATTGTTTCATAATTAATGGTTTAATAGTAATATGAAAAAGATGAATAAAAGTTTAGGAATATTTCATTTTTTTTATATAATATAAATATATCTATTTTCCTCAGGTTTCTTTACAATCAGCTTTTGACCCATGCTTCAGATCCATCTAAGTCAATCTTTGAGGATTCACCTAGCGGCAAGTTACAAGTCAAGGAGGAAGTGACTTTTCATTTGTACATTTCTACAGCACCTTGTGGAGATGGGGCATTGTTTTCTCCTCGGTAAGATTCAAAAGATTTTTTTAAGTGCATTTACTGATTAGGTAAAGAAATTTATTTCACATTGAAATTCTTCCATCTGAACTTTTCAGTGTGTATATTTGCAGTATATGCTTCAAGTTGTTCAAATAAGAATGAACATATAAGCGCTCGTTTTAATTTGAAGTCAGTTCTTTTCTACATTTCTATTCTTTTGTGGCTCGTAAGATAAAATAAATAAAATAATAAATAAAAGTAAGTATTTAGTTCCTACTACACAAATAAAAAGTTTTTTTTTTCCTATCTTGGTATTTCATTTAAATGTTATTTTAGGATTTCTTTTTTGCCATGAAAAGCAGTGCTTTCCACAAAACAAGTAATTTTTTTTCAAAATGTGGCAATAGCATCATATGATGAAGGGCTAAATGTAAGGTAAAAAAATTATTTTAATTCTTACAGAGACATAAAGTCAAACAATGTACCTCTGCATGATGTGTACGGTCCACACAAGCCGACTTTTACAAATAATGTCCAAGGAGTTCTGAGGACTAAAATGGAGGGAGGTAGGTGAAAATAGCCTCATTGTTACTAGCTAGCAATGTTTATTGGTTGGAGAGAGTTTGATTTTCTTCAGGTCCTTAGAATTTGAACGGAATGTTATATGTAATGATGAGGGCTGATGAAATTGTGAGCATTTTGCAATTTTCAATATTACTATTACTGCACAGTTCTAAGAGTAACAATAGGGATAACAGTTACAGTTATTTTCCAACAAAGCCTTCGAATATCTTCACCGATAACGAATTGAATTGCTTTTATCAAGTAAGAAAAGGTTAACCCATAGTCTCTAAAATTTACGCATGTATCTAAACTTTTTAATTTTGCTATTCAAAGAAATTAATAAATTGAGATAAGATGTTCTAAGATTAGATTGAGGCTTTCACTTTCTACAGATTATTTTGTGTGGGAAATTATTAGTTAAAATGATATTTTTATTACATTTAGAAAAATTGTAAGCTGAAATCAAAGTAACGGGAGAAAAAAAAAGTTGCCTAAAAGGGGATTATATTTTATGGTAAGTAATGAGAATTTCATGCTTGTTTTACTCTATCAGGGGAAGGCACCATCCCTATAGACCAGGACAGCCCACCTGTCCAGACCTGGGATGGGATTGTCAGGGGTGAGCGACTCCGTACCATGTCTTGCAGCGACAAGTTGTGCCGCTGGAATGTTCTAGGCATGCAGGGAGCACTGCTGTCACACTTCCTGGAGCCAATCTACATGAGCTCTCTCACCCTAGGTTAGTTTCTGTCGACCCTTTTTTTTTCAACTATGCTTTCTTATTTTCTGTTCTTAATTAATATTCTGACACACATGTGTACACTAAATTCAACCCAAACTCAGCATGCAATGTCTTAGTAACTATTAACTCATTAAACAGAACTGTAAGGAATGTTTTAACATAGAGAAAATAGCAGAGAAATGTAAAAGACTATTAATTTAGAAAGGAAACTGGTAATTCATTTGAATATTATCTTATTGATTAATAACCTGACTACCATAACTTAATATTTCTTCTTGAACTTCAGGATTTCTGTTTGACCATGGCCACTTATCAAGAGCCGTATGCTGCAGAGTAAACAGAAGTTCAGGGGTGAAAAACTTAGCCCCCCTGGATGACCACCTTCCTGCTGGCTACCACGTGAACCATCCAGTGCTGGGCCGAGTCACGGCTTGTGATCCACCAAGGGAGACACAGAAGACGAAATCTGTGAGCATCAACTGGGCAGCGTGTTCAGACGACAGGCCTGAAGTGCTCGACGGTTCTCTTGGAATCTGCTACACAGGGTACGTTTGACATTCAGAGGTTGTAAAAGTAAACAATGAGATTCTTTTCAGCATTAAGTCTCAGTGCTTGACTTATTCTCTCCTTTGTGATGAAACTACAGAACTGGTGTCTAAGGATCTCAAGATCAATCCCAAGACCAGCTCGGAGTAGCGTCTTGATTATGATAAAAAGGATTTTCACATCCTTGCTCTTATATATAAATAAGCCCATGTAAAGAATTGAATATCAGGATAAAAAGTTATGTCATACTGAGCAAATTGCAATATTGTAGTGTTCTGTTGAGTTGAGTCTGCTCAGTTCTGTGAGACTTGTGGAGGTATAAAGTCTTGCGTCCATATACTAGAGTAATAGTATAAACAATTTAACAGCCAGGCAAGTCAAATTAGATTTCCAATCAAGTGATATACCGCCCTTACTTTACACCAAGTAGAATATTTATGGTTTTGTCTTTACTTCATTACATTCCATGGCTAAGTTTATGAAATAATCACTTTGCAAGAGTAGTGTAAGGGATCTCATGTCTTTTTTAATAGAATTATTACATAGCAGCTTTCTTTTCACTTTTTTCACACTTTGATTGTCGCATAAAATTCGAGTGTGCTTCTCCTCAGTGTGGAAAGACAGATGTTTTCTAGGCTTTCCAAGCGCCAGCTCTATTCCCAGTTCCAGAATGTGTGTGTGGCTTTTGGCAGGGAAAAACTGCTTACGCCACCACCAGATCGACAGCAAGAATATACATACTTGCAGGTTTGTAATTTATATAAACCATACCAGCAATGTTTGTTTGTTGTTTTGTTTTTTTACAGCAGATAGCTTTGTTTTATGTTTATGGTTGGGTGAGATATTTATAGGTATACAAAAAAAAGTAAGAATAATTAGAAAGAGTCGGATATCTTTGGTTTTATGCCAGGAAAGAAAATACTTGCATAATTGCGGCTCAGCCTGAGGCAGTGCATTGTTAAATGTTACCAAAAGGCTTTAAAGTACTGAAACATGATCTATAGTTCTCTAAAGTAAGGGTTGATGGGAATAAATATACTTTAGAGGAATGACATAATATTCTTTTCTTTTTCTTTGTTTTCCCCTACCTGCAGATTAAACGCATGAGTGGAGACTTTTTACAAGCTAAGGAAGCCTTGATTCGTCGTTTCAAAGAGACAAAATGTGGTCCGTGGGTAGCCAAACCTGTTGAGGAAGAGATGTTCTCTTAGTGGCTTCTCCAACGGCGGGAGAGTAGAGGTTAAGGTGGATGGGAGTGGGCGGATGGTTTTCACAAAATAGCACAAAGTTTGAGCTTTACCCAGCTTCTTCCAAGCACAAAATGATGTTGGTGGGGGTGATTTCTTTGCAGTGGTAGCATAGCCTAAGCAAGTTAAACTTGGAGTTAAGATTCAAATTTCCTGTAGTGGTCTTGTCATGAAGGGTTGCTTTTTTGTTAATTTTTTTTTTCAGTTTTTTTTTATGTCACATTATAATTTATTGCAATGTTCATTTGATTTAATTTTGTGTGTTAAAAACTTGAAAATTTATAAACTTGACATGCATTTCAAAATTTTGAAAAACAAACGTCTTGTTTGCATACTGAAGTATTAAATTAAGGCTTAATCAAACCTGTTTTATGTTCTGTGGGTGCTTTTTTCAGTTTGTATGTATTTCATGTGTGGGCTTATGCGAATAGAAAATGTTGGCAGTCATTATCACATGGTTGACTCTTAAACACTTCCATCCACCTACATCTCCACTTTCATCCGTTGCGACAAGCAGCAAAGAAAACAAAGGATGACTTTGTCAGGATCTTACTACTGTTATGGCTTTCTCATTGGACTTTTGAATGCACAATTGCACATTTTTGTAAAGTTTACCAGTTAAATACTGTATATAGTTGGTGTAATGTTCAGCACCTGCTTTAACTGGAGAGCTTTGGCAACGTAATCTGCTTCAAATTTTCATTATTTTAACTATATAAGTGAAACTTTTTTTAGGGAAAAAAGTGCTGGATCTTAATGCCAATTTGGACATCTCCGTGTAGATTCAGATTTTTTTTGTGGTAGTTAACTGCCCTTTGTAGATGCCTTCATTCATACCTTTATCTTCGGCAGTGCAGTTGAGTACATTGACATTTTTTTCAAATTGACTTTGCCATGCCTAATAAACTTTGCTATGGTTAAATGAACTTTGCTATGGCCTAATAGACTTTACCTTGGCCTAATGAACTTTGCCATGGCTAAATGAACTTTGCCATGGCCTAATGAAGTGCTTTATCCACTTGGCAGTATTTCCAGCCTCATAGTAAAACATTGGAATTTGCCAATTTGTACTACACAGTCAAGTCTGAATTTAATTATTAGACTTGATGTTGAGAGTATTGGTCCCTTCCAATCTTTTTATTTTTATGGCTGTAATAATGCCAAGTAATGCTTGCTTCTTTCGTTTGAATGGATTTGTTATATCTTAGACACTACATGTATTGATCTTCTTGTGTTTGGAGTACATTTACTGATGGAAGAGGTTTCATAGCTCATTTTGCCTTAAATTCCCCAAAGAAATACCTTATTCAGGAAGGTAGAATGAGAACCCTTTTGAGACCCACTAGTCAAGATCCTTCAATCAGTGAAAAAAATTGTGAAATAGGAAATAAAGATGAAATTTTATCCATTACTATCATGAATTATCCAAATTCATTTGCTCTTGGATCTTAGATTGATATTGCAATATACTTTATTTCTTCAAATAACATCATATAAGATATAATTATATATCTCTGCTGTGGCATTATATATAGTCTTCAATGCTTTTTCATTCCTGATCAAAGTTAGAATAAGAGGAAATTTTTGCTTGTACATTTGTTGAGCCTTTGTTATTCTAAATAAAATTAAATGTAAACCTAACTGAAAATTGTTTTGCCTGTATGCTCTTGTTGTGCATATTGATCGAGTAAAAAAGGCTTCAACTAAAAGGATATGTTTTTTAAAATATCCTTTATTGGTTTAGATTGTTTACTTTATGTCAATAGTTATTGTTTGCTGGCTTATTTTTTAACTATTTGCAGGCTGGTATTGAAATATTGAGAAATAAATAACTGCCTATTTTGCAAATTCCAATTAAAAAAAAAAAATAAACACTTTCATAAGGAAAAATCATGTGAAAAAGAATAAAATATTTTCATCCTTCATAATTATTATGAATTATGTATTATATAGATACCAGTATTATGAACCAGAATGGAAGCAATGGACAAACACTTTGAGAAGACTATAACAAATGGACAGAAACGTTGTCAACAAATGTTTCAGTATTTGTATGCCACTTGAAGAGAGACTTAGAGATGCATTCAGTTCTTAGGATAAGTTTGTAAGCAGCATAGCATTTGGAAAAGGAAATACCCAATCCCGTTTGTTTCCTTTAGTTTCGTATGACAGAAAGATATCCATGTATAGGGCTTTCAGATGGGCAAAGCACAACTACTATCAGAAATATATGCTGGAGCTGGTCTGTAGAGCTAACAGGTACTGTTAGGTTGTTGATAAACATGTATAGGAGGAAAAAAATCGATATAAATGGAAATTCAATATGCACATTCCTCAGAAGAGACGACCAATCTTGACACTCCAAGTTTAAGTGTTATAGATTCTTTCTGAAATGACATTACTTACAATTTGAGTTAGACCAAACATTGTCCCACTTCTGTTTATGTAAATAATGGGTACGCTCGAACATAACCCTAGTTTTACAATAAGAATATATGTAATTAACTAATTTTTTAAAAATCTAAACGGACCCACATCTTTTTTTTTAAATATTCCTTTATCATGTATTAAATAACTGCACGGCTAAGAATTCTCACAAGGGAGTGTACTTTCATGCACTTGATGCGAAAAGTTGCAACTTTCTAATAAGCTTTATAAAGGATCTAAAAACAGATTGGGAAAGTAGATTTCCTTTATTTTATTTAAATTTTCACTCGAATATGGCTTTTTAGAGAGATCATGGGGTCTCTTAATTTCAGATACATACTACTTAATTGCCTGCGTAGAGATACCCTCTTATCTATATTTTGTTTTTAATGTATGGAAATATTGAGAATTTAAGTGCGAAAAGCACGTTTCTTGCAGTGGTTGATTCACACCTACTAAGCATAACCGGATCTGCATAGGTTTATTCATCTCTTACCTTTAGATCACAAAATCAAGCAAGGGTTGCTAAAAAGAAAAACCGGTAAATTTTGTGAGTGGTTTGGACCCACTGCACAAGAAAGAGCTATCAGTTGTAAGGGCGTGCACTGTACCACTTTGCCACCTCGCAGTCAACACGAGATCTAAGATTTGAGTGTGGTATTCTTGACCGTTGAAGTCTTGGTCCACGTCGACCATAATGATTAATGAAATGTCCCAAATAATCTCACAAAAATAAACATAGGAACGAATGCACATCATTATCTTGAACATTATTTTTTTGCTCAGACATAATGACAGAGAAGAAGAGTAATGAGGTCACTTCTCTTTGGTAACGCTTATGTACTGGTTGTGGACAATCATTATGTATCCACATGCAAGTCTGTCAGCACATCAGTCAGATGAACTCTGACCCCCGCCACCAGCTCGTCTCTCTGTTACTCCGTTGATTGCCGCATAATGCGTCTGTGTGGCTAGGACATCTGGCCTGTTGAACAAGACAAGTTTACTTGGGTTTTGTTTCACTAAAAACGACACAAATCCACGAATTATCAATTATTCAGAATGCTTTTTTACAGAATACAACACTATTGCATATATTGAATGTAATTTCTTGATAATTTTTTTTTTTTTTTTGAAAAGGTTGGGGGGGTAAAAAAAAAGCCCACATTTAATCGATGTTGAAACTTCACGGCTAATTGAAAATAATTTTACTATTGTAGAATGTTTTGGACCTTTTGTTTGTTTGTTTGTTGCGGTGGTTTTTTCGTTGGTGTTGTTTTTTTTTGCGAGAAAAAAAATGAATGAAAATTTGAAGAAAAACTTCAGCCTGAATCATCAAAATACTATCAAGTGATGGCAAAAGCAAAGACAGAAGTGAGCGTTATGTATTCTCATATAATTTTCTGATTTTTAATTTTTATTTCTTTATATTTGATCATAAGTGGAAAACCCACATCCAACTAACAATCTTTTCCTTTTTTTTCCCTTAAGTTGTGGACGATCTATGTCATATAATCAAACAAATCTTGTGCGAATTTATGTCTTAATATGCAAGCTAAAACATACCGAAAAAACGGAAATGATAAATTTTGCACAGAGATTTTTTTTTTTTCACTACATACCCTTTAAAATCTTTCTTGACATTTCAACGGTTTTCTCCCTTATTTTAACCCAGACTTAATGTGGAATGGAAAACTGTTCTCCAGGACTTATTGTCCTATATCTTACAGGACGGTGTGCTTGCTTGTGTCCTGCACATCAGACTTCAGTGCGTCCTCTATGTTGTCTGGCATCTTTTTGTCTTTGGTCTCGGGTAGCAGAAGTATAAGCAGCCCTCCGGCAAGGGCTGTAACTCCGTACACCAACATGGGGAACGCTGCACTCATTCTCCCTTTCATAAAATCGCTCTTTTGAGGCAATAACGTGCATTTTGATTATTGGTGAGGGTAAACTTCAGGGATTGAAGTAAATCGTTATTAAAGTAACGATGGAGCTATATCGATGATAATGATGGTGGTTGTGGCGGTGGAGGTAATGAGGGCGGGGGTTAATGATACTTATGTTGATACTCAGACTTTGTCGTTGTGGGTAATTCATGAAAAGGTGGTATATCCCGATTGGCCACACTGATGTGTCGTAGAGATGATTGTGTGGTTGTTTATAATAATAAAGAGCATGATCATAACGATGGTAATGATGATGATAATGTTGGTAGTGATGTTGTCAATAATGATGATAAAGATAATGATTTTTATGATTATGTTATGACAATGAATTTGATGATAATGATGATTATTGTTATAACGAAATGATGATCACGAAATTGATAGTGATAATATAGATAAAGATATTATTGATGATGACAGTAAAGGTTATGCTGATGATGATGAAGATGATGATAAAGTTTATATTGAGACGTATGGTAATGATGATGATGATGATGAAGATGATGATAAAGTTTATATTGAGACGTATTGTAATGATGATGATGATGATGATGATGATGATGATGATGATGATGATGATGATGATGATGATGATGATGGGACCTCAGAGTAGATAGTATGTGTCTTTACTCTGTGATGATAACAATGGTAATTTTGGTCATAGTCGTAAAGAAAATAACGATGATGATTACATTAATGATGATAATCATGATAAATATGATAAGAATGATGATTGACATGGTGATAAAGAGGTTCATCGTGACAATTTTTCTGAAAACCATGATGAGAGCATAACAATAAAGACGATTATGACAGTCTTCCACAATTTGTGTGTGTGTGTGTGTGTGTGATGGGGGGTCGAGATTATATTGAGTTCAAAGCAGGGCTGTTTTGTTGGTTTTTTTTTTTTTTTCAAGTAAGCAAACTCAAAATGCATCTTGTGAATAAGATTTTGACCGTTTTATATTTGCTCTCTATATTAATTATCAGTTATGTCTTAAAATCGCATATGACAACTTACATAAAACAAAGAAAAAACTTCCATTCTAAGGGTGGGGGGGGGGGGTGGGGGGGGGAGAGAATTTGGATTGTGCGATAAAAATAAGACAGGATAAATCTCATTAAAAAAAATGTAAAACATAAGAAAAAGACAGTTTAGATCTGAGCCTTACATATTCAAATCTATCAGCCAAATCATTTTTTTTTCTAATTTGATTAACGATCGTTGTTTGGGGAAGTTTTTTTCCGTCATCCGAGGTTGTGTCATTTGATTTATTACAGTAAATTTTGGTTTCTGTTAATTGTATAAAATGTAGTGGTTCATACGCTAAATGTTTAAGTCGGTACTGTATTGCGGCCTTACCATTTCAAAAATATATGGGGAAACTGCTCCTCCGAACATTCCAGCAAGATCCAGAACAGCCATAACAGACGAGCGGACGCTAGTCGGGAAGAGTTCGCTAGTGTGGACATAGATGGTGGTGCACGAAGCGGAAATACCGAGCTTGCCTATCATAACAAGGCTCAGTGAGAGGCTCTTGAATAGGAGGAGGGGGGGAGGGACGGAGACAAAACTGGGTAGTGTTGGGGTAAGGAGTAGATATAGGAACATGACTTGCTTTTTTTTTTTTTTCTTGTTACAGATATATAATATAGACCATAACGGATAGTTGTTTTTTGTTGTTTTTCTTTTTGTTTTGTTTTTTTATTGTTTTCATAGCTTTTCGAGGAAAAAAATCGACGAGTCTACGACGATACAACTTTTTAAATCAATTCACCCTCAAGAATTGAACATTCACGAATAAACATTCGAAGTAGATCTAAAAACTTTGGTATTGTAACGTAATGTTAGGAAATCGCCGCTAGCTAAGCAAACTAAAAATCCGAAAAGAAATCTTTACCGAGACTCTCGAGCCCCAATATAACATCGATAGAGCTGAGAGCCCGAAGCTCAGAGCCCCGAAGATCGTACAGCCACAGTAGAGCGCCCTCCGACCCAGGCCAAACACGAGGAAGAGCAGGCACATGCCGATGTTAGCAGCCGCCTCCACAGAGGCGCTCAGCGTGTAGTTCAGGTACAAGTTCCCTCCCAGATGCTCCACGTTCAGGCTGATGCCATAGTATATAAGGTCGAGGATAAATCTGGAGGGGAAGCAAACACAGTGGGAACCTCATAATTCGAAATGTTTGGGAATGCATTAAAACTTCGATTTAAGAGTATTCGAATTACAAAAAGAGGCATAACTGAACGATAATATGGACAAAAAATATTAACGGTTACCTCCCTTGTTTGGAAAATTGCTTAAATGGAATTTCCGTATTGTTTCCTTACTAATGTCCCCCTTCGCGTCAACCCCCAGTTTCCTCAAGTCTTGTTTTTTCCTTAGTCAGGGTTTTGAGTTATTTGTATGGAGAAGATGGTGACAAAAATGCAGTGATGTTTTGTTGCCCGAACAGGTCTTAAGGTTCTTTTAGTTAACGAGAGAGCCTCTACTTATACAATTTTTACGATTACTTGATCACACCTGAGGAGAAAACGGAGACTACATTGTGTAAAGATGTGCTAAAATGTTAAAAGTGAATTTTGAAACCTCTTTTCTAAAAAAAAGTTGTACTTTTCGTCGCTAGACTAGATGCTCATACGCAAAAAAAAAAAAAAAAAAAAGAAATTAACCATTGTTGATGATTTGTCATCTAAAAAGTCGATCTTTTCATTGCCTACTTCGCTATCTAAAGAAAAATATTTATTTTTAATTACTGTCAATTCTTCCTTGGGCTCGTGCACTAAAGAAGCCCATTAACTGTGTAATCCCAAATACCTGTTATAGGCGCAGATGGCTGTCCTAGCAAAAAGCCCACAGTTTGTGAACAGCTTCCAGACCTTGGCGGATTCAGCGCGATTTCGGCCTGTCACGTCGTCCACGACAGACGAGACGAGTAGTCTGCTGGTTTCTGTCTTGTTGTTAGATTTGGCGATCTTCTTCAGAATCTTGTCTGCTTCATCATACTTGCCCACAGACGTTAACCAGCGTGGGGACTCAGGAATAATCCTGGTGAATCAATAACAAGTATGTATACCGAGGCTTCTTAAAATGCAGGCCAAGTCACCGAAGTGAACAAACTTCTTCAGTAAGTGTAAGAGGGAGCTATTATCATTTAACTATTTGGCACAGTTAGGACAGCTAGACATTTTTGTTGTGTAAGCCTGTAGGCTGAATTATAAGTGCGTTCAGAGTACAATTCTGTCCGAACTATGTCTAAAAGTTAAAAGAAATAGATCACTATAACTCAAACATGCAAAGTTTGTTCACTTCGGTGACTATGTCTGTATTTTAGGAATATATATATATATATATCATAATCAAAATAATTATTTCCATGACTCTTTACCGTGAACGAACTTACTATGTTTCTTTTTCTAATTGAAGGCTTAGATGTGATTTCTAAATCCTGATTTTTAAAGAAGGGCGTGTTTTTTCTTAAGACATCTTTGATGCTAATTTTTTTTTAATGAAATAGCGTTTCCGAATATATCAATACTTCATGTTTGTAAGCACGATAAATATTTCTATATATGACTCTTCGCTAGGACTTCTTACTACCACATATTTTCATCTTAAAGAACTCACTTTATTAGATATTTTGATCTGAATGGTTCACCTTATAAGACATTTATTCCACCTTAACCGACTCACACTGTACGGCATCTTTTCGTCTTAAATGACTCGCTTTATACGACATTCTCTCACGTTGAGCGACTCACCATATGTACAGGATGAAGAAGATGGT
>JAWDGP010001383.1:80000-85000 GCA_033675545.1 Elysia crispata
TTATGATTTTAATAATCATCATCATCATCATCATCATCATCATCATCATCATCATCATCATCATCATCATCATCATCATCATCTTTATCTTGATCTTCATTCTCATTGTTAGTATTAAATTGTAATATTATTATTGCTACTACTACTACTACTACTACTACTACTACTACTACTACTACTACTACTACTACTACTACTACTACTACTACTACTACTACTACTACTACTACTACTACTACTACAACTACTACTACTACTACTACTACTACTACTACTACTACTACTACTACTACTACTACTACTACTACTACAACTACTACTATGGTTATTATTATTATTCGTGTTGGTATATTTTTTCATTAATGGTATTTTATCACCATCCCCATCATCTCTAATATCATTATCATGCACTTATCCACACCTACTTAGACACATACGTTACCTGCATACATACATACATACATACATACATACATACATACATACATACATACATACATACATACATACATACATACATACACGTTCCTAAACAACACTAGATCTATCTATACATATAGACTTCCAAATATCATAGCAAAAGGGGTAAATTCAGAGTTGACAGTCAAAATATTATTTTGGGAGGGGGAGTGGGTTCTGTTATGCTTTTGTGTTGTTGTTGTTGTTGTTGTTGTTGTTGTTGTTGTTGTTGTTGTTGCTGTTGTTGTTGTTGTTTGTTTGTTTTTGTTCGTTTCTTGTTTTTGTTTTGTTTGTTTGTTTGTTTTTTGGTTTTTGGTTTTGTTTTTTTTTTAATGGGGGGTATCTATTTGTAAATAATAACAAGGCCATAAATCGATTGGTTTAAAAATCGGGTTCGACTTTCACTCTTTATGACCATTGCTTTGCCAGATGTTCCAAACTGCACAAGGCATGCACGAATGGCGGATTTATCTGGGCGGTAGGTTTGGAGAAACAAACATCAGCATGGTTGTACTGGGGGAAAGTTTCCCAGATTTCATCATTGTGTCCCCCTGAACCGTTTCTCTGAGGTCCACAGCGCAATGTGTACTGGCTCTTATGGAAGTCTAAAACTTTGAGATTTGTGTTGGTAATAGGACCATTGGATCTGAGAATCGGAATCGCCGATTCTGAGAATCATAGAATCGCGTCGACGATACTCCACTTCGATTCTCCGACTCAGATTCTGATTCTAAGCGAATCTGGGACACTGGCTTAACAAAGCAAAGGTAAACAAGTTTCTAATTTCTTTTCTTTTTGTTTCGATTACTGTTCTAGTCCCCACTTTGGCGAACTTTAAGAATTCTGAACAAATAGAGGGAAGCAATCGATGTGCAATGTGTTTTTCACGGTTACCGTTTATTTTGAGAATCAGAATTGGAATCGGAATCCGTGATTCTACGATTCTCGACTCCAGTGCCCATTCTTACCGGCGACAGCCTTGTGCTGTTCTCATACTGGTACATAAGACAGCTGGACATCTCCCAGCTGTCCTCAGTTTGCTCCCACGGGATGCTGGCGTTGACCAGCCGTTCGTGCCATTCAGACTGGACAGCGTACGTGTCGTTGGTCAGCCCTGGTAAGGAGCACCTTCGACAGTTCAGCAACAGATGCAGAGTTATTTGGGTCAGAGAGCAACGGACAGTAACGTTTGGCGCTTCAATTACTCTTTAATCCAAAATGTTTTAATCATTATAGATGAATTTCATAATAAAAATGTATGTAGCTCATAGGGTTGTTTTTTTCTTCAAAAACTTGTACTATATGTTCTTGAGTGATCTTAAGAATCGCATATTTCCGTCACTATTGACTAAAACTTCCGGAATCTTTTTACAACGTTAACGAATCTACAAGATCTGATAATCTGGATTTGATGGC
This sequence comes from Elysia crispata, assembly GCA_033675545.1. NCBI lineage: Eukaryota > Metazoa > Mollusca > Gastropoda > Plakobranchidae > Elysia > Elysia crispata. The sequence continues at coordinate 81,876 of JAWDGP010001383.1, forward strand.
TTTTATTTTTCACTCCTAACGTGCTATGGTTGAACGAACCTGTGCTTCGGGGTGGCCAGGATGAAGACTGGCAACAGAATTTTGATAACCTCAGTCACCGCCGGCAGAGATACAAGGAAGTAGATGGTCTTCTGGTAAGCACCGAACTCTCCTATGTGCTTCTCTAAAATATCGTCAAACTTCATAGCTGTTGAGATGACGATGCGAGAATCCGATGCGAGGTGCTGCCGAGCTTCTTGTTCTCCTCCTACACGGGCACGGAACCTGAAACAGAAAAAACAAGGAAAGATTATAATTAGATCAGTTTGTTTAAGGTTGCTAGATGATCCCATATCTTTTGATAATAATTCCGGAATATGGACTTAATTTTTCGAGGAGGACAAAAGTTATGCTAACCAGCATGATACGTTGGGTACAAGTTTTGAAAGGAGACAAAGATGATATGAGGTCATATGCTTATGAAAGGACTACAAATCAGACAGGTCAAAACAATTTTGCATTGTTTACAGCAAGTTTGCGTCAACTATTTTTAAGAAGAGCTGCTCGTTAATATTTTTTTTGTAAACAGAATGCTTAGTGCGTAACATTCTAACTCCGGTACCAAGGACAAGAAAGACAAAGGGGACGTCACTCTTGCGTCAACTTGTTTTGCATGAATGAAACTTCTCAGAACATGGTAGGTATCGGTCATTTTTTTTTTTTTTTTTTTTTTTTTTTTGTTATTGTCGAGACATCTCATGTCAGGGAAAAAGTCCTGATAAAAAATTATTTAGTAGAAATAAAAAAAAAACCAATCATAATCAAAACAAGACTTTAAAATCATACCTGACTTGGTGAAAATTATTGAAAGTGTCATAGCGAATATAATAGCATGCTATCACGTTGAAAATGTCGTGCAATATTTCAAAGTCAGCCTTTAGTAATATGTGAAAATAAACTCAAATGTTGTTGGTTTAAAGTGTTGTAACATTTGTATGTGATAATCTTAAGTGGAGTCCGCCTCACCAGCGACAGTGCATAAACCTGTCGGTGACGTAGGCTACGGAGGGGACTCGCCAGCGGCCACATAGATGAGAGATGAATCAGCCATGGATCAAGTGTAAAATGAATCTATCATGGATCAGGTATAAAATGAATCAGACATGGGTCAAGTTTAAGATGATCAACCGTGAATCAGAGTTAAAGTGAATTAAACATGGATCAGGTGTAAAGTCAATCAGTCATCAGACATGGATCGGGTGAAAAATGAATCTATCATGGATCGGGTGAAAAAAATGAACCAGCCAAGGATATGGAAACAAATTCCTAAGCCTTATAATTATTAGGCCAGCCGTGTATGAGCTTTGGGGAGGGATGTATGAGTTTTAAATTACGTGAAAGATAAATCATATTTTGTGTCAAATGAGAAGTGGATCAGCCTTGGATCAGATTAATGGCTCACCACAGACTACATCTTACTAGTTCATGGCTAGTCCAACGACAGCCTCTTAGACTAATAATATCTGATTCAAAATCAGCAAAAAGAAATAAATAAATAAAAGAAGTAGCTTGCTAGGAAAGTATGGGTGTAGACTTGTTATGACATTATTTTTTTTTTTCAAATAAAAGTGTGTAATTAAGGTTTCAATAATGTAAAGAAATGATTGTTTTGAAATTAAAGTATCCAACACGTAACTTAAAAATAAGTATGAACGGTAGGTAAAAAACTGTTTCAACATTATAAATACGTTTTACAAGTCTTGCGATTAGGCTATTTATGAAGCAAAATCAAACAGAAATTTCATTTGTGATAAATATTCACCTCACACTGCCTTTTAACCTGACAGATTTGCAACACCTTCTTAGTTTCTATTTCCACTGCAAAAATCTTACACATGTCCAGAACTGTAGTCTAAAAAACACATTTCCCGAGATGCATATAACATATTTTACCTCGATCATCAAGCGTGGAAAGGATTTTTTATTTTCTCATATTCATTACACGCTCAATGATAATATATCGACATCGAGTACTTAATGCAGTGAATTATTGAAACTGATATTCTGGTGGGAGGGTCTACGTAAGAAGATGATAGGATAATTATAAGTAGCGCATTAAAAACAGTAGAGAGTTGAACACAGCTATGTTCTATAAAATGAGAACCATCCATCTGTGTCTTTCCCGTAGCATCGGTTTCACGAAATGTCGGTTGAACATTATGCATACGCGAGTTTTCAAATAAATAGACCGTTTTTATTTCTTCCTCGCATGCATTCTGACTGCTCCCCTTCTCAGGCGTGGAGTGTATTGCCATATCGATATAACTGGTACGAGAAAATCTTCATTATCTGGGCAAAGTATGAAAAAACAATTGTTTTTAAAAACTCTAAAATAACATAGTTCTAGTCAAGAGATGCGCTATAAATATAGATCTATCTATTGAATTTGATTTATCGCACCTAAATGTCTAGACAATAATAATATTTAATCAGTCAGTGGCGTTCAGAATATCAGCAAAATGAGGTTTAAGTACTTATAAAGTAGTGTTTTTCTTTTGTTTTTTGTTGTTTAATTTTTTTATTATTTCAAGAAAAAAAATTCGGTCAGAAAACATCTGTGTTTTCATAACTATACAAGTAAATGTCCCAAAAAGGCTTTTCAAAAATTGGAGAATATGAAACAAGAGTGGCTCAAAAGTTAAATAGTATTAATTATTTATGAACAGCTGTATGGAAATGGCTATTCTTTTTTACTACTTTTAATGAATAATCATTCTACAAACTTTCCACATCACCAAACGGGGTTCTGAACTCATGATACGCAAGCTATCACGCTCTCTCTCTCCCTCTCTCTATCTCTCTCTCTCTCTCTCTCTCTCTCTCTCTCTCTCTCTCTCTCTCTCTCTCTCTCTCTCTCTCTCTCTCTCTCTCTCTCTCTTCACTCTCTCTCTCTCTCTCTCTCTCTCTCTCTCTCTCTCTCTCTCACTCTCTCTCTCCCTCTCTCTCTCTCACTCTCTCTATCTCTCTCCCTATCTATTTCTCACCTTCTCTCTCCCTCTCTCTCTCGCTCTCTCTCTCTCACTTTTTCTCTCTCACTCTCTCTCTCCCTCTCTCTCTCCCTCTCTCTATCTCTCTCCCTTTCTATT
>JAWDGP010001383.1:90000-92500 GCA_033675545.1 Elysia crispata
GTGTGTGTGTGTGTGGTCTCTATGATAATACAGGCTTTTGATTTATAGATTTATGTGATAATTGTAAGTGATACTGCAATTTTTTTTCACGAATGTGAGGAAAGGTGTTTATTAAGATATCTTTATGATGATAATCACTTCATGTGACATATCTATTTTTAACAATCTTGTTGGGTTCAGGAATAGATCTATTTTCATCAGCGACGTTAGGCACAGCATCAGATTTGTTTTCAACATCCAGGTTAGGTTCAACATCAGATTCATTTTTAACTGCCGTGTTAGATTTAAGGTTAAATTGATTTTTCAACAGTCTTCCAATTTTCTGCATCAGATTCATTTTTAACAGCCATGTTAAGTTCATGATCATGATCAAATTTATTTTCAAGAGTCATGCAAGTTTCAGATTCAGATTTAGTATTAAGGAATGGGACAGAAAAAAGATGAGAGAGAAAGGGAGGGACAGTGTGTGTGAGAGAGAGAGAGAAAGAGAGAGACAGACAGACAGACAGACAGCCATAGATCTTTCTCTAAACATGTGTACCTCTCAAGTGTAGTCTTGTAAAGATCAATATTGCAGATGTTAGCAACTTTATTTCCTTTACAATAAAATAACTGTGGTAATCTTAACAAACAATTCGAAATAATTTGTACACACCTAGATGCAAAAACTGCTTGTGATTGTTATTACTTAGAAAAAAAAATTATGAGTCACAATCATAGATAGACTAAACGAAAACCTCCGCCTAAAGAGCAAATGGAATACTTTGATGAAGTAGAAACGTTTGAAAGAAAAATGTTCAATTTCAAGCAATAGACATAGTGATGAAAAGGGCGTAAAGAAGAAAATTATAAAAAAACATTTCCTGTGTTTGAGACTTTATTTGGGAAGAGTTTGATCTAGCAAGAAGTGAAAACTAAAAAAACAGGCTAATATATAAAATCTTAATCCATTCATACACCTTTTCAAACATTTTTTTACCATATTTGAATGAATAAACTGCCTTGGATCTCATAAGGCAGCCTACCTTTAGGTACTTTTTGTAGATATACATAGCCTTTTTTTAATAAGCTTTTAATAAGATCTTAACATGAATTTGTAAAGAAGAGAATTAGCTGATTTCTTGAACTGTAACCATATCTCATTTTCTTGTATTTCTCGTTAAGCTTAGCGAACGAAAAAGTGCTCAAAGTAACATTGATAAAGAATCTCTTTGGGTTCGTCTGAGGATAAAACTGAATTTATTTTAGACCGTTTTACCATTCTTCATGCTCTGGTTGGGAAATTTTGCGTGAGATGAACGTGGTAGAATAAGAAATTACATTGGGGTTAGGGGGTTACTGGGTTGTGTTTTTATCTTAAGTATAAATTTGTCTACATTTTGCCTAATATTATGTGCGAGTGTTCCAATTTTGTGTATTGGCTTTGGAAGAGGGAGCGCAGAGCAAAATCAGGCATATGTTAAATTTATTTAACTTAGAGCTTTTTTTTTTCTTTGTTATTTCATTTTATCAATTCTTTGAAAAAAAAACAACAAAATGTCAAATATTAAAAATATTTTTTGAAATGGTAAAAATAAGAACTTCAAATCGCACGTGAGCAGAAAAAAGAACGAGCAAGTATGAGAAGGATGCCCCGATGATAGTAGGTTTTTTTGTTAAGAAATACACGTTTTGTGTTGAGGGAATATTGGGTTTTACTCCGTAGTAGAATATTGCATCAAACTTACTTTCCTGAGGAATTCAACATTAAGTTTTTTGGTGTTGTTATTTCATGCACGATAGTGTGATTTTTTTTAGGTTTTTTCCAGAACTCACTTTTTCCCATTTTTCTCTCTCAGGTTTACATTTTCTAGGACGAATTGAAAAGCTTGATCGAAAGAGCATTGTAATTGGCACTGAAAAATCCAAGCTTACTTAAAATTCAATCAAGAAATTGTGCAAGGGAGTATTTTGAATTCCAAACGTCAACGCCAACAAAATCATGAACAGGAAGCTCTTTTAGTCGCTAGGATATCATTCAGGCATCATGAGAATGCAGCGGGCACAAGGCAACCACTTCCTAGATCTAGGCAGCTGTAAATCGATTCACTTGGCTAAGTTACCAAGAGCATTGAGCAAAGACCAGAATACCCGATGGCCATTTGGGTCCAAAGGCTGCTATCATGACGTCACTACAGACGTTACAAGGGAGACCACCCTAGCGGAAGCTCAGTTCAAAGACCAGACCGGAAACTGTGCTGATAGAGTCTGGCAGTATTCGGTTCAGGATAAAAGTTTGATTTTGAGTCCACCAGACGATCACCTGGAGTTGAAAAATGTTAGTGCTGGTAAGGAGGACAGGAATCAAGATTCAAAACAACGTGAGTATTTGTTGGCCAACAAGACAAGACGTATCATAATATTATAGTAGAGTAACTGATTCACCATTTTAAAAAAAAGTATCATTGGGTGCGGAAACAAACAGAAGCCGATCTGTTGTGCCTTTTCGAAAAAACTGAAA
>JAWDGP010001383.1:97500-110000 GCA_033675545.1 Elysia crispata
AAAGATTCACTCTTGAGCTGCAGTTTGTATTATTACCGCATGCTGTGAAGTGTAACAGGTAGGCCTAAATATCTGCAGTGTACTGCCCACAGCTCGATTGGCGAACATGTTTACATTTCCACCGACTGCCGCTCTCTTGTAATGGGTTTCAAGAAGGTTGCCTCCTTTGTATTTAACTCGTATAATCTTAGAATAGACTTTAGGAAGTGGCTTTCAAAGACCTCGAGTTTCGGTCTCATATAGGTTTAGGAGACACGGAAGAATCTAGAATAATACGGGACTCGGCCAGCCGTAAGCCAAACTGTTATCCACTGTAGTTATCCATTGTACTGTTATTTGGTTAGAGAGTTCCACTGTTCTCTGAAGTGCTCTAAACGGTACGATGGTTACATCAGCTCTACGTGTATATATTTGATTGGGTCCATGTTGTGCTGGGGTTGGGGGGGAGAGGTGGGGAGACCTCCAGAGACAGATGAAGACTTCGGCTTCGACGAGGATTTGGTTAAGTGGGTACTACAGAGGACGTACACAGGAAACGTGGGTTTAGTTTGATAAGTTAAGTATGAACGCTTCGTAAAATGTGCAGTTGAGAAAGGTGAAGAATTACCTTTCGAAATTGATAATATAATTAAATGGGATCTTATTTAACTGTTGAGCTGAATTTGCCGATAAGCCTAGTATGGAAGACATATAAAATGAGTCAGTACAGACAAGGCCTTCTTCTTATTGACGATAGAGAAGGTCAAGGCCATTGTACTTTTTGTACAGATCCGGGAATAACAAAGAAATCACTAGAAGAGATTTCCCTATCAGGCATGCAATTCAAAACATTGTATCTCAAAAATCGCTTTTTCTTAATACTGTACGGCCTTGAATTTTTCTTACTTAAATGTATAAAAATTACATTGTTGAATCTAGCCCAAATGAGGATTCTAGTTTCCTCTTCTGTCTCCTCTTTAATCTCCCTCTTCACGTCCATTTCTCTCCGCCTCAACAGCGTTTTGCTTTCCTGTCTCTCCCTACCTCTCCCCCCCCCACACACACACACTCTCTCTCTCTGTCTTTCTGTCTCTCTCTCTCTTCTTTTTAATTCTTATATATAATCTTTCTGTATATGTATAATTGTATAAATATATACACACACACACATATATATATATATATATATATATATATATATATATTACATTATAGGTAGACCGATAGATTTAGATAGATAGATAGATAGGTAGATAATGATGACCGGTTGAAGAAACCAAGGTGTTTAGTTGATGAAGGCAAAGTGATCGGTTGGTGAGCACAGGGTGACTGGTCTGGCAACTAAGCACATTGCACATCGGTCAAAAGTTGATTTTAGAAAACGATCCTATTATTATAAAGAGCTGGTCGTTAATAGCTTCATTCTCGCCGGTAAGGATTGTTTTCCCAAAGAGCGTTAGAGAGATGATGACTTAGCCTTGTCGAGTCTAATAATTATTTTCTCTGAAACTAGTTTGTGATGCTTCGTCGCAATTTGTGAGATCGTCTTTGTTTTTCTTCGAAGAAAAGCGGTACTTTTGGTTAGGGCCTGTCGAGAAATGGTGTAAAAAGATTTGACTACTCATATGTGTGAGAAATGGTGCAAAAAGATTTGACTACTCATATGTGTGAGAAATGGTGCAAAAAGATTTGACCACTCATATCATAGGTGTGAGAAATGGCGCAAAAAGATTTGACCACTCATATGTGTGAGAAATGGTGCAAAAAGATTTGACCACTCATATGTGTGAGAAATGGTGCAAAAAGATTTGACCACTCATATGTGTGAGAAATGGTGCAAAAAGATTTGACCACTCATATGTGTGAGAAATGGTGCAAAAAGATTTGACCACTCATAGGTGTGAGACACTGTGCAGTGAAAAGGGCAGTGACGGTTTGTTGTTTTGAAACATCCAGGCCTTAATAAAATCTGTACCGAAATCATGCTAGAGTTGAAAACAAAGAGCCCCTGGCTTGCTCTTGATACTCGTTGAATCCTGTATAAATAATTAACGGAAGATTGGGACGAAAGCAATCGAGTGCCTATATATCAGGAATCACTCTACTATAAGATAAGACACACAAGGGATTTATCGCGATTTATATGTCACAGGAGAATCAATATTAAGCAAATTAAATTTAATTTTGCATTTAACTTCTGAGCTCAATTTTTGTGTGAGTCTGCGTGTTATTGTTTTTGCTTTTGTTTGTTGTTTTTGCTTTTTTTTTTTTTTTTTTTTTTTTTGTTGGTTTGTTGCTGTTGTTTTTTCTTGGGGTTTTTTTTATTGTTGTTGTTTTTTTTTTGGTTTTTTTTTTGTTTTGGTTTTTTTTTTTTTGTTTTTTTTTTTTTTTTGGAGGGGGGGGGGTGGGAATGTGGCAGACGAACTGTAACTTATAAAGTCTAAGCCTAGTTTAAATAATGATTCTACATAGTTAGATGAATGTCGAATGTGGGAAAAAAAAGAAAATTAAAAATAAAACGACGTAGACTATAATAATTATAAACATAATTTATTTCAAACCCTTCAGACAACAAAAGTGTTCTGCAAAGTTTGAAGTTTCATTTTTGAGTAGATAATGATGGAAACCAGTGCGTCCAAAAAAAACACTCCAACAGTTACTCTAACATTATTCCATGTATAACGTGTTCCGAACCCGGAAGTAAATGTTTCGCTTCTTCTAGAAGTGCGCGTTCTCCCCTCGGCCAAGGTGTTGAGACGGAGTCGAGTCAGAGGCAGGACGAGATGGTCACCCTCGGGTGATTGACAAGTTTGGCGTCTGGAGTGTATCTTGGGGACGCTCCCACCTCCAGGCCAGCCTCAGTCTCGATCTCCTGTCCTGGGTGGTCATGAGGATGACACGCCGTATTTCGAGTATTTGATCAGAGCTCAGAGCCACAGATAACGCAAAGTCTCGGCCGTAAGACATAAGGCTCGGTCTAGCATAGTCGTTCGTTTATCTTAGTTTGACAGTTGGCCTCTTCCGTATTGAGGGGAAATTCGTTATACAGGTCGTGTAAGTGGGGAGAGGTGGGGGAGGAGGGTAGGAAGGGCTAAGAGAAAGAGAGTACTGCAGAAATGGATGTTGTGAAAGATGTCATAGAGAGAGAGAGAGAGAGAGAGAGAGAGAGAGAGAGTAAATACTGCAAGAATGGATGTTGCGAATGATGTCACACAGAGAGAAAGAGAGGGAGAGAGAGGCGTGCTGCAGGTGTTGCGAAAGGTGTCTCACTCAGAGAGAGAGAGAGAGAGAGAGAGAGAGAGAGAGAGAGAGAGAGAGAGAGAGAGAGAGAGAGAGAGAGAGAGAGAGAGAGAGAGAAATTTATACAATTTATTTCAAGTTGGAAAATTTTACCAATTTAATTTTCATTATCTGGTTGATATGATTTAGACTATAAATTTTCGTAGTCCCAGCTTTTTTCAGCTTAATCAGAAAAAAAAGCTTTTTGGGTAACAAAGGCTGAGAGGAAATTGTCTTTGTCTGTCTATTGTTTACATCGAGATACATCGACTTTCTTGTCTATAATGTTGGCGATTACTTTCCTTTATTTTGTGCTTTCTTTTTGCCCCATACTCTTTTTAAAAGACATTTGGTTTATCATGAACTTAAAAAGGTGCTTTTGCTGACACAGTTTCTGTAATTTCTCATATTGATTGTTATCTTCTTCAAGTGCCCACGGTCAAATTGATTCTGTCCTCTTTTTTTTTTGAAAGTTACATTTCTTTTTTCTCTGAAAATATTTTATTCCCGTTTCAATTTTCTTTATCTGTTAAGTTTTAGTTTTTGCAAAAGTTCGTGTTAGTTTCCTAGAATACATTTCATGTTTTGTCGATTGCTTTTGTTTGCTTTGCCTTTTGAATCCGAATTAACCAAACATCAAAAAAGATTTAATGCGTACAACACGGGGAGATCAATATTATGCTCAGATAAAGGGAAATCCTAGTTATAAATAGGTATAACTGAGCCTCGTTTTCGCGTAGGCCTATAGAAACTGTCGTGAGCGGCGCCTGTTTCCTCTTGACACAGTTACTGTATTCCGATCATAGGAGCATTTTTGTGGCAAAGCGTCACCTGATTTTTTGACATCCACTTGACTTGACTTAACATAAGTGTTATTGATAACAAGTACGTGTTAGTTCTAGAGCTGTTTTCACCTCAAGCTGTCACTAGACCCACCACCATCACCACCAACACGAAAGTGCTTTTTCGAAAGGGAATCGTCGCCAAGGCAACATGCATGTTAAGAACCGCTAGCTTCGCAATGAATAGAAAATAATTATGGATTCCGCTTCTTTTAATTTTTAAACCATTTTATAATTAACTTAACTCGGACGGGAGCAAACCGTTTATGGTTATTTTGTCGGGATGAAGAGACCGATACAAACAGTTACTCAATATGTTGAAGCTCTTAATGCATACACCTCTGTCGCGCTTCAATTAATCGTGTGTATGCGCTTTCTAACCACTTGATTTCTATAATTTGGTAACATAGTTTTTAATGGCGAGAGATGTCATATTGTCACGTCACCTTCACAATGTTTTATTATTGGTTCGAGGGTATTCACCGCTCATCGTTAGTCAACAGCAAAACTGTCCATATGAGATATATCAAAAGACCATTTTGATTTTATTGAACTTCATGTGCTGCAAGTAAAATTTGTAAGTATTTGATGTCACCGCTGAAGCGGCTTAGGGGCGTTGAAGGATATAGAACCACTCCGCCAGTGACATCACACTTTTTCTCTCCTTTGTAATACTCTCAGCAGGATACATACGGATTTTACTTGTTTAAGAACTTTGTTTCATCAAAAAAAATCCAAGCGACAAAGTCTTTCTCCATCATTTCCTGGCGTGTGAGATACTTGTATGGCGTATGAGAATCCCTTTGTTTTTGTTTGATTTTTGCGAGTGTGTGTATTTTCAAGTTACTAATCATTTTTTTTTCTCCCTCGTGGAGTGTTATGGGTTCAACAAAAGGCAGAATTTCACAGGCTGGGTTTTGATGTTAATCTGATTCACAGCGGTCTTAATCTTGTATCATCTCATTCCTTACTGGTCAACATTATTTCAGTATCAAAGTAAAATTGGAAAAAAAATGAACGTTAAAAAAATGTCTGTTAAATTATACTGTGACTATGAGATTGATGTAAAGAAGTTGTTATTTCATATATGGTAATTGTAATAATAAGTTCATTTTTGTGTTGAGCAGAACTAGTGAAAGTATGTGAGTATACAGTGCAGCGGGAAACAAAAAAGAGTCGCTTTAATGTCTAACTTAGTCCCAAATATAATCCGTAAGCATTAAACAATAGCTATCAGAACGAAAGAATGCGCACAAAGTATACTTTACAAGAAGAAATCACTGAGATCGAGTGGTCCTTTGTCCTAAAGTGACTTTAAAGTTTGAGCTTTGAGTTTCGCTTTTCAATTTTATTTCATCTAATCAGATATTAAGTAATCGCTACGTTGTGGTGAAGCTATATCAAACAAATAAATCGATAAATGTTCTTTACCAATTTGTAAGTTCCAAATAATGGATATATACAAAAATTAGGATTGACCAGAAATTTACAAAAGAGCAAGTAATGGATTAATAAATTTATTGATCATAGACAAGAGCCGTAGACCAATTTACCAATTATAGGATGGATTTTTTTTGGGACGCAAACTTTTCACCCTGTCAATGAAGCTAGGGGTAAATGACGCAGCAGTGAGTATTATGTACGCAGCTAGGGTGAGCCGATTTTTTTTTTCTTTCCCCAGGTTGACAGAGAACTACGAATTATCAGAGGGCGTGTGTCTACCCCGGTGTGTGCTCTACCTCCACTACCTGGATCACTGTAAGAGGCATGGGTTCAAACCCGCCGGCGCAGCAACGTTTGGGAAGGTCAGATACACTCTCTCTATTTTTTTTTTTACAAGATGCCAAACAGCCATATTTCCTGAAACTGACGGAAAGAACATCACGAAATATTTTAAAATAATGTATGTCAATAAGAATAGTTGGCAAATTTTGTAGAATTCAAACCTATTTTTTAAAGTTCTTATCATAAAGGTTTAAATAAATGCGCAGCTCTGAATTCCCGAAAAGCAGTGCACCGTTATGCACTTTATGCGGTAATCGAACGGCTCTTTATACGCGCTTAAAAAGATCTTAAAATAGATTTGGAAAATAAAGAACTCGTCGATATCTCCAATTCGAAAAATGTTATCATTGACTTGAAATAATCATTTAAATTTTCAGAAATTGGGTTGTGATATAAATTTATTTTGTGAGACAATTAAGCTATACAGGAAAGAGTTCCTTTTAGGTACGGACCTAAGTTCCAAGAAGAAAACACACTATAGGGTTGCTACTGTTTCTTCTACGTAAAAAACCGACCGTACCTAAAAGGTACTCTTTCCGCTATACATTACGTTTTTTTGGACGATTTGAAAATATATCCTCGACTGGCTGTAGCAATGACTAAATGTAATAATTATTTATTCGTTTGCGTTAAATTAGACTCTTAAAAAACCCCAATGACATAGATAATTGTATACCACTTGCGGACTGTAGGCGATGGTATTATTTCTATTTAAAATAGTTTGTAAAGGAAAATTTCTCTAATTTAAACAGATTGTAGAAAATCCTTTGATGTAAACGAGTTTCACAGTGACTATTCTTTTTTAAGCCACGAAGATAATAAGTGTGATTACCTATTGGCAATATATTTTGGAATGCATTTTTTTATACCCCTCTTCTCTATTACTTGTGAGAAGTAAGAAAAAAATCGTAAACATAAAAAAAAACAAGAAATACTAAAGCCATGTATCAAGTGTGCTCATGTAAACACCTTTCTATTATATTATAACAAAAATAATAATAAATGTAAATGCCATTTTTTATATCTTACTCTGGCTTGTTGTACATCAGATTAAGAAAGAATCTTTAACAAAATATCACTCATTGCGTTCAATTTTCTTTTCCGGAAATTTCAAGACCAAATACCTAATGATGTTATCTTTAGCGTTTTTACACATTTTTACACATGCCAGCTTCTTTATCGATCTTTCTTTTCTACTCCACTCTTTTCTAATGTTCTTTCTTTACTTTTCCTTTTAAGAATATTTTCCTTAATTGCTCTACTTTTCATTTCCTGTCCCAGCTGATTCGTCAGAAATTTAAGAACATCACCACACGCAGACTGGGCACACGAGGTCAATCCAAGTAAGTCAATAACTATTCACTTAATGTATTTAATACGGAATTTTGGGGATTTACGTGATCTCAAAGTAATAATAGCAGAATTTTTTTAAAATTTGGGCCGAGTAGTCCGTCCGGGTAGCCCGAGTATTTCATCGTGTTGTCACCCCTCAATGGACAACTAAGACATTTATCTAAAAATTCAACAAGTATTTGCTGTGTGTCAATACATCAAACCTATATAATGTAGTTTGTTCGGGGTTTTCTTTTTTTATTTGTTGCTATTTACCTTCTTTTTTTGCTGTTTCAAACGTCTCTCAAGTCTCCTCCAGTATTTGAAAATGGAGATTAAGATCTTGGGTATTCTTTGCCAAGTTCTCAGTCATCACAATATGGTGTTTTATGAATTTTTTTTCTTGCAAGATTAATTTATATAAACAAAGGATGTGGGGCGGGGGGGGTTATCTTCAATGTACTGACATTTCTTTTTATCGTCTTTAATTTTATTATCCTATTCGCTCCAAATGATTAATGTTAATACCACTATTATCATTTTATTTTATGTAGTAGAAGTAGTAGTAGTAGTAGTAGTAGTAGTAGTAGTAGTAGTAGTAGTAGTAGTAGTAGTAGTAGTAGTAGTAGTAGTAGTAGTAGTAGTAGTAGTAGTAGTAGTAGTAGTAGTAGTAGTAGTAGAAGTAGCAGTAGAAGTAGTATTAGTAGTATTATTAGTAGTAATAGTAGGAGCACTAGTAGGAGCACTAGTAGGAGCAGTAGTAGTACCAGTAGTAGTAGTAGTAGTAGTAGTAGTAGTAGTAGTAGTAGTAGTAGTAGTAGTAGTAGTAGTAGTAGTAGTAGTAGTAGTAGTAGTAGTAGTAGTAGTAGTAGTAGTAGTAGTAGTAGTAGTAGTAGTAGTAGTAGTAGTAGTAGTCGTATCATTATTATTATTGTTATTATCATCATTGTTGACATTGTTGTTGTATCTTTCACTGTGTCTATAATCATTACTATTGTGATTATGTTCAGATACCACTACTACGGCATCGGGATCAAGGAATCCTCTATCTACTACCAGTCTGTCTACACAGGGAAGGGCCTGACCAGGTTAGTTTCTCTTCCTTCATATGATTATGATCTTTTACGAAAGTCCAGACCCATAAATGCAATGGGGTTGTTGTTGTTGTTGTTGTTGTTGTTGTTGTTGTTGTTGTTGTTGTTGTTGTTGTTATTGTTTTGTTTTTGTTTTACTATTTTCCTTTTTTTTGTTCTTGGAAAAGGTGGAGGGGAGGGGGGCGGAGAGTGCAAATGCATTTAGTGAGGGGAACATTTTTTAAGACAAAAAAAAAAACTTATGGAAAGAAAAAAGCGTTATGTGATTTAGGTCGAGAAAAATACCATGTCCAGAAGATGGATCTTCTTCTTTCCTTTGGTTAGGATGGTGCTAGTCAAAAAGGGAGTCATGCACCATAATGTAAATAGTCTTAAAATGTGAAGGTTTAATTTTTAAAGATAAAATGGGTGTTACCTTGTATGCTCTCTTTACACAAAACAATGAAGGATTAGAGTTTGATAAACCCTGTAGATGACTTGAGGAAAGAAAACTGGTGATTTTTGTCAAGAGCATGCAACTCCCTTTTACATAACAGGATCGCTTTTGAAGTAGAGCTTACGTTATGAGCGATTTTGCAGCATGGAATTCAAAACAATTTTAAGTGGGTGAAATCAGTAATCTAGGCTGTAAAAGAAAACTGGACTGTCCCTAAAATGAGATGCACAAAATGAAGATGGGTGTGTAAGGCACTATGTCTATGGCGAAAGTGGTCCTTGTCGAAATTTTTCCTTTGTTTTCCAAACGTTGCTTGTAGGTTTTCTAAAGTAAAACAAAAACCGCGGAAGTGACTTGTTGAATTTCTCGCTTCTCTGTTGACACAAGAACGGTATAAGATTTGTCTAACGCTTGCAAAGATAAGTCCTGCCAAGTTCGGGGAAACAACAGGAATGGTGCGTCCGTGTCAACTTTATCTCTTCGGTCGTGGATGTGAAGAGGGTTGCTGCATACAGAATCACGAAAAAATCTGGTTATAGAAAGCGAGAAAGAGACAGAGATTGAGAGAGATAAACAAACAGAAAGAGAGGGAGGGGGAGGGGATAGGAGAAAGTATGGATGAAGGAACGAGTAGTATTGAAAGAAGAAAGTGCGCAAGTGTGCGCGCGTGTGTGTGTGTAAAGGAGTAGTGGCCGAACATTGGCATTCTAAGGAACAATCTTTGAAATTACTCACTTGTATGGCGTGTTCCACAACATTGTGTGGTAGCATTTTGTACATCTAGCTATATATTTAATTTCAGGAAGTAACGACTCCGGAATCGACTCAATTGCTTTTGTTTTCTTTCTCTGCTCTCAAAATAATAATAGAATCTGGCAAAATTGGCATTATTACAACTCACGAGTCCTCCAATGAGACTTAATGACGTGGTTACATAACCGAAAGTGTCACGCTAGAAGATTTTGAGTCATATCTAGAAACGTAAAATCTTCGTCCGGGGATCTTGAGCCAAGGGCTACAAAAGTTCCTAAGCGTCTATTAATACTGGTCTTATTCGAAATATCACCAAACCTCAAGGGTTAAATTAGACGTAACCTGTATAAGTTCATATTCAGCAGAAAGGAAACAATGCATCTCTTTTGCTTTCATCTACAACTTATCAGTCAAAAACATTTCTATTTTATGCTTTGCGACAGTCCATGTCTCACCCGTGTAATATATATATATATATATATATATATATATATATATGATTATATTGCAATTTCTGCTCAAAATTTAAAAAAAAAATTAAGAAAGATATCGCATAACTTTCTCTTTACACTTATGACCTTTTTTTCCCTCTCATAATTTGGTTTTATCTTTTCTCAACAGCAACCCATGAAGACTTAGATTTAAGCTTTCTATTTTTTCGAATATTATCAAGTGCACAAAGATCTTAAGTTTAGGAGCCAACTGCAATTGAACTAAAATGGAAGAAGAGTTCCGTATGAATTTATATAAGTGAGATTTAAGTTTCTCTCAGCCATATTTTTAACTGCAAGACATACATAAATTTAGAACAATTTAAGACAATACTTAACATAGATTTTTATTTTATTTTGAATTGACTGTGAGTGTTTTCATAATATGTTTGGGTCAATTTCAAAATTGGTCTGAAGGGTCTGATAGAAGGCATGTTGTGCCCAGGTACAGTTCGTCGTCAAATTCAATATCCGATTTTCTTTTTCCTCTGCAGATTTTCTGGGATTAAGATAAAGACGGAGGTAAATATAACCATGGCAGAGTGTTGTCGTGAAGATATTATTTGCACCTCGCATTCCTATGTTCTGGTGAACCGGATAGAATAAACATTTTCTATGGAATTATGCGGTAAATTTAGTTATTTTGAAATATTCCAAACCTTGAAACTGAATACTTACAAGTCTGAGAAAATCTAATAATTTTTTCCCTAACTCACTTGTACCTCTTCGGTGAGTTATCTCATGTGATTTTTTTTTTACTTTTGCTTGTTTTTTCTCTAGTTATTCTGTTTGTTTATACCATCACTTAGAGCTACCTTAATTCTCTCAATGATCAGGGTTCAAACAGAAAGTATTCGCTGAGCTCGAAAACAGGCACGCTGTTGCCAGATTTTCCTGATGCATCCAATCTCGTCCTTCCCAGTAAAGACTGTGCTGATCAGGTAAACCACCCTTTTTGCTGATCAGGTAAACCACCCTTTTTGCTGATCAGGTAAACCACCCTTTGTGTTGATCAGGTAAACAACCCCCTGTGCTGATCAGGTAAACCACCCACTGTGCTGATCAGGTAAACCACCCACTGTGCTGATCAGGTAAATCAACGTTGTGCTCTCAGATAACCATCCATTGAACGGATCAGGTAAACCACCCATTGTGCTGATAAGGTAAATCACCCACTGTGCTGATCAAGTAAATCAATCATTGTGCTGATCAGGTAAACCACCCATTGAACGGATCAGGTAAATCAATCATTGTGTTGATCAGGTAAATCAATCATTGTGCTGATAAGGTAAACCACCCATTGAACGGATCAGGTAAATCAATCATTGTGCTGATAAGGTAAACCGCTCATTGAACGGATCAGGTAAATCAATCATTGTGCTGATCAGGTAAACCACTCATTGAACGGATCAGGTAAATCAATCATTGTGCTGATAAGGTAAACCACCCATTGAACGGATCAGGTAAATCAATCATTGTGCTGATCAGGTAGACCAGCCATTTAACGGATCAGGTAAACCACCCATTGTGCTGATCAGGTAAACCACCCATTGAACGGATCAGGTAAATCAATCATTGTGCTGATCAGGTAGACCAGCCATTTAACGGATCAGGTAAACCACCCATTGTGCTGATCAAATAAACCACTCATTTGTGTTGATCAGGTAAACCACCCATTGTTCTGATCAGGTAAACCACCCGTTGTTCTGATCTGGAAAACCACCCATTGTGCTGATCAGGTACACCAACCATCGAACAAGATTAGATTTCTGATGACGCGCCAAGGTATCGTGGGCTGAATAAAACGAGAAGAGAAATGGTGCCGCTTTACTTTAGCCATGTTTAGTCTCTGGCTCTTAACAATTAATTAGTCTTTTATCCATGTACTGGAGCAATGCTGTCCAGTGTATTAAAAGACACAACTTAATAGATTAATTTTGTTCCTTTTTTGTTTTTGTTTTGTTTTGTTTTTTCTTTTTGTGTTTTTGTTGGTTTTTTGTTTGTTTCTGTTTTGGTTGTTTTGGGGTTTTTTTTTGGGTTTTTTTTTTTCATCAGTTGCTGTGAATGAAACTAGCTACTTGGTGAAACAACTGAACCGATCCAGAGTTTGGTAAAAGGTTTCTGGCCAAATTGTTTTGATATTGTTCAGAACCATCCGTGACATCATAGTTTTTCTCCCTATTCTGGATGCTTCAATCTCCCATATGTTCGGGGACTGCGGATGGCAGCGCACTCACCCTGAGATTTACAAGAATGGATCGAATTGGGTTCGAGCACCATCCCTCGGGGCCCTTGCTTACTCAGCTGCGCAGTGCCTGACGGGGGCTTATTTGGTGTGAGAAAAACCCTGAGTTGATCTGGATGTCAATTGGTTGTTTTAAACAAAAAAATCAACCTGGGCACTTTGATCGTCATGTGTCAGGCTAGAGAGTCTATGGATTTTTCAAAATAAATTTAAGTTTATCATTTAGGAATAACGAATTCGTATTTACTGAAGCTTTTCGTAATG
>JAWDGP010001383.1:112500-227500 GCA_033675545.1 Elysia crispata
GACCGATATAGGCTAGTTTGGTAATGTCTCACTAAAATTTTGGACTTGGTTTTTTTTTTGTAGTGATTCAGCTTCTTAGTCTATTTAATCCACTGTTTCTGAATCATCTATTTTACAGATGAGGATGGGTCAGTGCCTTAGTGCCTGGCCTTGTCTTGGCAAGCGATAGGTGCCGAAATTAGGTGCAGGATTAGTACCAATCCATGCTATCTATCATTTATTATGGTTTCATGTCTTTCTTCTTATTCGTCGGTCTCGATTTAGATCTACGTTTGTGATTGATTTTTTTTCTATACTAGATAGATAGAAAGATAGATAGTTTGAAAATAAGTTGGAGCAATTGACAAGAGTGCTCAAGTGCGGGAGCTTTTCATAGATATAGAAGATCTTACTTTAAATTCTCTTCATACGACACTGGTGTTTCGAGCGGAGGACAAGGGTGTCGTTTATATCCCATGATAAGTGGTATTCAGTTTTTTATTTCTTTAGTTTTCTTACGAATTCGCTTAAAGTTGTGGCTGTTTTTGTTTTCTGTTTTTTTTTTTTATTTTGTTTCTTTGTTTTTTGTTTTGTTTTTTGTTTTGTTTTGTTTTGTTTTGTTTTTTTTTTTTTTTTTTTGCTTTTTTTGTTTGTTTTTTGTTTTTTTTTTTGTTGTTTTTTTTGTGGTTAAGTCTAAATCTCGATGTACGCTGGTTGTATCTCGTTTAAACTGATTTTCTGTTATTCCTATGTAAGTATCCTATTTTTTCGAGTATATCTGTTTGACAGATGCCTTGCATACCACTCCATTTGGAGGCACTTGCCTTTGAGCGGGCAGGATTTTTATCCCTGCAGTTGCAAGTTTTTCCTTGTTTTTCTTTGATCTTTCTAGGTTCAAGGACTGTTTTGTTGTGGCTAGAAATTGACTTACTTGACTTAGGGACTTCCGCGTCTCAGTCGTCCGACGGGGGCGCTTCGGCAGCTTTTCGGATTCTCGTCGACAGTTCTCTCCATTGCTGTCTGTTCTGGGCGATGCATCTTAGGTGTTCGAGGTCTTCCCTAGTTGTGAGTTGTAGTGTGTTTTCTTGTAGTCTTGATAGGTCTTTGTTGAGGACGACTGGTAGTGTTGTTAAAGGGCGGCCCCGAAACTTTTTTCCGTGTGTGGCGAAATAGCTGTTCATTGATTTATTAGCAGGTATTTCAATATTTCTTCTAAGTATGTGCCCGAAAAGGCGCCACCTGTTCTCAAGTATATAAATAGAAAGGGGGTGTTCCTCGCACTTGTTATAAAGAGATGAATTTGTGATTTTAACGGGGTGTTTGATGTTGAGAACTTTCCTTAGCTGTTTACGATGAAAAGCATTTAATTTTTTTTCTTCAGATTTTGTCAGTGCCCAGGTGCCGCAGTTGTAGACAAGTATTGATTTTACGAGCGACCTGTATAATTTCAGCTTGGTCTTTCTTTTAATCTTATCTCCTTTGATCCAGACATTTAGAAGCTTTGTCAGTGCTGCATTGGATAGTCGTTTCCTCCTCTCAACGTCTTCTTCGTCGCCTATGAGAGTTCCAACTTTTTTTGTATTTTTATACTCTGTTCCAGCTCTTGACAACGTTGTAAACTCTGTCTTATCTATATTGACCAGTAGATTGTATTTATGTAAGGTGTTTTGTACTTCTTCCGTATCGACGAAATTCAGACCAACAAAATCTACGTCGTCAGCGTATGCAATCTCTGTAGGTAGAGTCTTTTCCAGTTCATTGGTCGGTCGTGGCAAGATGGTTCTTACTTCTTTCAGGGCATTCTCTAAATATACTGAAAACAATACGGGGCTAAGACTGTCTCCTTGCGGGGTGCCTATGTTGCTCACAAAAGGTCTTTCCTTTGTTGCACCATTGATCCTAGTGTTAATGACTGTATCGCTTAAGAGAAAACGTATTATTCTCAGCTCATCTTCTTCAACTATGCGTTCTATTATGTCAAGCAAAATTTGTCTATCTATTGTGTCGAAGGCTGCTGACATGTCAATCCCTGTGATTTTGATCTCGACATCCTCTTTCTTAGCCTTGGCTGCCAGCCATTTATGCGTCCATGCGACGTCGGACGTGCTTCTTTCAGGCCGAAAGCCACTTTGGCTGTGAGATAGATATTCTTCAATGTGCGGTCTTATTCTGTGAAGAGTTATGATTGAAAGAGCCTTTCTGATGGTGTTAAGTAGAGTAATAGGCCTTAAGTTTTTAGGTGGACCTTTCGGCTTGCCTGGTTTGGGTATTGCAATTAATTCTCCCGAGTTGATGTTGATTGTTTCGTGTTCTTCAAACACCCTGTTTAATATGTTTGCGATACTTTTATGTAGTAGTGGTGTTCCATATTTGAGGAGCTCTCCACTTATTTCGTCTCCTCCTGGAGCTCTGTTGTTTTTTAAACTTTCTAAGCTTTTTCTCACTTCCTCCGATGTGAATGGTTTATTCAGTTTCCTAGGTATGCCTTGAAACGATGCTATACTTGCTAGGTCTTTGTTTTGAAATTTTTCTTTAAAAAAGTCCGCTACTATTTCTAAAGTTTGATTAGGATTGATGACGAGCTTTCCTGACGAGTCTTCCACTGACGGATTTTCATAATGTTTTCATAATGCAAGAAAATCTTGCAACAGACCTATATAAATACAAAGGAGACGTGTTGTGCCTACAGGAGACAAAAATTGCAAATGGCGCAGATATAAATATTCAAGATCAGCGCCTTCTGTGTTTCCAAAGTGATTCGAGACACTATGGAAATGGATTTCTACTAAATAAATATTGGAGTGAAAAGGCTAGAAATTAGTTGTTTCATATTCCGCATGTAGCTATAGCTTAGCTTCACGGTGTTTTATATAATATTTGGTGCAGCTTGTTTTCTGTGTAGGAGTCAAGAAAAAAAACTTAAATAGATCGAGAGAGAGAGAGAGAGAGAGAGAGAGAGAGAGAGAGAGAGAGAGAGAGAGAGAGAGAATTTATTTACAATAAATAAAATTTTATGGGAAGTCATTGCTCCACACATAGAATATTAGATCAATTGTCTGTAACGGCGCCCATCATGCGAAGTATGTATATCCATAATTATTACATGTATTTATGATATGCTTATAAATATAGAAATCATTTATACAGCCGTATCGACTGTTCATAATATGAAATGCATATTTGAAGAGCAAAAATTTCTAGCCCGTTCTTCATTAAACTATCACTGCTGCTTTGACAGTTTTGTGTGGCGCATTTATAGGTGTTTTTAACGTAGCAATTCCGCCATGTCCTTTTGTTCACCGTATGTTCCATTGTTGGTGACCAAGGTACATGCTGCAAAACCGTAGTAAAAGTTTATCAAAAGCACGTGAAATCTCTTGGCAGGAAGAATACTGGAAATTGTCTAAATGCTTTTAATAGTTAACTTTAATTCATGGCAAGAAAAGCGTGTGAAGTCTTGATGTTTGATTTTTTTTTTTTTTTTTTTTTTTAAAGTATCTTTAATCATGGCAGAGAGAGCACATTAAATCTTCTAGACGTTTTTTTTTTAAATAGGTATCTTCAAATCATAGGGAGAACACATAAAATCTACTATACGTTTTGTTTTCTGTTTTCTGTTTTAATAAGCATCTTTGAATCATGGCAGGAAGAACACGTGAAATTTTCTAGATGTTTTTAGATATAGCTATCTTCAATTCATGGCAGGAAGAACACGTCAAATTTTCTAGATGTTTTTAGATATAGCTATCTTCAATTCATGGCAGGAAGAACACGTGAAATTTTCTAGATGTTTTTAGATATAGCTATCTTCAATTCATGGCAGGAAGAACACGTGAAATTTTCTAGATGTTTTTAGATATAGCTATCTTCAATTCATGGCAGGAAGAACACGTGAAATTTTCTAGATGTTTTTAGATATAGCTATCTTCAATTCATGGCAGGAAGAACACGTGAAATTTTCCAGATGTTTTTAGATGTAGCTATCTTCAATTCATGGCAGGAAGAACACGTGAAATTTTCTAGATGTTTTTAGATGTAGCTATCTTCAATTCATGGCAGGAAGAACACGTGAAATTTTCCAGATGTTTTTAGATGTAGCTATCTTCAATTCATGGCAGGAAGAACACGTGAAATTTTCCAGATGTTTTTAGATGTAGCTATCTTCAATTCATGGCAGGAAGAACACGTGAAATTTTCCAGATGTTTTTAGATGTAGCTATCTTCAATTCATGGCAGGAAGAACACGTGAAATTTTCCAGATGTTTTTAGATGTAGCTATCTTCAATTCATGGCAGGAAGAACACGTGAAATTTTCTAGATGTTTTTAGATGTAGCTATCTTCAATTCATGGCAGGAAGAACACGTGAAATTTTCTAGATGTTTTTAGATATAGCTATCTTCAATTCAGGGCAGGAAGAACACGTGAAATTTTCCAGATGTTTTTAGATGTAGCTATCTTCAATTCATGGCAGGAAGAACACGTGAAATTTTCTAGATGTTTTTAGATATAGCTATCTTCAATTCATGGCAGGAAGAACACGTGAAATTTTCCAGATGTTTTTAGATGTAGCTATCTTCAATTCATGGCAGGAAGAACACGTGAAATTTTCTAGATGTTTTTAGATATAGCTATCTTCAATTCATGGCAGGAAGAACACGTGAAATTTTCTAGATGTTTTTAGATGTAGCTATCTTCAATTCATGGCAGGAAGAACACGTGAAATTTTCTAGATGTTTTTAGATGTAGCTATCTTCAATTCATGGCAGGAAGAACACGTGAAATTTTCTAGATGTTTTTAGATATAGCTATCTTCAATTCATGGCAGGAAGAACACTTGAAATTTTCTAGATGTTTTTAGATATAGCTATCTTCAATTCATGGCAGGAAGAACACGTGAAATTTTCTAGATGTTTTTAGATATAGCTATCTTCAATTCATGGCAGGAAGAACACGTGAAATTTTCTAGATGTTTTTAGATATAGCTATCTTCAATTCATGGCAGGAAGAACACGTGAAATTTTCTAGATGTTTTTAGATGTAGCTATCTTCAATTCATGGCAGGAAGAACACGTGAAATTTTCTAGATGTTTTTAGATATAGCTATCTTCAATTCATGGCAGGAAGAACACGTGAAATTTTCTAGATGTTTTTAGATATAGCTATCTTCAATTCATGGCAGGAAGAACACGTGAAATTTTCTAGATGTTTTTAGATATAGCTATCTTCAATTCATGGCAGGAAGAACACGTGAAATTTTCTAGATGTTTTTAGATATAGCTATCTTCAATTCATGGCAGGAAGTGAAGCTCGGTATGATTTCCAAAGTCAACTTTTGCTTCTAGCATTATAGTTTCACCGCCATCCCTTTTTGTTTCGTTCTGTTTTGTTGTTTGTCTTTTTCCTTTGGTGCTTTTTTGTTTTTGTTTTGTTTTGTTTGTTTTTGTTTTGTTTTGTTTTGTTGTTTTTTTTTTGTTTTTTGTGGGTTTTTTTGTTTTTTTGTTTTTTTGTTTTTGCTAAAGAAAATCATTTGGGCTTAAGGCATAATCTTTGGACACGATCTAAATATCAAGTTGAAAAGCTCCTTACCGCTGTAATTGTTTGGATCTTAAGGGCTGACTTTTTTTATATTGGGTTTAATAAAATGGTAAAAGCGCTTAGGATATAAGAGATCTAAATTGGGCTGAATTTTAGATCCTATTCGATCACACTCTTTCACTTTTCCTGTGGGTCTCTAAAGGAAGAAAGGATGTAGATTGATTTGTATTTAATACTTTGTTTCATTGCTTCCTTTTTAGCTTTTTTTCCCATCTAGTCTTGTCTGCCTGCATAGGTTTGAAAATATTATGTTAACAAGTTAGTCTTTTGCATCATCTTTTATAGTTTAAATCCTGTGAACAGTAAAAAATTCTATCACAATCTTGAAGTCACCAAGTGGATGAGTCTTTTTGTTGTGCGTTGTGGTTATCTCTTATTGCATAGACACGGGAAAAGAGAATGTGTAAGTATGGTTGTGTATAGAAGAGAGAAAGGTGAAGAGACGAAGTAAGTAGAAGAGATAGACAGACAAAGACATGGAGAATCAGGCGGTAATCAGATTAGCAAACAGAGACAAACGGACAATGCACACAGGCGGTCAGAGAGATAAATAGACAAAACAGAAAGAAACAAATTAAATTTGAAGTTTTCAATGACTGCTTTTCAACTGCGCGTTTCTTTTGCTTTTTAGAGTCTGTCATGACGAAGATAAAACATATTTTTTTAATCTTAAAAGTTTCTTCGCGTAGTTTTGCCCTGTTTCAAGCAGTCTTCATTTATTTCTTCTTTTCAATCATATACAGGTATTACTCGATGTACTTCTCCCACACTCAATTCAAGATCTTCCAGAAGGGTAAGGAAATGCTTTTATTGGTCTTTGGGTGAAATCCATCTACTGTCAGATGACCTTCGACCTTTCTTGCATATCAAATGAGCCCTTATCGAGCGGGCTGAATAATTTTGAGTACCGAAATTAATAGCCCGGGCCTGAACATGTCTACATTTTTGCTATTTTTTGGTGTGAACCTCCTTTTTTCAACCTTTGGCAACAGATAATAAGGATCATTTACTCCATAAATTGGTCTTCTGTGAATCATAAAAGTCCTTAGGAGTGGTGTGGCTGTGGCTTTGGATCTGAGCAAAAGGATTTGGGCAAATTTTACGTTTAAGCCACATTCAATCATTCAGTTGTATTTTTTTAAACTCAATGAATATCTTAGTGTTTTAAGATTGAAACAATTCAATTTAATATAGAATGTGAAGAATGCAAAATTTTGTAGCAGCAGAAAAGCTATTATAAATCTTGGCAATCACTCAAATGGCAGAGATTGATTGTTCCAAGACCGCACGAGAAACCCAGATCATCTGGACATTTTATAATGAACTTCAGCTGGACAAAAACTAGAATTTTTGCCTCGAACCTAAGGGGAGAAGTCACTGTAAGATTGAAGGAGCGAGTTTTATCACACATCCGCCTGTCCAGATTTCCGTACAGATGTTTGCTGATGTGGAGATAATTCGAATAACGCACTGACATTTCTGTGAGTGTTTGAGTGTTGGGTGTGCATGTGTTATTAAATCGTGGCTGGATTGTTTTGCCAACTGAGGCATGATAACGTCGGCGCAATTTTAGCTCTTGTCACCCCTCAGTTTGTGCACGGATGTTCAAGCCTTTCTGAAAGCCGTTCCGGGTTGGATGGACAACTCTTTGGAGGATCGTGTGCCGGACGCCGTCAGGCAGGTGAAACGCACAGGTAGCTGGACGATGATATCACTTGGTGCTGATAGAAGTGGTGGGAGTTTGAAAGGGAGTCTGAGAGAGTGAGCGAGAAAGAGAGAGAGAGAGAGAGAGAGAGAGAGAGAGAGAGAGAGAGAGAGAGAGAGAGAGACAGAGAGACAGAGAGAGAGACAGAGAGAAAGAGAGAGACAGAGACAGAGAGAGAGAGAGAGACAGAGAGAGACAGACAGACAGACAGACAGACGGACAGGGACAGAGAGAAAGAGAGAGAGAGGGAGACAGACAGACAGAGAGTTAGGCCGGCAGATAGAGTCAGCAAGACAGAGAGAGTGATCGAATGGAGGTGCGTAATCAGGACGAGACCTGTACTAATGGGAAAAGTTTTTAAAAAAAATAAATAAAGTTGTGTGTGTGTGTGTGTGGGGGGGGGTGCGGATTGAAGACAACGAAGAGTGAAGCAGCAGACGGTTTGCGGTATAGCTGACGTGATTATTTTATAACACCTGATGAGAATCTGCTACTTCCGGTTGCTACGATTACTGAATTTTAATTTTTGTGTTTGCTTTGCTTTACCCAATGTTAATTCAGAAAATTTGATTGGTCAGGATTTTTTCCACAAGTGAGATTCAAAATCAATAATTAGTCCGGGGGCTTTGGTTAATGTGTTCAAAATTATGAGCTTTAATAGAAAACTAGTTCAAATTAAACAAGATTTTTTTTTAACATCTTTTGGGATAATCTATTGAGCACATTGTTTCTTTTAATGTGTTTTAGAAAAAATTCTTTATTCCAAACAGTTCTGCGCCGTTTCATTCGTTCAATGACAAGTCACTTGAGTTTCATCAAAATGGCCCAAGTATGTTTTGACAGTATTTATGATTTAGAAATCTAAGCATAATGTTTTAAACTAGTTCTAATTTTTTTTTTTGGTCGACAAGAGCTTAACCCATTCTCATGGATTTTTTTTTTGATAAAATAGACGTAGCTATTCAGACAATGGCTAATGATTATGGAAATGAAATAACTGGATATGCCATATTGTATTTTTGATCTTTTGTGCGATCATATTAGAGTCATGGCTACTCAACTGTCTATAATAGCATAATTTTGAGTGTGCGATGGTGGGAAAGTGTTTTTAAATTGTTATATTCTTGTATTTTTGTTTACATTTGTGCTCATATATATGATTTTCTAACACCCCAGACAGCTCGGCCACAGCTTGTGGCTGTTGATGTCACAAATAAGGCTCTCAACGACCTTGACCTTTTAGATCTTCAGCCAATCAGCGCTCAGACGTGCTTTGCTCTGAATGAGAGGGCGGGTATCACAACGAGTCATGGCGTCTCCAAGGGTAATGCGCATGTCAATACTTTGTTACCTAGGATTGTATCATAACAATGGCGGTGTGTACAAAATACACATTTTACCCCTGCATTCATTTTTTACAATTCCGTTATATTTGCACTCATAATTATTACTCTTTATCGTAGTTTCATTAAAACTGATTAAGGTTTCTTGTGTTGAAAGGCTCAAATCAGAAAACATTACATGAGGTTCATGAGTTAGAAGCCGCCAGTTTCGATTCAGGGTCAATCATCTCAATTTGCTCTCATCATGACTGTTGACTTTCAATTTGGAATTAACTTAACCAGATGTAACAAAATCTACAAAACCAATTTTTTCCTTGTCTTCTTGATTTCTCACCAGTGTTTAAAGAACTCAAGTCTTTACTCAGCACACAAACCTCGATAGAAGGCTTTACTGAATGGATCGATGGGTTGGTGGAGTCCTGTGTGCTTACGGTAAGGTGAAGGCCGAGATTTTGGTCTCGGTTATATGATGCTGATAAGAATATTATCTACATAGAATCCAAAAATGTTTATAAATCTTTTTTAAGCCATATTGCCATTTAGGTTTAAAAAAATGCGCAGCTATGAATTCCCGAAAGACAATGCACCATTATGCACTTTTTATTCGGGAATTCAAAACCTTCTTAAAGGATCTAATAAAAGATTTGGAAAATGCAGAATTAGCCGGTTCCTATTATATGTGGAGTGTAACAGGTTTCTCTCTATTGTTCCCTTCGAGATCAATGTTTTTTGGTTCCCATAACCCATCTTTTATTCCATATATAAGAAGGGATATCAGAACTCTGAACAGAAAATAACCTGGTTTATTTTTTAAGAGCTTGAGCAATCAGAGGTTTCCAAGAAGCTTCTCATGTTTTATCACCGTTGTCCTACTTCATGCATGCCACTGAAGGCCGGTTGGGTCTGGTTTGCCTGGTGGAGGCTTGAAAGGTCACAGCTGAAGCGAGTCAATCAAAATGTTTTACTATTGAACTAAATTAAATGTACTTATCTTGGAGGAGGTTTGAAAACTTTATGCATGGTATAGAGAAGTTTAGAGCTAAGATGACTTGGCATGGCCAATTAAATAAAAAGGTGCAGCTCACTTCTATGATGGTGAGTGTTGTTTTGGGTTTCAAAAATAGTGAGTATTGTTTTGGTTTAAAAATGATTTTTGAAGAGTCCACTCGGTCTGTTGTACTCCGTTGTTTAATGTTATTCAGATTTTTTTTTATTCGCAAAACAAACAAATAGCTAACAGGATAAAATAATTATGTAGCGTATTAAAACCACATCTTTTGTATAAATTGTTACATTTGTAACCTCCATCGGTTTCAACCGAAAATTTGAAAAAAATGAACCGCATCCGACTTTATTCAGATTAGTCCAAGTATGAAGTGAGTTTCAAAAATAACTATGAATTAATCAAGTACCAAGTGATGGATAAAGATCAAAAACTGCATTGTAGCCTCTGACTTTTGCTCGCGCATGAACCAAGTGGGACTGAGACAGGGCGTGTATGTGGTCTGTACTCAAACACGACGAAGTCAAAAAGCGCCTGCAGAGTTCGAGATTTCATGGTAACACGCGCTAAGAGACCACTGGTCATCATCATATAACAAGATCAATTTTTCTATCTATTCAGCTCCTGATAGCGATGTCGTTAAAATTCTTTCCTTTCAGTCTTCTTTGTCCTCGCGGCCCAGCCACAGAGAGAAAGCCGGCCGGTTCTTGATGCAATGGACGATGTTTGGCGCGCTCATCATGAAGGATCTTACCCTGAACAGTGCCAAGAGTTTTGGTAAGTTACTATCCCTACTGTGCTGGAGTTCGAATGTGCTTGCTGTAAGTTACTATCCCCATTCTACTAGAGTGAGATTATGCTTGCTGTAAGTTACTATTCCCATTCTATTAGAGTGAGATTGTGCTTGCTGTAAGTTACTATCCCCGTTCTACTAGAGTGAGATTATGCTTGCTGTAAGTTACTATCCCCATTCTACTAGAGTGAGATTATGCTTGCTGTAAGTTACTATCCCCATTCTACTAGAGTGAGATTATGCTTGCTGTAAGTTACTATCCCCATTCTACTAGAGTGAGATTATGCTTGCTGTAAGTTACTATCCCCATTCTACTACAATTAGATTGTGCTTGCTGTAAGTTACTATCCCCATTCTACTAGAGTGAGATTGTGCTTGCTGTAAGACACTATCCCCATTCTACTAGATTGAGATTGTGCTTGCTGTTAGTTACTATCTCCATTCTACTAGATTGAGATTATACTTGCTGTAAGTTACTATCCCCGTTCTACTAGAGTGAGATTGTGCTTGCTGTAAGTCACTATCCCCATTCTACTAGAGTGAGATTATGCTTGCTGTAAGTTACTATCCCCATTCTACTAGAGTGAGATTTTGCTTGCAGTGAATTACTATCCCCGTTCTACTAGAGTGAGATTTTGCTTGAGCTGGTAAGTTACTATCCCCATTCTACTAGAGTGAGATTGTGCTTGCTGTAAGTTACTATCCCCATTCTACTAGAGTGAGATTATGCTTGCTGTAAGTTACTATCCCCATTCTACTAGAGTGAGATTATGCTTGCTGTAAGTTACTATCCCCATTCTACTAGAGTGAGATTATGCTTGCTGTAAGTTACTATCCCCATTCTACTAGAGTGAGATTATGCTTGCTGTAAGTTACTATCCCCATTCTACTAGAGTGAGATTATGCTTGCTGTAAGTTACTATCCCCATTCTACTAGAGTGAGATTATGCTTGCTGTAAGTTACTATCCCCATTCTACTAGAGTGAGATTATGCTTGCTGTAAGTTACTATCCCCATTCTACTAGAGTGAGATTATGCTTGCTGTAAGTTACTATCCCCATTCTACTAGAGTGAGATTATGCTTGCTGTAAGTTACTATCCCCATTCTACTAGAGTGAGATTGTGCTTGCTGTAAGTCACTATCCCCATTCTACTAGAGTGAGATTATGCTTGCTGTAAGTTACTATCCCCATTCTACTAGAGTGAGATTATGCTTGCTGTAAGTTACTATCCCCATTCTACTAGAGTGAGATTATGCTTGCTGTAAGTTACTATCCCCATTCTACTAGAGTGAGATTATGCTTGCTGTAAGTTACTATCCCCATTCTACTAGAGTGAGATTATGCTTGCTGTAAGTTACTATCCCCATTCTACTAGAGTGAGATTATGCTTGCTGTAAGTTACTATCCCCATTCTACTAGAGTGAGATTATGCTTGCTGTAAGTTACTATCCCCATTCTACTAGAGTGAGATTATGCTTGCTGTAAGTTACTATCCCCATTCTACTAGAGTGAGATTATGCTTGCTGTAAGTTACTATCCCCATTCTACTAGAGTGAGATTATGCTTGCTGTAAGTTACTATCCCCATTCTACTAGAGTGATATTATACTTGCTGTAAGTTACTATCCCCATTCTACTAGTGTGAGATTATGCTTGCTGTAAGTTACTGTCCCCATTCTACTAGAGTGAGATTATGCTTGCTGTAAGTTACTATCTCCATTCTACTAGAGTGAGATTATGCTTGCTGTAAGTTACTATCCCCATTCTACTAGAGTGAGATTATGCTTGCTGTAAGTTACCATCCCCATTCTACTAGAGTGAGATTATGCTTGCTGTAAATTACAATCCACATTCTACTAGAGTGAGATTATGCTTGCAGTGAATTACTATCCCCATCCAGCCTGAATATCCCATCTGTGTGAATGATAAATTAATCGCATGAATCCCCTTCTTCTCTAGACTCTGCCTTTAACTTGCTGTATCCATCTTATTTTTTATGCATTTGTTATAGTAATTGGTATTTAGATTGCATTACATTTGTCGTAATGTCATCAAGTATGCTGAAAAAAAAAACCGAACTCATAAGACATTATTTTGATATATTGCTTGGATTTCCCTAACTCTTTAACTGTTAACTGCTTTTTCAAACATTTCATTGTACATAACCTTAT
The DNA here is from genome assembly GCA_033675545.1 of Elysia crispata. NCBI lineage: Eukaryota > Metazoa > Mollusca > Gastropoda > Plakobranchidae > Elysia > Elysia crispata. The sequence continues at coordinate 125,092 of JAWDGP010001383.1, forward strand.
AATCTTTGATATTTTTCCCTCACACACATCAGCTTTCCTGCATCTTCTGAAGCTGACCCTGGACGAGTATGTTCTGCTGGTGCTTGAGACTCAGGCAGACAGGGAGAGACAAGCTCAGATACAGTCCAACCTGCAGGCACACATGAAGAACACAGGTATACCCAAATACTCAGGTATACCAGCTCTCCGAACAACGATCGTGTTGTCTGGAAACACGAACCAGCTTCCTTGTTGTCACGGTGCAAAAGAGCTCCTTTCGCGCCATAATCGTTGATTTACAATAGATACGTTCCGGTCTGACAACTCATGTACAACAGGGTAAAATCTGAAGCTCTCCGTGAGGGGCTAGATCTGGAATGGTGCTGGAAATTGACCCAGTGCTCGATTGATTGGAATTCGAAAGATCAAGTTCCAAAGTTTAAATAGAGAAATTTTCAAATATTTATAATTGTATTCTTTTTACTTTTGAGCAAGCTTCAGGCGACCATATAACATCGATCTTAAGTGTTTTGTTTTTGTTATTTGGGTTTTTTTTAACCTATCTGAAAGTTTAGAATCGTGGGAAAATGATGATCATAAAGAAAAAGAAAGTGAAGTAAAAGATGTAAACAAGGAGAGAAAAAGGGCTGTATCTTATGTCAAATTTTACGTCGCATTATTTTTGTTTTTGACTAGTTTTGTCAAAACTAACTGCAGATTTTTTGCTTGCAGTTACAAAAGAATTGGTTTCAAAAGGTTGGCAACATTATCGTTGATAAGAAATGAGTCATGAAACTTTCATGTGTTACAAATTAATATTTGAATATTTATGCGCAGTATATTTGTCCGAATAATTAATAACAGATCTCTTCGACCCTCAACTGATCGTGCCGTTTTTACAATAGAAAATAGAAGATGAAAAGTTTGTGGAGAGTGATTATTTCAATACCTTCAGCCTCGTATATGTACTTAATTAACTGAGAATATTCGCCAAACTAGTCAACTGAAGCAGCATTTTTATGTTACTGCATTCGAAATGTAGACTTCCAACCTTTTTATCCGTTGCATGTAAAAGTACATGTATTTCATTTCATGAATATGCGTGTGTGTGTGTGTGTGTGTGTGGTGCATGTGTGCAAGGGAGATAAGTAAAGAGTAAAGCGAGAGAGTTTTTAATCTTATCTTATATCCTTGCTTATGATTATTATACATTCTCTGACATTCTTTTTTTTCCATTAGTAAAATGAATGAAAAGAAGCAAGAGAAGGAAATTATTATTATTATTATTATTATTATTATTATTATTATTATTATTATTATTATTATTATTATTATTATTATTATTATTATTATTATTATTATTATTATTATTATTATTATTATTATTATTATTATTATTATTATTATTTTGTTGTTGTTGGATACCAGTGAAATAGCTAAAAAGGGCCAACTGAAATCCTGAAAATACACCTAATGTATTTATAAAATAAGTAAAGGACCATAAATTATCTTATTAGCCCTAAATACTCGTAAATAGAGAGAGGGGGTAGGGAGAGGGGGAAGGGAGAGAAGGGGTGGGAGCAATGTTTAAAAAAAAAAACACCAGTTAGGATATATCCTCTGCGAGCTTAGTTTTTGCAGCGAACTTTGATAATTAAAGAGCGGTTGTTATGTTTTCTTGTGTAGCACTTATCCAATTAATAGGAAACATAGTTTGAACCTTTGTGTTTTCTGGTTTTTTTTGAGTTATTGAAGTATCATCCGACTGTGTCGAGATATAAGTCTGAACTGAGAAAGTAAGTTCTTGGTCTCCTCAACGTCTCTGTGGTGAGCTCTCTTCACAACCTCGGATGTACACATTCGGCACGGGTTAGTCTTTAGCATTGTCCAAACACCACACAGGCCCCCCCAAAGACTGACACCGTAAGAGTCACTTGTATCGCATAGGCGGTCGAATAGTGCGACCTGTACGCGAAGACGTCTGAACAGCAGGAAGCGACATAGCTTGCTGATGCTTAGAGGCGGTGCTTGAGTCTGATGGATGACTGCGTGAGGGATGACTCTGTTTGGCTGGAGGGCGACCACGTGGAGGAGGTTTAGCCAGTATGACCGGTCGAAATGGATCGAAAAACGCTGGCTTGATGCGATCGACCGAGATTCGTTCAGCGCGACCGCCAATGTCTGTGAGGAAAGTTTTGTCCCCTGGAGTCAGAACTGCGTAAGGATCCGAATAAGGCCTCTGTAACGGCCCTTTAGTGCCATCTCGTCGGACGTACACATGTTTTGCGGCTAACAAAGATGGGGTAGGGTCTAGCAGAAGTGTGATGGGAGGCCGGACGAGGTGCATATAGCGGGATGTTCAATATGCTATTCAGCAGTAAGTCATCCATAGATTTTGCAGATTTAGGTGGAACTAGTTCACCTGAGATTGTCAAAGGCTCACTGTAAACAAGCTCTGCTGAGGAATAACCTAAGTCTTCTTTGGGTGTGGTTCTGAGCCCCAGAAGTACCCAAGGTAGTTCTTCTACCCAATTTGGACCGGTGAGACGGGCTTTTAGAGCTGTCTTGAGAGTTCGATGAAAACTTTCGATCATCCCATTTGCCTGAGGATGATAAGCAGATGTATGGTGAAGCTTGACTCCGAGGCGAGCCGCTATCTCACTCCATAAAGATGATGTGAACTGTGACCCGCGATCTGACAAAATAACTCCAGGGACACCGAAACGAGCAATCCAGCCAGTAATGAGAGCATGCACACACTCAGATGTTGTAATGCCTCGTAGTGGAATAGCTTCTGGCCAGCGTGTGTTACGGTCGATAATTGTCAGAAGGTATGTGAAGCCAGAAGAAAAAGGTAAAGGTCCAACAATATCAATGTTTATGTGTGAGAATCTTTTCTCAGGTACAGAGAAATGTTCTAGTGGAGCTTTTGTGTGGTTTTGTATTTTCGAACTTTGACAGTGATGACATTCTTTCACCCATCTACTGACCTGCTTTCGCATCCCGTGCCAAACAGATTTGTCTGAAACCATTTTGACGGTGGCTTTGACTCCTGGATGTGAGAGATTGTGAACAACGTCGAACACTGTGCGTCTGAAATCAGGAGGTACAATCGGACGTGGACGGCCTGTTGAAACGTCACACACAAGCTCTGGTCCTTGCTCGTTCAATCTTGCATTGGTAATCTCTAGGCAAGTGAAGGCTGTCTTGTAAGCTTGCACGTCAATACTAGCAGCTTGGGCTCTAGCCATTGCTATGTAATCTATGCCCAAGGAAACTGCGTTGGTTGTTCTGGAACGAGACAGACAGTCGGCGACGATGTTGTTTTTACCAGAGACGTGTGCTATGCCGGTGCTAAACTCAGAAATGGCAGAGTTGTTGTCGTGCTGACCATAGTTCTGTTGTTTTTGCCATGGCGTGCACTAGTGGTTTAAGATCTGTGTAAATGGTGAAATTCCGTCCTTCATGCATGAAACGGAAGTGACGAATTGCCAAATATACTCCAAGTAATTCTCGGTCGAAAGCATTGTATTTTATTTCTGCTTTTCGTAGTTGTCGGCTGAAAAAGGCTAAAGGTTGACGATGACCCTTGTTGAACTGTTCGAGGACGGCGCCAACGGCCACATCTGAAGCGTCAGAAGTAAGAGCTAAAGGGCAGTCAGTGCGAGGATAGACCAGTATTGCTGCATTAGCCAAAGCAGTTTTACCGTTTAGGAAAGCCTGTTTCATCTCTTGTGACCACACTAGCTCTTGTCGAGGCTTAGATGACTTTAGTGCCCCGTAAAGAGGACTGAAACTGGCGGCAATGTTAGGCAAAAAACGGTGGTAAAAGTTAATCATACCTAAAAACTCTTGTAGTCCTTTCACGGTTGATGGTTGAGGGAACGTTTGGATGACTTTAACCTTGACTTGGGTTGGACTAGATCCTTTCTTTGATACTTGGTGCCCCAAGAATTCCAGGGAATAGACACCGAAAAGACATTTTTCAAGGCGAATTACAAGTCCATGATCTATCAAACGTCTAAACACAGCTTTTAAGTCATCCATGTGTTCCTTTTCTGTCGAACTTGCTATGAGGATGTCGTCAAGATAAACAAAAGCTGAATCAATGTCTTGAAGGACAGAATCCATAAGTCTTTGAAACGTTTGGGCAGCACTTTTTAAGCCGAAAGGCATCCGCAAAAATTCCCACAGACCAAACGGAGTGATCACTGCTGTCTTAGGAATGTCTTCAGGGGCGACTGGAATCTGATGATAGCCACGAACTAGGTCGATTTTCGAGAAGATAGTCTTTCCTTTAAGGCGGGACGAGAAGTCATGGATATGGGGAATGGGGTACCGATCTGGCGCGGTGACATCGTTTAATTTTCTGTAGTCGCCGCATGGGCGCCAGCCACCGTTTGGTTTGGATACCATATGGAGAGGAGATGCCCACGGGCTGCTTGATTTCCTAATAATGCCCATCTTTTCCATCTCAGAAAACTCCTTTTTGGCTATTGCTAGTCTGTCTGGAGCAAGGCGACGAGCTCGGGCGAAGACAGGACGGTCTTTAGTTGGGATGAAGTGATGTACACCATGTTTAACCTCCGCAGCTGAAAATGTTGGTTTCAGCAGATCCGGGAATTCATTAAGGAGCTTTCGGATCTTATTACTTGAAGGCTCGACAAGCGCGAGGTTGGTTGGCGTAACTGTACTGACATAGCAGGGAATGCTTGGAAATGTGTCTGCTTCTATCAAGCGACGGTTCCTCATGTCGACAAGCAAGTTGTGTGTTCGTAAAAAATCAGCGCCAAGGAGCGGGCGACTGACATCTGCTGCGATGAGCCGAGCTTGGAAATTGCGTTGACCAAAACGAAGACAAACGGCGCGAGTACCATAAGTCGTTACGGTAGAACCATTGGCAGCTTGTAAAGGAGGTCCTCTGGGTCCTGTTTTCTTGTCTAGTTTACACGCTGGAGTAACAGAAACTTGAGCTCCTGTGTCAACTAGAAAGCACCTTTTAGAAATGCTGTCTCTAACAAAAAGCTGCGTATGTTTGTGGTTCTCTGAAGTTGAAACGGCACAATGTAGCGCTTTGGCGTTTCTCTGCCTATGATTATGTGTAAAACTTGAATAGTGTTTGCAGGTGCGGTCACAGCGTTGTGCTTTCGACCCAAACCGTCTGTGAAACCAGCGAACTGTGCTCACCTCAGACGATTCGCTCAAATTACACTCTGGACTGAGTGAGGCCAGAATTCTGTCTGCTTCAAGCGACAACATTCTTAAATCTGTTTTTGGTGAGTTTGCTAGGGGGACACGAACTTTTTCCGGTAATTGTCGAAAAAATATCTGTTTAAAAATAAAACAGGGTGTATGGTCCCCTAAGAGAACAAGCATTGAGTCCATGAGTTCTGAGGGCTTTCTATCGCCTAACCCGCTAAGGTCTAATAACGTATTAGCCTTTTCTGTTTCTCAAAGTCCGAAAGCCGAACATAAAAATGAATAAAGGGCCTCATATTTGTTGGTTAGAGGTAGAGAGGCGATCACTGACAAAGCTCTAGTTGCCATTTGTGAGTCTAGAGCAGCTGCAACATGAAAGTATCTCGTGTCATCAGATATGTTGCGTGAGGCAAACTGTGCTTTGGTTTGCGCGAACCATGCCAGCGGGCACGTCGTCCAAAAAGTTGGAAGTTTAAGTGCTACTGCCTCGATAGACATAATGAAATGAAATGTCGGAGGCTTAACACTGGATCTAAAAAAATCCAGATCAACTATCACGTCGGGATCACCAGTGTAGCACTTATCCAATTAATAGGAAACACAGTTTGAACCTTTGGATTTTCTGGTTTTATTGAGTTATTAAAGTATCATCCGACTGTGTCGAGATATAAGTCTGAACTGAGAAAGTAAGCTCTTGGTCTCCTCAACGTCTCTGTGGTGAGCTCTCTTCACAACCTCGGATGTACACATTCGTCACGGGTTAGTCTTTAGCATTGTCCAAACGCCATATTTGTTCATTATTTCCGAAAAAAAAAATTCTAAATCGTTTTAAACATTTGCGATTCGTGAGTAATCGTTTAGATTAGTTCGTACTTTTATCTCATTTTACAGTTATAATGGAGCACATTTAACTGCAATACATTCTCAAATTTACAACTGTCTGCACTAACGGTAACACTAACAAACTAATCTGTATTGAGCTGAAGATAACATCCACGATTGATAAGGTTATCTGGTCAACCAGCTTTGAAAAACAATTATCGAGTTTTGGGAATTTTCTTTACGACCATGTCGGTATAAAATAATATTATATCCTCCTCTAAAGTAGAAGCAGGCGAGTGGAGATGAGGCTTGTAAATGGATGGATGGATGGATAGATAGATAGATAGATAGATAGATAGATAGATAGATATGTTAAGCAAAAAATCTGGTCTAACTTGAGGGTTCTTAATTAAAACTCATCAATATGACTGGGTTTTGGTTTTTTTTCCGAATCCTTATAACAAGAATTTTCTCCTTACGGTTGACAGTGTTTTGTTCAGTGTAACCTTCAAGTTTTTTTCACTTTCCCATACGGTTTTTTTTTTTGTTTTTTTGTTTTTTTGTTCTCACACAGAGGAGATCAACATGAACGCCAAGGTTCGCTCTAACAGCAGAAAATCACAAGCGGCCCTGAAAACGTCCAGGAAAAGAAAGGCGACAGGGGGAGGTGAGGAAAGCGCAGTAAAAATCAGGATTTGAGTTTATATACAGAGAGAAACGAAACAATGAACATTAACAACACATACTAATTATCTTTAGCTCGGTTATTAGTGATCTATTGATATATCATCTTGATATATTTTTTTTGCATAAATTAGCTCTTATCAGACAAGAACGGGCCACAATTAAAAAATAACCCTGGTTAGATCTATCGATGGCATACCTTGAGCATTTATATGGAAGCCGTCCGGGCTCCTGGTCACCCAAGCTGTTTATGAGATCGAAAGAAAATTTTTCAGTTATCTTTCTTATATTAAGAAGAATACTGTTGACTATCAACTCACGATTTATATCTTGTTGGTAAGTTTCACATAAAAAGAATGAATTAGAGATTTCCGAAATCTTTTTTGCCCGTTACACAAATGTCATGATGTCAGCCCACAAAGATACAAACTGAGTCCTCAAAAGAGATGGGGCTTGCAGATAAATTATGTTATCATCGCAAATGGAAATCATCTATTAACTGGTATAATATGCTGTTAAATTTTTAGAGCGATTTCAAATCTCATGATTGATGTTGTGATCGGAGTCCAGGATAGATTAGCAGAAGTAGTAGTGGTAGTAGTAGTAGTAGTAGTAGTAGTAGTAGTAGTAGTAGTAGTAGTAGTAGTAGTAGTAGTAGTAATAGTAGTAGTAGTAGTAGTAGTAGTAGTAGTAGTAGTAGTAGTAGTAGTAGTAGTAGTAGTAGCTGCAGCAGCAGCAGCAGTAGTAGTAGTAGTAGTAGTAGTAGTAGTAGTAGTAGTAGTAGTAATAGTAGTAGTAGTAGTTGTAGTAGTGGTAGTAGTAGTAGTAGTAGTAGTAGTAGTAGTAGTAGTAGTAGCAGCAGCAGCAGTAGTAGCAGTAGTAGTAGCAGCAGCAGTAGCAGTTAGCAGTAGTAGTAGTAGTAGTAGTAGTAGTAGTAGTAGTAGTAGTAGTAGTAGTAGTAGTAGCAGCAGCAGTAGCAGCAGCAGCAGTAGTAGCAGCAGCAAGCAGTAGTGGTGGTAGTAGTAGTAGTAGTAGTAGTAGTAGTAGTAGTAGTAGTAGTAGCAGCAGCAGCAGTAGCAGCAGCAGCAGTAGTAGTACTAAGCAGTAGTGGTGGTAGAAGTAGTGGTTGTAGAAGTAGAGGAGGAGTAGTAGTAGTAGTAGTAGTAGTAGTAGTAGTAGTAGCAGTAGCAGTAGCAGTGGCAGTGGTAGGGGTAGCGGTAGTGGTAGCGGTAGCGTTAGTGGTAGGGTAGTGGTAGTGGTAGTGGTAGTGATAGTAGTAGTTGTAGTGGTAGTGGTAGTAGTAGTAGTAGTAGTAGTAGTAGTAGTAGTAGTAGTAGTAGTACACTGAGAATGAAGATTTATCTCCTGAGGAAATAAAACGGACTGGAATAAGTGCGCAGAGGGTTGTGTCTTTGTCACTCAACAAAATACTCAGGGACTGATTAATGTAGAAAGCAGTTAGACACCTGTTCATAAAGACATGACGTCACACCGTCGCCGACATCCACCCTTTAAATCATGACGTCATACTTGTCGGACAGGAACAGGCAAAACTAGTCCCTCGGAGAGAAAGGCCATTTTCACCAGAGTTGTGTAATTGATATAGAGAGATTAATAAGTCTTCTTGTAAAATTGATTGGATTTCTTTATATAAGGTTTTTTTATTGTTTTTTTTTTTAAACAGAAGATACCGAGATAAGTTCAGGCTCTGATCCTAGTAATGGCAGCCTCGGGCATGAAGAGCAAGCAAGAGGCTTTCAAGAGGAGGGGTCACTAACAAACTCCTCTTACACTTATGATTCACGGTGTCCGCCCACAGCAACAGCACAGTGCGCTACTGCTAATACTCCGCCCAGTCGTAGTACCGACAGCCGTCACGCCAATCACACATCCAGCCCGCCCTTCTCATCCCCGCCGCAATCCACGGAGAGTGTGTCACGCCCAGCAGTCATCACAAACAGCCAGCCAATCTCTTCATCCACGCCACTTTCGCCAGCAGCCAAGAGTTTCCCGTCAGCTTACGAGCGAAGCGGGTCGTATATCCCGCCTTTCCATTTCAACACAGCTTATCCAGGTTACGTCAATCATTCTTATAGCTCCAATTCCCTCTCCCAGCCGCCATATTCGGCCGTTGACCACGCCCCTCAGCAGCCCTATTCTTTCCACCACCCAATGAATTATAATGTAGCAGCAGCAGTCAACTCTAGCCATCCTGCCCCGTACCCGTACTTGACAAACTCCAACCACGCAACGCCAGTTAATGGCGACCTGACCTACCACCATCTGTCCTATGCACACAGAAACTTCTCCCCTCCTTACGATATCTACAAGAGGGAAGGGCTGCAACAATCCTATTCGGACTCAGGTTTAGACAACCGCAGCTTCATTGCCCGGCCTACTCCATCTTATGATCCCGGTGGACGGCAGCCAACCATGTACTATCACACCACACAGCATGACAGCTTTCATTGTAAGTTTATCTCACACAGTTCCACCATTATCAACCGCACATTATGCCATTGTTGGGATATCGCCGCTTCTCAATGTTTTACTTCGTTCCTTTCCTTCCAAACTGAAATTTGATTTCATTGACATTTTATTCTGTAGAATTTTTAGTCACGCATTTTGAAAGTCACAAGTCACATATTCTACAATGGATTTTTGAAAGATAACACTTCGGAGGGAAATCAGTATTATTTCGAAAACCTCTTATGATACTAACATTAGACCATGATTATTCTCTCCCTCCCCCAACCTCGCTTCTCTTCTTGTTGTTTCAGTGACATCCTCCCTCCCAGGTGTGGCCCCCTACAGTGGAACGTTTGTGTGCGATCAACCACACCAGCTGCAGGCTCCGCCCCAACCACCAGCACTGCCTCCCCATCCTCAAGCACCTGTGCGAGGTCACCTCACACGTCAGGAGTCCACCTCCAGCTTGTTTTGGCATGATGAAACCTTCGCCACGACCATAGGTGCTACCTCAGGCTTTTCCGGTTTCCGAAAACCCTACTTGCCGGCCAGTTTCATGTGACATTGACAGTCGAATGATATTGTGCTATTTTGAATTTACCATTTATGACTAATTTAGTCTAGATGGTCAATGTATGTATGTTCTTTTTGATTTTTGGTAGCAGCAATGATCTCATGTTTACTTGAAACAACCATCCTTATGTAAGTTACAAAAGAATGCAGTATGTGGACGAATGAGACGAAAAAGACTGGTGATTATTCCTCACCATACACCTGTACTAGAAGGCATTTTTGAGTATACATGTATTCGTCACACAACGAGATATAATGTTCAGAAGCAAGAACTTCAGTTTATAAGTTATTCTTACAAAAGACGATTGGTAAGGACGTTATTCCAAAAGCACATACATTTAATAAAATTACTTTAGATTATAATTAATTTGAGTTCTGGCACATATCACAGGCGAGCCACTCAATTTTCCACCAAAGACCAAACTTCATGTTTATTTCACAGAGCTAGAGCCGAATTTAACTTTTATCAACATCAGCAAATCTTAAGTTTGACACAATTAAATATTAAATATATATTAAATGAACTTCCTGCTAGACAATTGTTTTACATGTTATTTCCCCTGGTCCATTTCCAGATTCAGACTTGATCAAACACAACTTACTGACATTATCATTATGACAAAGTATACAGGGAGATGAGATATTTGTTGTAAAGTACCACATTAAGTTTTACGTAGAGCCATTGGGCTAGGGCAGAGGTTTAAAAAAAAAATTGCTTTGAAATATTATCTAAAAAATGAGATAACGATTGTTTCTACATTGATTTGTGACCACATGAAAGATTTCTTTCGGTACAATTACTTTAATATTACTTTACCATATCTAACTGGTACTCGCATTTTATTAACCACGCATTAGAAATCGCATAAACACCATGCAAGGACAGGAAATGAGTGTTTTTTGTTATCGTCCATCATCATTTGAAACGTGCAGACATGAGCACAAGATCTATTTCTCAAATCTTGCTGGGTTATGTTCACGTTCTCTGTCGCAGTGGTTTCAAGCTTTACTCAAAATCCTGAGAGATTGTCAAGCATTTATGAGCTGACTGAGAACCCACGTATCAAACTATTTGCTCATTCCGTTTTAGTTGATACTGTTATAATTATTCGGTTTATTCTTTGCTCCTTTTCTTACTTTGACGTCCAATATGTTTGCTAAAGAATCTTAGACCAAGATGGTTTCTTCTTTAACCAATGAAAGCGCTATTCACATCAGAGATCAAATCTAGGACTTCTTTCTTACCAACCAGATGCTTTAACTTCTGAGTTAGGTGGCATCCCTTGTCATATCTGCATGCCTGTTATGATTTACAACCAAGTGTAAACTTGGGTCTTATTATGCCCTGCTTTTGATTTTCAAATGAACTGAACATCAATTTTTTCATGTATAAGTTATGGTCTTTTACATAAACATTCCACATTTTTAAACTAGAATAAAGGTGAAATGATAAAAACCTTAACATTATTCTTCTGTTTATATCAATTGCACAGCTTTAAAATTTTTGCAGAATATTTGAAAAAAAACTTCTAGAATGTCCAAGTACATCAAACTTTTTTTCAATTTGGTTGTTTCAACTTCTTATTCAACCAACATCTAAATTTTTAGAATCTATATTTCATCTAGGCCTACATATTTGAAGTTGAAATTTGTTTGCGAAATAAATGGATTTAGGATCAAATTTAAATCTAATTTCGATCCCATATCAAAAGGAAATGGGATTTCACAAAGAGTTACTCTGAGCTTTGCTTTTTGTTTGTGTCACCATATGATGGAAGCAATACCATCTACTCTAAGAGCTCAAAACTAACATTACTAAAACAAAGTCCAAATCCTCACTTGTGAGAATATACAAGTTCGATAAAAAATAAATAAAATAAAAACCATTATATGGGATGGAAGACAATCTATAACAAAAAAAGTATTATGGAGTCTTTGAAACACTACTGGGTTTTTTAAAAAGTTCATTAGTTTCAAATATTGACATAATCTTCGTGAAATAACAATGTGGGCCTAGATATATCTAAATCTAGAAGTGTGATTTCAGAAATGCTGGCACCCTTTTATTTCTATTTTATCTTCTGTTATATGTTTTCGATAATAAACTTCAAAATCTTGAAAATGGAAAATATCTTTAAACATGAAAAAATCCAAATAATTTCATCTCTTTTATACCTTTTTTTAATGCAATAGTGAATATAAAAATATTTGAGTTTACAAAATATACTATTCATCAGTTCTGTAACATGTCTTTAAATTTCTACCATAATCTATCAAATCGTGCGCTAAAGATATGGGATTTTTTTGTTAAATGAACATCATTTTTTCATATGATGAATAATCTTTTTAAATATAAAATTTGAATATTGCCAAGTAAAGAGGACAATGCAGGTTTTTAATAGCTGTAGTCTTATGGCATGCATGAGGATTTTTTTTAAAGTGACATGGTTTCAGTAAAAATATTGTGCTGTAAATTCTTTAGAACTCAGACTTCTTGATGAAAAAAGGCAAAAAAATATTGAAATTTTTTGAGTTACAAAGCTTGAATTAAATAGTGAAATCCTTTAAAATGTTTTACATTTTTGGGATTTTTTTCGATATTCTACCTTGATCTTGACGATGGTATTTTGTTATTTCTTAGGTACATTTGGCAAACAGCATATTTCAAGAGTAAGTTGAACATTAGTTGAGGCATTTTGGGTCACCACTTTTAATACCATTTTATTAATTCGATGTTTTTATTTTAGGAAATATCTTTTACAAAAGTTTTGTGGCATTTTTTTTAATTGTAGACTAAAAAAGATATGCTTATTTAATTTTTTTTTTAAATATAGCTTGCAATGTTAATAAATTTGTTTCATTGCAGTTTAGTTTTGAAACAGTGAAATAATACATTAATATGCAAATCTGGAAATGTTGAGAAAAGATAAAGATAAACAACGTGGTTCAGAGGCAAAAAAAAATAATAATGTGGAGGAACAGTTTTAAAATGTGCTAAAAAATTAAGTCCTCAAATCATTTACATCCCAAAGGAACTGGATTACCAGAACAGTTCATGTTGAGAGTTTGTAAAAGCCATTATGATTTTAAAATTTCATATGTGTGGTATTTTTCAAAGATGTTCTAAGGAGCTACGGGTTATTTTTTGGAGCCACATAGTAAATAAAAAAAAGGTGGATGGAAAAGCCAGTCGAAAATCAAAAGAATATCAAATAGCATGAGGCTTAATCTGTATGATAACCTATTACTATTAGTTAATTGTTAAGCTTTTTTTTTTAAATAATTTTTTGAATATAGAGATATAACATAGAAAAAATGGCATGTGAATGAAGAATTAGCGAGAACTGTTGGAATGATTAAGACAATGCTATATATATTACTTAAAGAAAATACGAGAAAACTCTTACAAGCTCAGAATGAAAATGTATTTTTAAAAAAGTAGAAAATCCTTCAAAAGAGAGAAAGAAAACTAGAAAAATATAAAGTTTCTTTTTTTTTTTAATTATTTTACTGCTATTTCATTCTGTAAATAAAAAAAATTGTTTAAAAGTTAAATTATATAAACATTATTTTATTTACTACAACACCAGTGAAAACAATCTCATTGTTAAAAAAGTGCTAATGATATAATGTGATGTGAAGTGTTGTTCACAACTCTCTCTTGTGAGTTTTGACATTCCAATATTTTAGCATAAAACAGAAATAAGACATGGTAAATAATTTTGTTTGCAAGAGTTGATACCTTGGAAACATGTATAATAAACAATACTTTTTGACCAGATACATATTAAAAATTTACCACTATTTTCTCAAAACAAATAACTACACCTTTTAGAGGATGCTGCAAAACAAAATTAATATATTTTCTGTATATTACAGTAAAACAAAAACAAGAGCCAGCAAAATGCTGATTTTATGACATTTTTGAAAATTGGAAAAAAAATTTTAGCGCTTTAGCAAAGGGAATATGTTTATCAAGTCTTGCTGAAATAATGGGGCATAAAAAATAATAATTTCAAACTTTCAATCTGCAATTGTAAAGAAAATTGACAAAAAAAAGTGATCAAGTTATGATAATGTTGTCCTTGAAGTATTAAACAAATAATGAAAAAAAATTATCTCAAAATGTTTAATTAAATAATGCTACCCAGATATACTTTTAAAGATCATACATGTGAAATTGTATGATTCCACAAGATTCTCTGACACTTACGTGGCTACTAATGTGAACAGTAGAAAGACATAGAATGACAGAGAAAGTCATTGTCCCAGGCTTGTTCAAACATTTCTAAATTGTTATATATCAAACAAAAAGAATTAGAAAAACAAGATAATACATGTACATTTCTAACTTTAATGAAATGTGATATCACAAATACAAAAAAGGGAAATTTGTTGTTCAAAAAAAAATGAATAAACAGTTATACTAAATATGATAAGGAAGAAACATAAAGAAAGAAAGAAAATAGTTCTTATTGCACAGCTACCATGCAGTTATTACAAATGACATTAACAATAGGCAAAACTTGAGGAAATGGTCAGTTTTAGCAGCTCCTTTCCTGGCCCAAGAGAAAACAGACAGATTTCATACAGACATCTGATCTTTCAAAGAAAACAAAACAAAAAGTGAAGACTACTTCATATAGATGTTTATTCCTGCGAGAAAGGATTTGGTGGTCTTATAGAGACGTCTGTTCCCCTAGGAGAAAATATGATCAATTTGAGCAGGCACCTGTTTTTTTTCAAGAAAGAACATGGTCAACTTCATATAATGATAGAGAGGTCTGTTCTATTTTTTACATCTCAAATATAACATTAGAAACATTTCTCTTTTCACCTAGTATGGACATCTGAACCATTTAGTATCCCGCACTACTATGATACTACGACACATCAACCTCAGTGTTTCCACACAAAGATCACACTTGATTGTTTACGCTTCTTTCGCAACCAATTCTTTCATTACAATACATGGGCACATTTACAAATTTTCTAGCAAGACTAAAGAAAACAGTATTCAGTCATTAAGGACATTTCAAGGAATGTAAGTATTTCACATCATTCTCCAATTTGGTGCTGTGGACTTATTTACAGCACGAGATATCACACCATTCCTTACGACAAACAAGATTTATTATGTCTTTACATCATACCACGATTACTGAGCGGCTTTTAGAGGCCTTCAGAGTTCCAACTTCTACAAACCACATCAAATCAGAGCATTGTATGGGACAAAAATTCATAAATAGCAAAGTTAAGAGGGAGTGGTGATGGTACTCAAACCAGTGCTACGGGAGAAAACACCTGACATATTTCAAAACATGAGCAGGCAAAAGAATAATTATTCTCTAGTGTATCTGCTATCAAAATACATTGTGTTGTCATTGATTATGAGACTTCATTGAAATTTACAGCAGTAACTGTATTATTATATGGACCTGAAATAACTCCAGTTTGGTGATTCCTACTTTGTGCTTTAAATGTAAAGCTTAATGTACTTGAAAACTAATACAGAAAAATACAGAAAAAAACTTTTTAAACACAAGAAGATTTATGACAAAATTTATGATTTTTTTTTAAAACCATAACTCATTGTTCTCAGAAGAAAAAGAATAAAATCTGCATGAACACTTTTTCATCAATCATTACATCAGAAGTGCCATATCCCCTATCACACGATCTCATTTTTTTTTTATAAGTTTGCATTCCAACAGCCTTTAATGATAAACATTTTCAAATGTTTACTGATATAAATACTCAAATGCTGACATTTTTAGCATACATAGTTCAGAAATAGCTATGAAAGTTTGAAGATGTTTTGGGTGAGTGAATTTTGAGTATTATTCTGTAACTTCAAAACACAAAAATAATGAAGTTTAAGGCAAAAAAAATTTTCTCATAAGCTCTTACAAACACTTGTTGGAATGCTCTAGAGTGAATAAAGAGAACAAAGTGCAATTTTCATAACAACATTGTTCAACTGAATACATCGACACATTAAAAAAAATATTGATGTGAACATACACTCTTTCATCAACTTTCTTGCTTTCATAGACATTAATTTCATCAATGTACATGCATAACCATGCCGCAATTAGTGACTATCACTTTACATTGGGTCACAATCATATAACTCGCACTGTACAGGTTGTCATTTTATCGAATATGTTTCACACTTGCCAAAATGTCTATATACTAATTTTGGTTATTTTCTCTATTTCAACTCGGTTTTTTCCCATAAAAAATATATTCAACTCACACCTAAATCCAAAAAACCACATGAAGCAAAAATATATCTGTTAAACAATGTTCTCAATTCCAACAAGTATGGTGACATGCTGTTAAAACGTAAAGCACTTATTGTTACCTTTACCTAAGATTAGTGCCATTTCTTGACACTAGAAATTTGCAACTCAACCAGATTAACAAATTTCCACCATATTGAAAGCAAACAATTGGCGATAATATTTTGCATAACTCGCATTTCATTTAGGGGGAAGGATCCTCATAATGCCATTTGGCACATCAGATACTGCATAAAAAAAGAATTAACATTACAAACTGGTAAACCACATCATGACTTTGGAGAATTACTTTGTTATGATGGTTTACTCTAAACAAAGACCCTTTTCCTAATGGGTCTGAATAATAAGGGAAATTATCACAAACTAGGCTTGAAGTAAGGGTTCAAGTTAGTAACACATCATACCTCTGTTTTCATTCATTTGGATTTGATATATTGACATTTGAGAAACCAAAAATATACAAGTATTTGTTAAAAAACTGTTTATATATTGTTACTCACTTATAAAACTTGTTCTAATTGTCTCAACTAATTTAAAAACTGAAAAAAATGTTCATAAAGTATTCAAATCAATGCAAGGAAAAAGGTTTACTTTGATAATTAAACTGTTACAACAACCAGGATCAAAAAACAAAAAAGTACATAACAAGGTACAAGAAACATAATATAACATCCTTCTGTCATTTTGATGGTAAACACAAAAAGAAAACAAACAAAAATTTAAAAAAAAAATAAAATTTCATAACCTTAGTATGGCAGTCTTTTCTGACTCTCAAAAAGAACTTGGTCTGCTCTCTCAATTCAATTCCACTCATTGATGCAACAATATAACCCTCTTGGACCTCAACTTTTCAGTGAGACAACAACAATGATGGCAATCACCGCAGCAATAACAAAGAAGATGACAAGAAGGCAGCACATCTTTCGACGAGATTTCCTCTGTGAAAAAAAATTTAGTAAACCTAAAAATAAGTACAAAAAATTGAAATTGAACTAATTATTTTAAACGGGGATGAGAATTGTACAAATGCTGCTGTGACAGGGCTCATGTAACACTTAATGAGATATTTATTTCAAATATGTTGTGATGAATTGTTTTTACAATACCTAAACTTGCTCCGAAAAAAAAAAAAAAGATGCCTTTGCTTAAGTAATTGATGTATTACAAACCTATGCTATGAAAAAATGGAACAAAACACTTTTAAAAAAAAAATTGAGAGTTTGGCATTTTAGAGGATAACTTTGAAAATTCATTTAGTATCACCTCGGGAGCAAGCATAAAAAATTCTTCATTAACTGAACTTAGGTCTTTAATAGCTGGAATAAGAATACTTTTCACCTGATACTCAGCTGCCTTTATTAGCTGCTCATTTCCTGATTCCACATTGTCAGCCGCTGAATACAGATTTTGATCGATGGTGTCTGAAGATCAAAGGAGAACAGAAGAACTCAATGAAAGGAAAATTTAATGAACCATTTCTATAGACCATTCAATGCAATGTAATTCATCTAAAAATTCAGTCAAAATACCACAAATAAAAAGATTGTTTGAAGTAGTAAACATAAAAAAAAACATCTTAAGATAAGAATTATTTTCTAGAACAAAGCTTCCTTGTTTCCCTTTTTTTTTTCACATATTTCAAAAAAGAGGCATGATAAATAAAAGGGTTATTAATGTGGTACCGTGCTCTGCAAAAAGTTATTCAGCATAGCAAAACATGACATCCTCTCAGGTCAAAAAGACAACTGGTATAATTATATATAATTATATACATATCAAAGAGGAGAGTCAGTTTTACAGTACTTGTTATAAGCATTGTAAGCATGGCAAAGATACAAAGCCTTTTTCTTTTGAATAATTGCAAGCACATATTTTGCACAAAAAAAAGGAAAGAAAACAGCAATGGATACCAGACTTTCAAATTGATGAGCATTGATAACCAAAACAAAAAAATATGGATTATGTAAATGTGACCAAACAAACCTCATGCTATGCCTACCCAATGAATACAATTCTGGTCAGTATTTATTCCATTATAAAGATAAAATGAATAACATTAACTATGGATACAGTGAAGCCACTAGCAAGTGCTAAAAGACATGGCGCCTTACCTAGCACTTCACCCTGCGAGTGTACCATTGCTCCGAGCTCCCGGAATATCTCGTTAACATCCAAAATATCTGACTGGAAAAGTGCACGTAAGGAAAAAAAGTTTGATAAGGAAACAACATGCAGACACAAAGGTGCTTGAAATGCACGACAAGCAAATACAAGAAAGGGTATTTCATTTTCCTATTCTGCAAAATGATTGTTCAAAGTCTTTTGAAGAGGTTCAGTATATTAAAAAGAGGTGCCAACTGGCTATAAAAAAAATTCCTGAAATTTTCCCAGCCTTCCGAAATGTCAACAAACCAAGGCTATGAGACTTCACTCACAACTATTCTCAAAATTATAGAAAAGAGTCAAAGAAAATAAAAGGTCATAAAAGGCATAAATAATAAAATATACAAAAATTCATACACACACAGAAACAAACACTTAAAAAATTAACTCTATAAGCACAGTTTCAAAGAAATTTCTACCCAGTGTTACTATACCTTTCCAGATAAACTATCTCTAATTATAAAAGTGAGGAGACTCATACTAAACTTTCTTTACTTATTACTTGATTTTATTTTGTTTAATTTTTTTATAGGAATAAAATAAAGGGGGAAATGATGCATGATGACGCACACTTTTCTTGAAATCAAAGTATGAAAATAGAATTGAAAAGTCTTCTTGGGAAGTGAGGTCCAGTATTTGAATCATCAGACAAATGACTTACAATTACGCTAGAGCTAATTAAAAAGGAAAAAAACTCATGATCTTCATCACCTTTGCATGTGTGATTTAATCTATGTCCACGGACTTATCTTAACCTAATTTTACAATCCTTTTCTCATCTATGTTGCCTCTAATTCATTGATATAGACCATGTGCCTTTTTAAAGTAATGAAATTGTGAAATGAATTAAAGACGTGGGTCTTGAATTGATGTAGGAAATAATTTTTATTTAAGTTCCAGAATTTTCAGTAAGGATTATCTTGAACTCAGGCAGAATTCGGACATTTTTTAAAAATCTGGATTTTTGGATTTATACAGGAATTTGGCTCCTCTCGTTAAAAAAAAGCATCTAGACTAATCTATTTCAATTGTATGAATCACTTTAATTGCTATGAAATGAAATAGGAAGATAATCACGTTATCTCCACAGTATAGGATAATTATCTATATCTATTAAATTCATTTTTTTTTTTAGAAGTTCAATCCAAACCTATAAAATTATTCTGTATGTTTAAATAAAGCTCTTGAAAGTAATAAATTATGAATACGTCATTAATGTATCCACTGTTTCAGCTGAGAAAATAAAACTACTTCACAAAATAAGGCTGTTAGAGCAGAGAAATGATATACCCCTATTCCCCATATAGGTGAGATATCCATAAAACATTATCCCTAATTGCTCCATATGCTCATGTTACCTCAAGTTGATGGATTCTCTCTTCTCGTTCTCTAATGAGAGCCAGGTCATCTTCTATAACCTCTTCCTGTTCCTTGAGCATCTGATTCTGCCTCAATTCCTCCTCCCTCACCAGCGGAGAGCGATCATCGTCACCCTGAGGGCATTTGTGCAAGTAGTTTAAAATCTTCAAGCTGCTCAATACAAAGTATTGCCTAATAATAACAATTCATTAACTATATAGAAACTTTTAAACATTTCTTTTAACAACCAGAAAAGCACAAAAGCAAATGCAAATTTGCATTTAAAAGTTGGTTCAAACATTATTGTGTGAAACCTGATTTGAAGGGGTTCAAACCCTATTAACATTATGATAAAAAATAAATCTCAAATGATAAAAGAATTAAAAACAGGCAAGTGCATATGTTTTGTTGAGACAAACAGATGCCTTTACAATTTTCACATCTTGTAACCATTTAGAGCATACCATGACACCAAGGAGATCTATCTCAAGAATTATTGCAGTGATGAGGGGAATAATTTTTTCTTCGCACGAATAAAGCATCTCAAAAGTGTTAGCGTGAGGAGCTCTATGTTCACAGGATAAGACAGCAAGCATTTAAACAACACGCTACAGGCCAGATTCCGATGCTAAACTTATATATATACAAGAATAAACCTTGGCATTCTCTACCACCGAAGAGCATTTAATTGCTTCCATTTACTGCTACTGTCAACAGTGTTTTATTTTCAAATGTATTATTTCCATTAGATCAACTCAAATGTAAGAGATAATTGTAAATGTTTCCATACAAGGGAAAAATGTTTTGAGGTTTGCTACACATTAAATCAATGAAAACACAGTTTCATGTCACTTACAGCTATTGGAATTAAAGGCTCAGAAGTCGGCTTGCTGCCTAATTTCACTGCTGATTTTACTTTAGCTGCTGCTTTCTGAAATAGAAAAAAAAATGTTTCGACATATAAATATAAAACAAAAATTGTTTAAATAAATTTTCTAGAGGAATAACTTTGCACTGTGCATCATATAGCATTATAAATGTGGTTGTTTCTATTTAGGAGAAAGTTGAACCTAATTGATATCTGATAACTCTTCACTTTATAAAATAAGATGTACTGAAAGGTTGAAGACAAAATCAATGTTATATTACCTTCTGCAATGTTTGAAACCTTTGTACCGCATCTTGAAAGTTGCTCTTCAGGAGATCCAGTTGAATTTTTTGTTGCTGGGATATGAAAAATTAAATTTTGACGTATTATTTGGAGCTTCATTGATTTAAGTTGGGGAAAACTCAAATCTAAATTGTTATTCTACCATCAATCTTGAAGCCTTAAAAAAAAAAGTTGAATAATCTGATCACTTGAAAACCATCTGAGTGCCTGCATACAAACTAGTTGAATATAGGTGATGATTGCCTGCTTAACTTCATTTATCATACTCACACCCAGTAACACACCTAAAATTGAAATAGGATATCTATTTTGTGCTTATATGCTATTAGAATACTGTATGGGTTGAACAAAAATAATTTTTTTTTCAACACAAAATGAGTCACAGAGAGAAAAGAATAGTTTATCCAGTAAGACTACTATAACTTCCCACCTTCTCTTTACTAGACTTGAGCTATGTTTAAAGGACAACTACACATTGATATGTACATGAACTCTAAAAGATCACCTACTTTAGATCTTGGTTTCTTGTGCATTCTAAACATAATCCCTAAATCACAAGCTTTAAAAACCTGGACACTACATTCTTCAACATATCCTTCACTCAGACTGACTTCTAAGATCCATTCGCAAATGTCATATTCAAGACTTGTGGTAAAAAGACTTCATAGATAGCAAACTCCGAGCTTAAATGTAGTCTTTAATTGTTGGTCTCAAGAAGAAATGTAGTTCTGATAAAAGCCCAAAAGAACTCCCAGCATGTCTCAGAGTTACAGAGCAGAACTAGCTCTCACACGATAAAATACTGAAGTAAAAACAGGTTTAGTTCAGTTCATAAAATCAATCCAGCCTAAGCTTAAGGCTGAAGTTGTCTCTTAGACTAAATGTTAACAAAAAAGATGAAATTAGATAAAACAAATAGCATACTGCAATGATAAAACTGATTTGTCACTGGTACAGGGAAACGACGAAGAGCAACAACATTATTACCCAATCAAACAAATCTTCACATTAATATAAGGTTTGCACATCAAGAAACAGAATGATCTTGGGAACATTTGTCTTAGAAGATTGGTAAGAGCATAATTATGTACTTAAACAGGCATGCCACATAAAAGAAGACAGGACACAAGATAATTTAGTTTCTGGTCTTTCATGTTGATGAGTGCTTAATTGACTGTATCATTTTTTTTTCTTAAGGCTTTTTCAGAGAACTGATATTTAAGAAAAGATTGAAGCTAAATACTTTACATTGAAACTGAGAGAGACTTCAAGGCAGCAGAGAAGCTAAATCAATTGAAAGATTTGAAAGTCATAAATAGATTCTATTTGAATTAAGTGCAAAAAATCTAACTAATATGAACAAACATATAATAAAGAGCTTCTATACGTCACAAAAATAAATTCAAGATTAATCAGTGCAAAGTTGCTGATTTTGTATATTTTTGGACAAATTTATTTTCAACATTCTAAATTTATCACTGCAGCATATCATAAGCTTATATTGAAATAATGAAGAAAAAAAAAAGAATACTGAAAATGTTCACCTTATCTGCTTTTTTGGTGGCAGCAGCGCGGAGTAGTTTTGTGGTCTCCTGAACAACTTTACCTGTTCCCTGTGAAGTTTCATGGCTTCAAGAAAAATGAAATATCAAAAATTTCATTTCACTTTTAACACTTTTGTCATTGACATAATTCCACAGAGCACATTATTTTGCTGTGAGAAAAAGTCAAAAACATCTCCAGAAAAAAAAATGTGCTTTCTTTTAACTAGTGGGCAACATTTTCAAACTTGCTCAAAGATATAGAAAAAAAAATTATTACATTGTAAAAATATAGACAATATTCTTTGCTGTTTACAACTATTAATGTGCTTAAATAACAAAATAAAATAAACAAAAATAAATGACATTGACTCAAGACCTTAAACAAAAAAGTGCATTTTTTGGATTATTTTTGGGCAAGAAAAGAACAGTTTGAAAGTAAATCTTACATTTTATCCCTGAGCTGTGAGCTGTCTCTTTCTGTTCCAATATTTTTCATTGCCCTGTCCACAGCATTAGCTGGAAAAAAAAAATAGATATTATGAAGTAAAATGTTTAACGGCAATTTTTGGGTGTTCTTTTTTCCTATCAACATAAAATGGAAACTAAACAAATTAAGATTTTTGTTCATTTTTGCAACTTCATATGTATATACATTGTCTGAAATATTTCTAAAAAAAGAAACATTATTTTTATTTTTATGGGGTACATAAATTTAATTCAAGCCATAACATTGTAACACCTACAAGGAAAAAATTGTTGCAAATGTGAAATGGGAAGTAGGATGTGATATTTAAACTCAAAAGACAAGCAAAAACTCTGAAGAGTAACAGGAAATGTACCTCCATTATTGATCTTGAAAATGTTGCTGCGAATCTTCTCCGTCAACTCTGACACAGAGCTTATTGGATCTTCATCTCTGTAGTCTCTGAAGTCAGGATCATCTCTGTACTCCCTTATTGCCCCGTAAGTGCCCGCCATTGTGAAGAGTCAAGATGTTCAGGATGCCTGGCTTTTGGACAACCAAATTGAAAATAATGCATGAATAGACCCCGTAGAGCATATATGTGTATGATAAATGTGTGAGTATTTTTATGTTCATACGGCGCATAAGGAATTTTTGAGAAAGTGAAAAACTGATGCCACCATGCAAATTTACATGATCTTAATGATAAAAGTTTCTATTCGTCTTTTGACCCAAAAGTAGAATTGATATAAATCTTTTTTTCCTTTTTGTTAAATTTTAAAGTGTAAAATTATCAGTTCTTATTAACCATAACATTCTCTGATCTGCAGTTTGGATGAAATCCCAAAGCTTGGCACTCCAAGGCAAGGCAAACAAAGACAGGCCCAACTCTAGTGATGGAATCCCTTGAACAATACTTAGTGAGCATTTGTTTGGACCATAGGTGAAGATTGAAGAGTGCAGAGCACTTTCAAATCAAACAGAAATTACTCATTTCATTATCTTTTACCGTGATAAACAATAACCTAGCACAAAAATGACATTTGATCCAAATCAGCAGTCTAAATAACTTCAACCCTAGCGACTTGCACCCTGTAAACATACTGCACACCATTACTGCCTCCACAATGCTTGCTAGCAGTATAAACAGCATGTGAGTTTTTCTAACTGCTATACTTAGGTGCAGTATTCTTAATTCTGTTGCACAGAGATAAGCCTTGATCAATGAAAAATTCCATTGTTCTATGAATGACTGTAAGGTCTTTATTTACAGCAAGCAAATGGGTCAGAAAAGGCAATGAGGCACCATAAGGATAACGTGATGAAGTGACTATTGAGTTAAGTTTCACATTCACTATTTGCACAGGAACAGTTCCTGTATTTCAAATGAAGGCATCATATGGCTTTGGTACCCGTCTCGCATTGGCATTTAAAATGATGTTTTTCTATTAGATTTCAATGTGCTGAATACGAATTTGAAGGTCTTATTCGTCGCAAATAAATAGTTTTTGAAATATATGACTTTTTGTTTTGGATTATTTCTTCTTTCTTAACCTACTTTGGTGTACTGATTTGCTCGAGGTAGGTGCCTTTTTGCATGTTAATTACTTCCGTCTTTCGCGCATGCCTATTACTTTCTTTTTAATTACTCTTTGTGCATGCGCAACGTGTTACAATTACCCATGCGCATGAGCAAATAAAGGCGCACTTTCCTCGCGTCTTCTGTTTTTCTCATTTCATTGTCTTTACTTTGACTCAACAGCTGACGTGTTTTGATCTTGATCGTGATTTTATTCATGGCTGCTTGTGATAACTGTTCTTTTGATTATTTCCAAGTTATTGCTGAATTTTCTAATAACCACGCTAAGTCATTATCATTTTTACGATCTCATAGTGTTTCACCATCAGAAATAATTTGTCCACATTATTCTTTTAAGTGTATTTATCGTGAGGATCAGCGTATTAGGCGGTATTGTGATTTTTCTGTTTCTGATTCTAAAGGAACATTTCTTGATCATACTGAAGTAGTCGAGACGGAGTAAAGGTAAGAGCTGTATTTATTATTATTAATTTTTTTTTTTTACTCCGCTGTTCCTTGTCTTTCCGGTTCATCTTGACCTTGATTTGATCGTATTATTAAGTGAATTCTCTTTTTTGTTTTCTTTTTGGGGGGGGGGGGGAAGCATCCCCCCCACATTTTTTATTTATTTATTCTTTTTTTTTGGGGGGAGAGGGGGGGGGTGGTCCCCCCCTCATTTTTTTTATTTATTTTTTTTTTTAACATTCCATAAAATTGTACCTTTATAAAGCTACATAATCGCAACAACTTTCACTTAAAATACAATCACGGTCAAGGTTGACCGGAAAGACAAGAAACAGCACTCTGGTGAGAGCGGGTGTACCACTTTCAAATATTTTTTTTATATGAACTCCAGTATTTCAAGATCTGACTCGTTGGGAGTAGTAGATGTAGTATTGTCTCTAAAACAAACTTTTTAAATTGTGAACCTAGTTAGGCTGGTTTCCAATCAAATTTTACTATTCAAAGCATGTTACAGTTACAAATCTTAATTTATAAATTGGCATAACAAAGTTGATTAAGCTGATAAAGATTGGTCTTACAATTTCTCTAAGACTTTCCATGTTTTCCTAAAAAAATTCTTCCTACGCTGAGAATAAGTTTAATGTTCTTATTTTGCTGCACATCAATATTTCAAGAGATGAAAAGTAGGAAAGCTGACATACTCTTCTTTATTTCTTAGAAAACAGGTCATTAACCTCAAATTAAAAAAAAAATTATTGAGATCATAAAAAAAAAACATCCCCTTATTGAAAAATGGGTGAGAACTTATGAATTTATAAGTTAATACTAAAAATTTGAAGTGCTACAATTTTGATTATACAAATCCTGACCAAGAATGACTTAAATCAATATCTAATAGAAAAAAAGAAAGCATGTATACCCAGTATACAATATGATCACTAACTATGACTAAGTGACTAATTACATAGTCATGCTAAAGACTTAAATCTTAGGCTCAGCTTCTTGAAAGGGAATTTGAAGTCTTGGGCCCTTGAATTGACAAAAGGATTTGAAATGAGGGCCTTTGTTTTCTTTTCATAATATGCAGATCTAAGCTATCGACTGATATCTTGCTGAACTTTGTCATATTACATGGACTATCTAGATCTAGATCTAGATCTAAAATCTAGATTTAGATCAATCTACATTCTAGACTAGATCTAGAGTCTAGTCAACTAATAGGTTACATCTTAAAATTTTAGATTAGACCTTAATTTACATTCATTTTTCGACTTTAACGATTGTTCGGCTTAAAAATCTACATAGACTCTATTTAAAAGGCAATAGACATTTACCTAGGAAGTAAGTTAGAACGAATTAGATCTAGACTAGATGATCTGCAGCCTAGGGTCACTTGTGTACTGTAGGACTACAATGGACCAGAATGGATGACTGGTTCTACTTGGACGGCTATTTTCGTATCTTTTTATTTTTATTTTTATTTCTCATGTGATGTGATAAACATTCGTATGAAGTTTATTTCGTGTTTATAATTATCTTTTCGTCTTCTACCAATAATCGTTCTGCCTCGGATGGCTCCGCCCATCTAAAATTTCTGTGCTGAAGAGTTCCTCGTTTGTTTACTTCCTGTGGTAAACTGCAACGAACACATGTTGATCTTGAGAGGCCCAGGGTGCCAGCTAGATTTATATCAAGTATCTAAAAACTTAGAAGGAAATCCAAAAACTTATGGCTGTATTCCAATACGGATGTACATCTAGATCTATTTAGAACGGTATCGGTAAAATCTATTTTTTTTTAAACTTTTTTGGTTCTACGATGGCGCTGTTGGCCGAAGGCAAAAGGAAAACTAAATACGGACTGGATCCACAGAATACACAATGGAGCAAAGGTGCGCTATAGGCCTAATTATAAATACTCTACATGTAATAATCTGGGTATCAGTCTAAGATCTAGATCCGACATAGATTATATTTCGTGGATTACAAGTTGCTCTTCAGCCTGAGTCTACGGATCAAATTACTCTGTAGGTTTAGGATAATTGAAAACGTTTTGCCATAACAGTTACGTTCAGTATTTTAGACTCGAACAATCATTATGAATATGATCATGATGTAATACGAGCAGAGCCTTACTAGATCTATTACTCCTATTGTTTGATTGAGCTTGTTAAAGTTGATAAGAGATAGACGCTTTTATTTGCTTCTGGCTGTTGAGCAAGAGAGAGATTATGGGGACTTTAGGGATTGCTTCTAAAGAACTGGCTGAGAAACAATTTTGAGAGCAGAACATTTTTTTCCCAATGCGTTGGTTGACGTGTATTTCACCATTTTTTATGATGGCATGAAACACATACAATTATAATCTTATTTTATAAGAAGCCTAATATTAATTAGATAGAGATAGTAATTCTGATAAACTTAAGTGCATGGATAGGTTTAGATCTCTAGAGGCAAAAGTATTGTTATTGTAAGACTGGTGTAAGTTCATGATTAGTTGCACATGATTCCGCCACATTATGGAAGGTAGGCCTTTGTAATTTTGGAGTGAAGACTAAAAATGAAATATATTACACAGACAAAGAATTAATTGAGACCTTGGTGGTGTGGAATAAGATCAATTGATAGACCATACATGGAGGCTGAGGTTTTTTTTTTACTAATCTCATCAATTTATTTCAGTGGACTTTCGTTTTCGAAAAGAAACTGAAACTAGTTAAAGACAGACTAAAGGCCCACTTATCTGCTGTTCATTGAAAATCATCACTGTCAATTAGATCGCCAGGAGGACGGAAATTCTTGGGCTGATATTTAGACGGCTTTCTCTTCTCTTCTAAAAGCCTTCATTTCCCGATTGATTGACTCTATCTCTCTCTCTCTCTCTCTCTCTCTCTCTCTCTCTCTCTCTCTCTCTCTCTCTCTCTCTCTCTCTCTATTTTTTTCTCTCTTTCACACAGACACACACATAGAATGAAGCTCTCAGTCATTGCCTTTATTTTTCAACAATTCCTCTCACCACAATTTTAGGCTTATCTGTTGTTGTTTTTGTTTTGTTTTTTTTTGGGGGGGAGGGGCGTTGTGAGTTTGTCCATACACACTCCGATCACAACTGAATTTGAGCATACAAATGTACTAAATTTTTATCTTTACTATTGGTAGACTGAGATCTATTGTTGAAAATGTCTTATACAGTCAGTATTGGGCATGTTAATCCCAATATTGCATACCTGCACAGGTTAAAGATTTCCATCCTTTGCACAGGAGATCCCTTAGAGTCATTGCAATTCAAAGCAACATCTGGCAGGAGCCATATAAGCTAAGTGTACTCTTCATCAGGTGCTTCCTCAATCTTTGGATGACTTACGATGTCACAAAAAACTTTAAAAATCATGGAAAAATATACCCAACCTTTTTCTTTTATGACTTTTTACTGCGTCTAAGATCAACTTAAATTCTAATGTAGGTTCCAAACCTGAAGTGATTTATAGAACTTCAGAAGTAACAAATACTTGTTTCTGTGCAGTAAATAGTCACTAAAAATTGAAATGATCTCTGGGGCTTTGTGCCTTTGTATTATTTTTTTTTAATTACTCCACTTTTTTTTAGTTTCCCTCAGTGTGAACAAATCTTGTAATACAAAAGTTTTCTCCATCCAAAATTTAAATGGCATGTTACTTACCTGCTGCCTAATAATTACTTCTTTTTTTTCCTCCTGCAGATACCAACAAGTTTGGGCAACGACTCATGGAAAAGATGGGCTGGGAGAAGGGTAAAGGCCTAGGGGCCAATGAAAATGGTATGACAGAGCATGTCAAAGCAAGCTACAAGTGGGATCAGAGCGGTTAGTTTTGATGTCGGTGAATGCTACTTATTTTTCCTACAGGTGTATAAATACTTATATGTCAATTACAATCAATAATATTATAGTCAGAAATGATTTAAAGGTGTAAGCCTAAAAGGAAACCTATCATTCAACAGAAACTTTAGAACTATAAACTTCCACTTTAGGTAATCATTCCTATAAATCCTTTAATTTTTAACTCCATCACATTTTTAAGACAAAAGTCAATTAACCATAAACATTTTCAGGAACTTATTTCAGGTGATCATGGACCAATTTCATGTCAAGTTTAATTTTTAAATTTCCCTTGTACTGCAGGTCTGGGGGCTGGTCCACAGAATCCAGATGCATGGGTGGCTCATCAGGATGACTTTAACGACCTGCTGAAAATGTTGAACTCTGGCAAAGAAGATGAAAAGCCAGAGGATAAAGACAAGGCTTCTCAAGCCAAAGATGGTCAAAAGCGATAGTGAGTACATTAGTAGGTCTGTTTTGAAAGAAAAATGCCTGCTTGAAGTGAAACAGGATCAAAAAGCTACACACCTGGGATAGGGCCTGCCCAGAAGAAGTTCTGTGTTTAGGAGAATGATCGGGAATTAATGTTGGATTTTGAAAACCAAGGATAATCAACATCAACCCTTAATCTCCATCCCTGACTTCCGATGCCATCCCTTTTCCTCTCTCTCTTCCCTTCTTCTCAACTAAATAATTAACCTCTCTCTCTTTCTCGTTGATCTGCTCTCAAAGATACTCCTGAATTTTTGGAGTATTTCACTTATCACATTCTCCTCATTAAGTCTCCTTGTCCTCTATTACCAAGTCAAAATCTCTCTGCTCTGTCTGTAAAACACTTCTATAAATGCTCATCTCCTTCCTAGACTCATGTCTATTTATTTAAAACATTTTTATTCCTCAATAAGAGCTCAATATCTTATAACCTCGACCCCCTTAGCTAGTTTCTTTTGAAAAAAAAAAAAAACCTGACATGTCTTTGAATCAGCCCATTTACATAACACATGTTCCTCTAGATTCTTGTTAGAGAAATTTATTAGATCATCTTCATCGTATGAAAGCTTTTTCCTTTTGGCAAATAGAAACTTTTATATCTTGCCCTTCTCGTCCTCCACTTTTATCAAAACTCCTTCGATCAACCTCTCAGAACATTCAACTTCTCAAAGTATTAAATTGCCTACCTTTTATATTTTATTTTTTTAAATGAAATAAAATAAGGAGGAAAAAAGACCAAAAGTAATTTGGATTTTTATAAAACTAATGCCTGAAATTTTAGCATAGATGCTGTATTCTCTCTTTTTATTTTTTAATGTCTCTTTCTAGGGAAGTATGCATAGCTATATAGTTCCACTTTCATCACCTTCTTGTCTGTTGAGATCTTGTGGAAATGAGTCCGTAGAAATGGTTCCTCTCACTTATTTCCTCACTACCAGATATATTCAGCCCTAAGCAGTGGAAGATTTTTGCAATACTTTGCAGTTACATGCAGCTGATTCTCTGATTTTCAAAAAGTATATAATTTAGTTCAAAATGGTCATTGTTTGAGCATGAAATGTTTTTAGCTCTAAAGGAAAGTGTCTCATTCCATACATCAATATATATACACGAGTGAAATCTGAAATAAATAAAATTTTATTTACCGTTTAAAAGAAAAGTATTATTTTAAGCAAGTGTGAGGGTCATTTGCTCCAAAATCTCCTGGTGAATAGGTACTGATTAATTAAATAATTAAATTTTTGTTTCTTTAAAGCATTTGTTTCACCTTGAAAATATTTCCTTGATGTTTAAATTTCTCATATCAATTGTATCAAGACTGGACACGTCTCTGCCAACTTGGTGTAAAATGTTTGAGAGATAAGTCAAAAATCTTAATGAAATGAAAGATTCTTGCTACATCAGGTCAGCAAATTCAGATAAAATCATTAAGATCAGCTAGATCTAGGCCGAAATACAAAGAGCTAGTGAATCTGAATGCAGATGTTAATCAAGATTAAATTTTGTCATACTCATAGCTCTCTGTATATCTGAAGCTTAACGATGTGGTAGATCCTGATGTGTAAATTCATAAAATTTTCTAATGTAAGCTATTTTTCACTTGGCTGAACATAAACAAAACTCTTATTCATGTAGTTGCCAAATTTTTCAAAATACAGAAAAAAAATTTCAATAAAGGTCAAATTATGAAAAGTAGCATGCTCCATGTGCTATGATATTTCAAGTAATGTCCAAACTGAAATATCTCAGAGATGTTCAAGTGTTGAGAATCTTTTTAATTGCACAAAAATGGAATTTTTATCCTTTATTTTGTGTCAGGCAAAGATAAAACTAGAAAAAAAAAGATCAGAATAAGATCAGATAAAAGTAATAGGAACAAAAATTTCTCAATAGTCATACAGCTATGTAAAGCTTTACTGCACAAGGGTTTAAGGTTGCTCATAAATCGGTGTATTAGTTTTGAAGAAACTATGACATAGTTTTAAGTAAATTTGCAAATATACAAACTTTGAGAGGAAAAGGATGAAAGTGAGAGTGATGAGGTGAAACATTCAAAATTATTGTGAGAAAAAAATTTACAGAATGGTTTAAACCAACAAGTGTGTATTCTATTTATGAATATTTTCAGAATCAAATTTACTTTTCCTACAAAAAATTGTAATTGCATGATAAGACCCTAAAAAGCTTTATAGACCTAATTTAATGCTTCAGTTCTTGAAAACAATATCAGAGGGATGTTCTGATGATCTTTTATTGTTAATACATGTTCAAATTCAAGATACAAAAATCTCCCCATCCAATGATGCTTTATTTTTACCCTCCCCCACCTCCCCTTGAAAATCGTGAAGAATATCATGCTAGGTTTCCCATGTCATGTGTTGGTAAAGTATAATGGTGTGTCTACCTTGATGATTTTCAGTTATGGAAGATTTTCCAGGGGCCGAGTGCAAACACTGAGGACAACTGAAGATCTTGACTGCATCTTTGGTCGAAGAAAATCAGCATCTGCGCCTACAACTCCTTCTAACCAATCAGTGGTAAGATAAGTTGTGTAAAATATGATTAACAGTAGCAAACAGATAGTGGTCATAAGAAGGTTTTTCCCTGCTTATTTTGTAGCTTTATTTTTTTTAGTTTTTATTTAAATGAATTATATCTTACATTTATAGTCCCTGATTATATTTTTTTTTGGCAGTGAAAATAAATTCTTATTTTTTAAATTTCTGGTAGCCAATTTTCATTTTGTTTATAATGAATATGACATAATTTTTTTTATTAATTTACTATTAGAAATTCTTTTTATTGCTGATATATTTATTTTGTTATATGATAAGTCTGGTTGATTTTTTTTCTTCTCCTCATTTTTTGTTGCTCATTTTTATTCCTTTTTGCACAATCAAGGCTAACTCTGATGATGAAGGCAACGGCGAAGGTGGAACCACTGACAAGAGCCATGGCCTAACAACAGTGACCAGTACTACCAGTGTGCATGATTACTTCGCCAAGAAAATGAGAGAAATAAAGGCTCGCCAGGCAAAATCTACAGAGATGGAAGAGGTCAGTGATGACGTTCAAAAGCACAATGAGAGCAAAACTGGGCTGAAAATGAAGGCTGCTGTTTATGGAATGGTCGGCTTTTCTTACTGTGATACAGAGAATGAAAAGAATTCCGACAATGACAATTCAGGGGATTTTAGAAACAAGAGTGAAGGAAGGTCATCAAGAGGGTGGTACCAAAGTTGGGATCTCAATCAAAATGAAGGAGAAATTGCATTGAATGGAGATAAGCACAGTAGCATGAAGCCTAAAGCCAAAAAGAAAAAGAAAGATAAAAAGGCAAAGAGAAACGATGTTGATGAAGGAGAAACTGTAGTGTGTATCGCAGCAGAGGAGTCAGTTGAAAGTGCAACCTTATGTGATAAAGGTGTAGAGCAAAAAGAGTCCTCAAAGAAAAAGAAAAAACTGAAGAACAAACATGACACTAGTTTAAATCTAGATGCTGACAGTCACAATGAAACAAAAGTCATGTTAGATGCTAAGTCAATAGGTAGTGGTGGTGTGTTGGAGCTAAATAATAAAGGGTCTAGTGTTAGCGTGGATCAAAAGTTTGAAAGAAATAAAAATGAAGAGGGTGATAGTGTAAATTTAGTGGCAGAGAATGCAGTACAATGTGAAGATACTGACAGTTTCTCCAAGAAAAAGAAGAAAAAAAGAAAGGCATACGAAGAGCTTGAAGATCATTTGAAACAGGAAACAAAGAAAAGGAAAACCTCTTGTGAGGTTACAGAAATGGCTAATAAAGACCTTTTAATAGGCCTTGATGAAGGAAATTTAAAAGAGAATAAGACTAAGAAGAAGAAGAGAAGGAAAGGGAAAGACTTGCCAGATTCAGGGAATTGTGATGGAAGTATAGGGTCTGATATCAAAGAAAATAGTCAACATGGTAATTCTGAAGAGAAACCCAGTGAAATATCCAGTGCCGAAAAGAAAAAATGGAAAAGGTTAAAAAAGGATGCTTCAAATGACTTTAAAAATGAAAACAGCAAATTAGCAAATGACACAGTTGTAATTCCAAGTCCAAATCCAGCTGCTACAGTTAATGGCACACGCAACAACAAGAATACTAGCCATGAAGCACAGAAAAGTCCTTCAAACTTGTTTAAACCTAGAGGGACACAAGGAAAGAAGAAGAAGAAGAAGTTAAGTAAACAGAAGAAAAGCATATTTCCTGGTTCTAATCTGGAAGATCTTAATGGCTATGCAGTGGTGAAAACAGATTCGGAGGAAAAGGTGAAGAAGATAAAAAAGAGCAGCAAAATTAAAAAGCGTGGATTCATTTGTGCGAGAGATGTAGATGATAAACTCAGAAAGATTGCCAAAGTTCATGGAGGTATGGTTGGTAAAAGTGAATCTGTGAGATCTTGATGGAAAATGGATGCTTCTGCGTGTGACAGTTATTTGCATAGAATATGTGTTTAGTGGGGTTAAAATTGTGTACAATGGAACAAACGAAGAAGCTTGAGCAAAAAAGGTCCTGGATTTAAAATTGAATTAAATCTATGCAAAATATTAAACAGTGGAAGTTCATTCATTTTTGTCATCTCTGATTTCATATGAAAATGATGAAACAATGTGCAACATGATTTTTATTTTAGTGTCTGTGTTCAAGTGAATTCTCCCAGTGTAATAGAATTATTAATCTCTTGTTATGAACATGTTAGGCTTAGAAACACCGATAAAGAGCTTCCTTTGATTCATGGTAGAGTTGTCAAATGTTTATTTTTATTTACATAATTTATCTGAAAGCAAAGATTTAGTTGGTTTTCTTAGTCTAGCTGTTTGGGTGGCTTTCAATTGAAATTCTTCTCAGTACTTCAACCCTCAGATTTGATTTTATCAATAGAACATCAGCTAAACATGTGCTTTCTTAAATGTCAACTGCCTTGCGGGAGTTCCCTGGTTTTTTTTTAAATCTTCACGATTGTTTAAAAGTATCTACTATTAGATTTGAGTTTTAGAAAATCCCCTAACTCTTCTTATTTGTTATTAGAAGTGAGAGCCTGTAGAGGTGGCCTTCTGTGAATCGCTCTTGATCTTCAACCATAGCTTATTAATTTTTTTCACCTCAGATCACATGAGATGTGCACCATTAGTAATGAGAACGATAAAGCTTTTTAAAGAGATTAACTTGTGTCCTCTTCTAAGAGAGTCAAACATACTCTTTCTGGAAAGGTAATCCAGCAAGGGAGATTTTTAAGGTTAGTAGAGACATGCAATTTATCTTGTCAATAGAAAAAATTATGGGACATGAAGTGAATATTATTATTAAACAATATTGATGTTGATCTTATTTCACCTAAGTTCTTGGCAGTTGCACAATGAAGAAGTCTACATTTTCTTTCAGTGTTTCTCAAGTATGAAAACTAAAATCTGTATTGACTTTGAATGTCCACTTGGTTAGAGTATGTGTATTTTGGGTGAAATGCTTGATCCTATGATTACTTCGTCTAACTTCTACAGCAGCGGGGTTCCATTGTCGTGTTGATAATGTAAAAAGTAGCTTATTGGGTTTTCGGTAACATTTGCATGTGAGTGCTATTGCTGAAAATGAAAATGAAGTGTCCTTGATAAATAAATTAAATGACTTTTCATTTATTTCAAACTTTGTTCTCTTTACATCTTGTTAATTGTTTGTTTTAGTGGTGCATGATACATGTAAAATGCCTTTTGACAATACAGAATAGCTTAACAGATTGATAATAAATTGTAAATACAGTGTAAAAGATTGTTATTGTCCACGGTGTTAGTCTGTATATATGTATATATAATCTTGTTCGAGTTGATGTTTAATTCACAATATAAGTTGCCATGTTGGAGTGCCAGCTAACTTTGCTGGTAGATTGATGGACTAGCAAAAGTGGAGATCCTACAATTAAATGGCCATGTGTCATCTGCGACTGGTCAAATTTTCTTTTACTAGCCTCATCTAAAACTTCACAGGAGTTCAAATTCTATTTAAATGTTAGGATCTCTCTTTTCTGTATAAATGTACCACAAATGTGTAGATATTAAAGAAAACTAGCATTTGAAAATACAGCCCTTAGATTAGTGCGGGGGAAAAGCTTTCAAAAAACAACTTTGACAAGTTTGAGTTCCATGCACTTTTAGTTGCGTCTGATTCATTGATTTATTTGGTAAAGTATGTGTTCTTTGCAATTACTGATGACAGGAAGTGAATGACATATGTCCTGGTGCTTTACATGTATTTTATTGTTTACTAGTTTGGTGTCTTTTCTATCTTGCAGTCTTGCCTCAGGACTTGACTCCTGTACATGGAGAGCAAAGTAGGAAAACTTTTTGCTTAGCTTGTTCACCAGCACTAACCTAAGGCCTTCTCCCAACCAAACCTAACGGGGAATAATTGTGTTTGGCAATCACACTGTCATGAAGGTAATGAATGGTGCAAACAGACCAATATAGTTCTGTGAATTTGTAATGTGTCTAGAAACTCATCAAAAACATAGACAGAGAGATTCAGGAAGATGCTGTGGGGTGTTTAGAACTTCATCATGATCTTTGACCATAGATGTCTTATGATTTCTAGTGGCTTTGGTTTCAATTTAGAGCCAAAGAAAGGTAGAAACCAGTGGTTTTACATGATGATGGTAAATTACATAGACAAGGCAAGTCTTTTCTCTTGGCCTATGCTATTTTTAACTACCAAGCAGAGCAAAGTTACTTACACACTTGAGACGTTTTTATCATTGAGCAGTAAAGTAATCAACTCACCCTAGCACTATTTTTAGGCAGCAGTCTCCAAGGAGTCCAACTGCAAAGTTTTAATTATCTTCAAACATAAATTGCATAATAAAAAAGTGCATTTCTATTATAATTACTATTTTTATTACATATATTTAGTACCAATATTTTTTTTTATTTTTAACTTCCGCCGCATTTTGCTGCTTTCACACTTAAGCCTCCTAGTCCTATACAGCATAATCAATTCAGAGATAGTATATAAAGAAGTAATCTTCTGTTCACAGCACACATAAAGGCTAGGTTGATTTTATTCTTAGAGACTTTAAATATGATTCGACATACATGTATTCATTTTTTGAGAGCACAGTAGTTAGGTCTTGAGTTCATATGCAGATAAAAAAAAGTCAACTTTTATTAATTTTAGATCATGCACAATTATTTTATCTTCATCCATATTTATAAAAATTATAATAGTTTAAGCAAAAGTAATTACATGAATATTCCTTTCCTAATTTTTTAAAAATTATTTTATCAGAGGACATCTTTACTCCATTATAACTTCAATTATGTGTGATTTTTAGTAACTATCGAAGGGTGGAGGAGAAAAAAAGAGCAAAGTTTTCGTTTATAGAGAAACTGACACTTCTTATAGTTACATAAGTGTACATCATGTTTTCTGTTTCAATTTTCCTCTCAAAATATGTTTTTCCTTTCGCCCAGTCATAATGAATTGAGATTTAAAAATGGTGTTGCGAGTAAAAATAGATAGATAAAGTCCTAGAATTAGTTGGTAAATAAGAAAAAGAAACTTCCCAAAGGCTTATATTATAATAGCACAAGAAAGCATATTAAGAAGAGGAAACTCATTCAAGGTCCAGTTCTGTTAGATGGAGAAGTGACTTGCTGGTCATGGCTGAGACAACATACCTACTGGTTTGACTTGAATTTTTTTCTCCCAGTTTAATTAGCTAGAACCCCATCATACCTGAATGATGGCATAAAAACTCATTTAAAGTGTTTCCAAATTGTACAACTTTTTATCTAGCTTTAAGTTTAGAACCTGCGATGTGCAGATCCCAAGACTAAGATTTTAATTGTAAGCTGTTAGCACCCTCATGGATTAGGACTGAGGTACAACACACGAGCTTGATCTCCTACTCGAATATTACACACGGCTGTATTTAAAAAATAAATGCTACACAGAACAAGAAGTGAAGAAAGCAAAGACAGTTTGAAAATATTCATGATGCTCTCTCTCTCTCAAATGCCCTGTCTGGAACAGACATCGGCGATCATGATTCTCCACCTGTCCCTATCTTCTGTCATCCGCAGTAAGGCTATGTTGTCTTTGTTGTTTCCTGTCACAAAAGAGCTCAAGCTATCAAGAAATGTAATCCTTTGTCTACCTCTGCTTCTTGTACCTTCTATCTTGCCTGTAAGAGATAAAAATTCCAGTCCCTTATGGCGACATATGTGTCCTAAAAATTTCAGTTGCCTTTTCCTTATTGTATTTATGAGGGATCTCTCTTGGTTCATTTCTTCTAATATAGATTCATTTGTCCTCTTTTCTTTCCATGATATTCTTACCATTCTCCTGTAGAACCACATTTCCGCTGCCTCTAAATTTTTCTTGGTTTCTGCAGTTATTGTCCAAGTTTCGCATCCATATAAAAGTATAGACCACACATATGTTTTCAAAACCCTCAATTTGGTTGAAAATTTTCAACCAAATTCATGATGCAAAATAAACAAAACAATGACTTTCTTTGAAATACTAGTATTTTATTTCGCCCCACAAAAAAAAACAATATAAAGTCTACATTATACATGTAACAACATTAGCACAATCATCATAACTGGTGTAACCTAAGAATTTCATCACATAGATGTTGGCTCAATGACTGAGTATGTACTGTGGCTGCAACAAGCAATTGTCTCACGTTGCCACCAGTATTAGTGTTACTCCTGTTTCAGTGCATCAGTTCCCACCTCACTTTGTTAAGGCACTGATCAGTCTTTCTTAGGCAGTGATTATCATTGCCTCATGGGATGGTATAGACTTCGAACTTAGAGAATCAAACCAGAAATACATGTACTTTAAAATATTAGACAATTCTAACAAAGCCTAAGAGAAAAAAAATAACCTATTCTCTTGCAAAATTCCATTTATGAGAAATTCAAATAATCAGATTTCGGTTTTTGGGGTGTCCATTGTATTTTGATTTTCCATTCGTAAATATGTAGCAATAAGATGATACATGTATATGGTCTACATTGAAGCGTAAAGTTATAATATGAATTAGTGTTAGATTTGTTTCATAATAGTACAGAACATTATCATGTCATATGAATTAAAATACTTACACACAGATATGTGTTCAGTTTGAGCTTTCATTAATATTGATCATATATTTGCCCATATAATTGTTAATTAAATTTTGAAAAATCTTGAGAGAAATTCTTTGGTCAAAACGATCTTATAACCTGTATGGTTGAAAAGCTTAAATAAAAAAAGTTTGAACTTCTCATCTTTCAATAATTATCTATGTAACTTTAATTTTCACATAAAGCTTTACTTTGGAAGGGAAGAACACATTATTATAAATAAAAATTGAAATTGCAAAAGCAATGGAATGTTATGCACATAATGTTAATAGCAAATTAAGGCATTCATAATTGAACAAAAGCAATTAATAAATGATAGGATTTTTAGCATCACACTTAGAAGTTAGCAAAGACTTAAAAAAGAAAATCAGAAAAAAGCATAGTTCAGCTAGTCCAATAAAAAGATGCCATAGAATAGAAATAAAACATACAGAGATAGCGAACACAATAAAAAGTTACCAAAGAATAAAAATAAAATACAGATTTAAGCGAATACAATAAAAACTTAGTAAAGAAGAAGAAAAAAATGGTTACAATATTAAGTCTCACACACTATAATTGGTCACAGTTTTACAATAAAAACTTTATGATATGTATGGCAATTATTGATTGTGTTGATATATTTGTACCTGTGACAAAACGCACTTTTCTTTTGGCTTAGGGACAATAAACAAGACAAGTGTAAAAATGTACAGTCTTCTTGCTTTAGTTTAAATGAACGTTGTAACTGGTAAAAAAAAAAAACATCTTTTATCCAGTGTATACATATTGCGATTTGAGCAAATTCATGAAGATTTGAACTTAAAATTTGTAATTTTGAATAATGTTTGAAAAACTCAACTTTATTTCATGCTGAGGGCAAAAATTTTAAAGACGGAAAAAATGACAAGACACTTGACAGGTTAGAGATTTGCTGACCAAATGCAAGAGCAGATCTCTAGCACTGTTTTTATGAGTCAAGTCTTGAAACTAAGAAAAGATCAGTTTTGATTTAAAACTTTTGATTCTTTATATTTCCATGTAAAAACATATTATATAAACATATATATGTATTTGAACACAAATAGAACTAACCTTTACACAACCTTTATCACGTAGGAGTTGTTTTAAGCATTAATTGTTTGAATTGCTTATTGCGAAAAATCATCGAGAGGTAAAAACATTTTAACCATGCAGCATTTTCAAGTTAAAATAAACGGCAACTTTAAAACAGTTCCAAACACCTAGCTGAATACTCGTTTTTTTTTTTTTTGTTGTTTTTTTTTTTGTTTTTTTTTTTTGTACTGACACATGATTAAATACTAAGTTGCTGTAATTCCATTCAACAATTTTTATGTAACTCCATTCAACAATTTTTATGAGTTCAAGTTAGAATTCTGATCGATCATTAAAATTGTTCTTGGATGTGGTAAGCAAAAAATCTGAATAACTTTCTCATTTGCTGGATTAAAGAAAGTACACATTCAGCAATCATTTCAATGTGAGGATTGTTGTACGAAAATCTACACATACATGAAGTTCTAAGCCTACTTTACTTCGCTATTTGTGAAAAAAAAAAGTCCACTAAAAATGTAGATGTATGTATTTTTATCCAGATTCAAAAAAAAAATTTGAATAATTCACACAAAGTGTGAATAAATGGCAGACCTCTGTTTACTGGTTTTGAAACACCCTGTACCTGATATATAAAAAAATTAAAACTTTACCTGTTAAAAGAAATAATATATTAATATTATAAGTTTAAAGTATAATTTTTGAAAAGCAAAATTCTAGAAAAAAAATCATTTTGAATATTTTTTCTGTAGGTAATATGATGAATAGCCAAGCATAAATCAGTCTTAGAAATGTGATACGAAACAGTTTTTCTCTCTGTGCATGTGAATTTTTTTTTTTTTTGCAAGGGACTCAGTGATAAAAAGCCAAAACAGAAGATGTGAACAAAAAAAAATTTGCATGATTTCTTTCCCTTGAAGATAGCTCATTAGACTTTTTTCTCAGTGCATATGTATGTTTGCCTAAGTTTGTGTTCGTAATTCTTTTCATTCTTGCATGACTAATTTGGTTTATTTACCTTTTGTGCTCAATGTGACTCTTTTTTGACCATCTGGAATTAAGAATTCTATCTAAGTAAATGGTGTGCCAATATATAAAATTATGTTAAAGCGTCAGTTTTGATTTCCTTAGGCTTTTCAATATATCAAATAGTTAAAATAAATACATTTTTAATGCTTTTGTTTTAAATAAAGACCAGTTGCTGGAAATGACTTGGTATAACAGTACATGAATACTGTAAACATTAAACAAATAAGATTGTTTAAAAAGTTGTTGAACACTTGTGCGTAGCTTTCATGTGAACACTTTTTTTTTCTTTGTTTGATTGAGTGATTACAAAAGACATGCTGCTTATCATATTATTGTCACTGTTATTAATATAATGATTATCATTAATTTTGTAAATGGTATTAAGGCTCATGAGGTCAGTGAGTAAAACGAGATTAAAAAGAGCATTATTTTCTCAACAAACATTTATAGAGGAATAAAGCCAAAAAGCAAACTGTAAGCATTCTTAAGTCGAAGCACAAAGCTCGACTAAAACTTCTGCTTTTACAAATTATTACATTTAAGCTACTTTTGGTTTAACAATATTCTATAATAGCAAATGCACAAAAAAGGGGGTCTTAAAGTCTAGTCCTGACAGAGGAATAAATCAATTAAAGCGTGGAATTAAGGGGAAAAAATTAAAATCAATAACATGTTTCAAGTCAAAAAAGGGCTCCATAAATATAAAAGCTATTTAAAAAAGAAAGAAGTTCCAAAAATTCTTCTCCTTATTGCATTATATTGCAAGGAATAGAAAAGATACTTAAGAATATAAATCACTTCAAAGATTTAAAAACTTTAAATCCTCTAAGATAAGGTAAAACAGAAATGTGAAATATACATCCAACCACAAAATTTAATACATTCAGAGAGTATTTTTCAAATCTGATGTTCAGATTCACAGAACTACTGTGAAGATTTTCTCAGTTGTTTTAGTAGTGATTTTAAAGTATTAAGTACTGCAAGTTTGTTTTTTTTCTTGTTCGAGAAAACATAATGTCCTTTTGTAATAACTGAAAAGATAACTTTTTGAAAGGAAAAAAAGAAGTTCCAAATGCAGTGAAGTGGTTTTGTGAAACTGTTGGAAGTTTAAAGTGTGGGCAGTTTTACATCGTTATATCAATGAATTTAAAGTAAGGCTATACAGTGGAAACCTCGTAATTCAAATTTTATGACAATGGATTAAGATTTCAAACTAAGATGATTCGATTTACAAAAAAAGAAGGCATAACTGAACCTATGACTCGGTCATTGGTTGCTACCAGTATCACTGTTACACTGGCTTTTCTTTTTTAAGTCTATCAGCTCCCTCCTAGAGCAGTGATTAGCATTGCTTACTGCCTGAGATACACACATGGAGTACTTTTCTAATGCCTTTTAGGGTGGTATCTACTTCAAATTAAGAGAATTGAACCGGAAAGACTTCAAAATAAAAGTCGGATTCTAACAAAGGCAAAGAGAAAAAAAATGACCTATCCTCTCACAAAATTCTGTTTATGAGAAATTTGAATAGTCAGACTTCGGTTTTTGAGGTTTCCACTGTATTCAGGTAGAGTTCTGGTATTCTCTACCATGATATGTATGTACATTAAGACTATTCATATGCTGTAAAGAATGTCAGTTTAAGTTAATGACATGCACAGAAATACAGTAAGAAAAATAGCCTGTTCTTTCTCTAAAATTTATGATATCATATGATGCAGTTAATGGCAAACTTCCATTGAGTTTGGGCTTAATTTTTGCCTGAGGATGTCATAAGAAATCTGTGAAACATTCCAAACTAGACAATGTAAATGTTATAATCTTGATGGATCAAGCTGTGAAAAGTAAACAATGCTTGATTTATTTCACATCATTTCCTTGGAGATGAGATAGATCTATATAACATCAAATTTTATATAATTGATCAGTTTTCATGAATGCCAGAAATTTAAATTTGGAATGATTCTTTAATTGCAAATAGATGGAGGGGGGCAAAGCATCTAAAGCATTTTTATTGCATACATGATTCATTAAGTACATATTGAACATCAAGTCTGGATTCTCACAGCAAAAAAAATCAGTTTTAAGATCAGTTAATATGTCTTGGATATGATATTTTGAGAAAACAATTATGGGTAGAACTTTGATTTGCACAGATAAATTATTTTCTCCGCAAAATGAAAAAATAAAATTTGTATCACGATTTTGTCTCAGAAATGGAATAACCAAGATAGCATAAGTAAACAAGTAGTAATCAAAGGTGTAGCACAGCTCCTCCATCATTTGAACTGCTGAGTTCTAAGACAATGTACACAATATAAAGTAATGCAGCTTTTGCTCAATACATTTGATCTCAAAGTAGAGCCAAGCCTGGAAATATTACACCACCTTTACATCATGGGAGGAGACTGTGGGTGCATTTTGGTTGATGACAAACAGACGGAATGCTGCCAACACCATTGCCACCTGTAAAATAAAAATTGTATTTATAAAGATATTTGCTATAAGAACCAAACCTAAAACTTAAAAAAATCTAAACAGTACAAAAAAAAGATCTAGGACAAGAAAGTTGTATCCAGATCTTCCCTGCAACAACGAGGGAGCAAAACAATGCTGAGAACAAGAATACACCACAGCCTTATTAAGATAAAAATTTTTACACAACAATAACTTTATTTTCTGTAACTTCTACAAGATTCAATCCAAAAAATTCTAAGAGATATTTTAATCCCAGCTGTTTTGATCACTTTTATAGTAGCAATCATTTCCTTTTATTAAAATCAGAGATTACGATCAAATATGACATATTTCTCCTCGAAAGATGATCCAAACGAGATAGGCGTTGAATTTTGAGAAGTTAAGATTTTAATTTTTATTGTGAAATTTGCAAAGCGAAAAAATAAGAGTTTTGTTTGTGGAATTTCACACCTACCTGGGACATGATGATCCCTGTGAGCCGGAGTACTGGATCCAGAGCCTGAAAAGCTGAATTAAAGACATTCCAGACCAGAGCAAATAGCGGCTGTAACACAGAATTGAACAATACTGTCAGTAGCGGCTTTAACAAGTAATCCCCCAGGGCCACAATTGTGTCCAGGACTAAAGTGCGGACCACACTGCTCAACAAGAAGCGGAGGAGTTCTGATATAAATAGTACAAAGAAGGAAGTGACCACCCGAAGAACAGCAAACACCTCGCGCCATACTCTCCTAAAAAGTCGCTCAAGGCTGAAAGTGTAAGAGAAGAAAAGGATATAAATAAGTGCGTTGTACTCAGTAAAAAGGGAGATAAATACAAAAGCAGATCGATAAAGTAAAAACTTGTTTGTTCATTATATAATATTATTTTTGGCCATTTCTTCCTCCACTGGCTGATAGTCTTAAACTGTTAGCAAATATTGTACACCCATCTTTAAATTACTATTTTATACTTTGTGCAAATGATTTTTTGCTGATATGTTTGTTTTTCATTAAAAGATGGTAATTAACTCTGACAATAACGCCCTTATATTATCACACAAAGTGTCTTCTTTCAGGCACAGCCAGTATTCATTTCCTTTCAAACTTTAATCTTTTCAAATAATCTCAATACATGTATCTCAACTTATTTTACTTGATGTGAATATCTTACTCCTCAATTTTTTCTGGCAAGAATGCTCCAACATCATCATCTTCCATATCCACAAAGTGAGGGCTGCCCTCCTCAAAATAGAATACATATCTGAAATTTCAATAATATATGCATTTGGAAGTGAAATAGATTTCCAAAAGTCGTGTATGTTCTAATGTTAATTACAGTAAAGAAGAAAGAGACATACTACCTACATTTCTTTCAAAATCTGCTACACTAGTTTTTGTTAAGCAGTGAGATTCATAAAGAAAAAAAAACATCTCTTATCCTTCTTTGCTGAGAAATGCAACCATTGCTTCTTTTCTTCGTGAACAATCATTTTTGACATCTGGAGGACAATGCAAAAGATTATTAGAATCATAGTACTTAAAGAAAGCAAGGAAATCTCAAGGGTTCAATATCTAGGTTGGATGTGCTTTGATTTGGGTTGATAAACTTTCAAATAACAGTTTCATATACTGCCTGTCTTTTACTATACAATGTCAGAAAGAACTGAAAAGAAGAGACTCAAAGGTCTGCCACCAAGGACTGGATAGTTTGAATCTACAAGGCACACTTTAAAGTGAACATTTTTTTTCAGACTATCATGAAACAGTTTGTTAAACTCTGCATAAGGTTGCACAATCAGATATAATCAATAGACAGCTCATGTAAAGAAAAAAAGGCTGAAAAAGAGTTTCTAAAACATTTTTG
The DNA here is from genome assembly GCA_033675545.1 of Elysia crispata. Lineage (NCBI taxonomy): Eukaryota > Metazoa > Mollusca > Gastropoda > Plakobranchidae > Elysia > Elysia crispata. The sequence goes on from JAWDGP010001383.1 coordinate 169,763, forward strand.
GCAAAATGACAATTTAGAACATCAGAGTTGGATTCTGTGAAAATCACAAGCGTTTAATTGACTTTTTTTGTCTTTTTATCCTGTTAAAAACTATGTTTTGGATATATAATTGATTATAATTATGTGTATTCATTAAATTGAAGTAAAAATTAAATAAAAAGCAAAAGAAAAAGTCTAACTTCTTCCCCTCTGTGTCTTTTGCAATGATAGGGGGAGCTTTCCCGATTTTCGATTCTCCATTGCCCTTGGAATTCATTACAGATGGTTGAATCTCAGCAAGCATGGCAGGGGAGGATAATGGAGTCGATGAGGCTCTGGTGTGATTGTAATCTCCCTTTGATAAATTTATCTCTGATATCTGAGGATAATAGTTGTTACACGTACATCTTATGAAAATGGAGATATATTAAAAGGGACACAATGAAAGCAAATCGATAAAATGGACGCACATCTCAAAAGAAAGAATTTCATGGGTATGGCACTGAATGGCATAATTATATATGTAAGTTTTTTAAGTTCTTAAAAATTTTCAATAGCCTACGCATTTATGTTATATAAACTTGAATATTTTATCAACTTGGAAAGTATTGCAAAACTTCTATAGAAACTCAAACTATTTTTTGAGACATTTTTTTAAATTCACCATGCTATTCCTATAGCAGAAATAAGTGCTATTCGCTAGCCAGTAATATAAGCAATTTACGTTTCTTTTTCTAGAATTAGTTCTTGGAGTATGATTCCTTTGCTTTAGTCCTTCGTTTTACTTAGTAATTTCGTCTAAATTAAAACACAATCTCATCTGTTTATCTATTTGAAGGAATTCAATGGTATGGAGAATTTACTTTCAGTATTTATAGTGATGCTTACATAGTGAATACATCTAAACATACATTTCAGCTTTTGGTTTGCAATTTTCCACAACATGGACATTTATTATTTGCCATTAAAATGTGTTTGAAAAAATGAATATTTTTTCAAGTTGTTTTTAGCACATCAAGCATATTGAGGATGTAATCATCACTTCTGCTTATTTTTGGCATGCGTTACTTACTTCTATACTGTTTTATATCTAAGATATTGACCAGATCCACTGAATGTCAACAAGGAACAGTAGAAACATTTAAGTAAGGCTATTTCATTAACTTGCCACTCTAAAATTTATCTTGCATGAGTTATATAGATTGTGACTAGCTTTAATATTGGGTAACCCAATGAGTTTAAAAAAAAACTCGGGACTTGAAAATTAATTTTTATCTTCAGTATTGTTTAAGCAGTTGCACGTTTTTACTTTGTATTGGGGAACACTTTTTCACCATGTCAGGTCGAGCACTGCATTATACCTGTAACGTGTCATCAGAAACACATTGTGGTCTCAGTGGAGAGCTAAACTGAAAAGAGAGCTGCTTAAAAGATTATACCCAAATTTAGTTTTCTTTTTTACTTGAGATCTCTTAATCATTTGAAGGAAATGTCTCCATGACACCGAGAGAAGGCTTTCAAGGTCTCAAGGTTTATACATCTTTTAAAACTTACCATGAGGGTCTCTGGAGGACATATATATATATATATATATATATATATATATCTTATTGCTGTATAGTTTGCCACCTGTTTGTTGTTATAAAATGGCTCTGGAGGACATAAATCTGTTATTTTTGTGAAGTTTGCATTTCTTTGATGTAGTAGTCTTCCCCACCTGTTCATTTGAACAGGCAATCATGCTTGATTTATACATGTAATACAATTATACTAGTTCTGCCTAACAGAATTCAAGACTTCCAACAAAGTGGCTCAACTTCTTGTGAGATCTCATTCCTTAAACGTTAATGAAAAAAGGATTCTTATATATATTGTCATAAATGGTTATTCACGGTCATTATTTTATTACTTATTCATCCAAAAAATAAAAAGACATAAAGCATAGTTTTAAGCCAATAATGATTAATGATGCTATTTTTGGCATGATAATTAGAATAATTCCAGCAATATCTGATGGTCACCTCATACACCTACCTCGAACATAAAAAATAACAGGTCCTCACAGTCACAGTGTCAATAAGTAATTCAAAGCTTGAGAGGGAAAATCTTACGAGCCTCCCTTAGCTTCTTCCAATATATTATCTATAAGTGCCCAATGGACCAACACAGGCCCTTGCAGCATACTTATGTCTCATTTGTAAATATACTTTTATCTATAAAGTTAAGAGAAAGTGGGGTGGGCGGTGGTCAAGTCAGTAGGGCATTTGAATACCAACCAGAATCACAGTCAAGCCCCTGTGTCCACCCAGCCCTAAATGGGTAGCTCAGCTCTTTAGATTCGACCAAAGTAAAAGCAACGAGGAAAGCAATGGCAAACCACCTCACAACGCCATATGTCAAGAAAAATCAGGACCCTACCATTGGTTCCCCTACGCTCAGATCGAGTGCGGGACTCAATTTACTATTAAGAGCCAGTAAAATGTTTTTTTGAATGATTTATGAAATGTGCTCTTGATAACTTCCTTAATCACAGAAGATTACAAGCTGCAACTTATTACCAACTGAGAAAAAAAAAGATGTTTCTGCAGATAAATTTGTTCCAATGATCTCACATTGTAACATCACTTATAAAGTCAATATGTGATCTTGCCTTAGAAGACTTAACTTTTTTTTCCCAATGAGAAAGTTTTATGCCCCCTCTTTTAAGAGAATACACATACAAATTTTCAGTACTCTTTTTTTTTTTAAGCAATCAAATTGACACATACTAGCAAATTCTCACTTTAATTTTTTTTAATGCTTGATCTTAAAAAAAGCTTGGTTTTTTTTTTAGCACATGACTTATAAGGTTGAAAATTTTTTTATTTCATAACTTTTTGTTTTAATTTTGTTTATTTTTTGCTCTAAACATCTGTTCTTATAAAGGCTATGTTCTAAGCAAAGAAGGCAAACCTTATGTCTTGGCGGGTTGGCTTTGTCTGGGCTGGCTTTTTGTAAGTCTGCTTTGATCACTTTTGAACTCGGAACAGGAATATGATCCCCTGGCACTGTTTTCCAAGTTAGGACAGAGGAGAAAAAGCGAATAGCAATATTTCTTTTAATTTTACACAAGGGAAGTCACAGGTTCAAATCCAAGTTTCACTTTTAACAGATGAGAATTTCACATGGTGGGCTTGCAACCTATGGATCGCAAGGATTATGTGTGTTAGTTGAGAATGTTGCAAACACTTATGGCTTCTGCCATAAAATAATCTATTTTTAAATTATTACCTCAAGGAACCCTTTTGATTGAAAAGAATATCTAGGCTGCCTTTACAGGTCTTGTTGATGATTTTTTTCAGTGTGTATCCGAGTTAAATTTGGTGCTCACAAAGCAGAGCAACATACCATACACCATGAAATTCTGCGAAATTTATTTAATTATGATTCTCTAATAGGATTTAAAAAAAAAGAACAGATGTTATTTTACCATTGTAAAGCAGTTCTACACAGAAATGTGTCTCAGGACGTTCATAGTGTTATTCAAAGAATCAAACTGTCTTTATTGATGATTGAAAAGACTGCTAGAACATAGTTGGCAAGTTAGGTCATATGAATTGAATCATCAATTATGTTTATGAACACTCTCAACATACATGTATATAATTCAGACTTTCTGTACCTGCCAAGGTTACTTTTCTCTCCCGAGACTTCTTTTCTTGTTCAGCTTGACGCTGATGCTGCAATTGATGTTGATGTTGTTGTTGTTGTTGTTGCTGCTGCTCCTGCTGTTGCTGGTGTTTAAGTTGCTGCTGACGTAGTTTTTCCTTCCCTATATTCTGTTGTAGCTCCTTCAACACACGCTCCTCAGCATCACTGTCATCCCAATTAGCTGCAGAAAAAAATTTAATAACACTTTAAAAATATCCTTTCACCTCTCTCTCTCTCTCTCTCTCTCTCTCTCTCTCTCTCTCTCTCTCTCTCTCTCTCTCTCTCTCTCTCTCTCTCTCTCTCTCTCTCTCTCTCTCTCTCTCTCTGTCTCATGCATGTACTACATTAGTCTCCGGATAAAAACAGGCCAGATAAATGCATGTTTCGGCTAAATACACGCTATAGGTGTCTGGCGGATTTATTACTATATAATCAGTATACTCTAAACACATGCTACACCGCCTAAACGCACTCTTTGAAATCGATAGTTTTTACCAGTAAAAGGGAAGAGACAGCCACAAAGGCTCTTATTCATCACATGGTAAGGATCTATGTCTCTTTGCAAGCTCTGCATGCAGGTATGTATTCATGTGCACGGTAAACACACGTGAAAAGGAGAAGGAAGTTTATCCTTGCAAACATAAGAAAATTAAATTTATTGAAAGCATTCCTCCGCAACGCTTTTGTGCGCTTATTTGAAGAATAAACCACTTGAGGCTACTGTGTCCTCGGTAGGCTAGCTCTACTGAGCCTTTAAGCGGGCTTTGTGATCTATTTCATGCAACTCACCCAGAGTCACAGGATAGAAGCTGTAGCAAGGAAGGCTACCTGTACATGATTACTTCCCTGTCTAGATTCCTGATTAAATTCAATTTTAAAATGTGCAACACATACACACACACACACATCTTATGTTTGAGGACAAAGAATCTGAGTGTTTAAAATGGAGGATTCATTTTTAGAAGATCTTGATATTTTTTTAGCCATTTACATAATGACTTCTGCTAAACAAATAAAAAGAGATAAAATAAAACACGATGTATTTGATTTTTTTTAAAAAATGGCTTTTGGAAAGAACACAGAATACCTCTATAAAAAAAAATTGAAATAACTTCAGCCATAGTTCAAGAGAGAGAGAGAGAGAGAGAGAGAGAGAGAGAGAGAGAGAGAGAGAGAGAGAGATCTATCTATCTATCGGTCTGCCTGTCTATCTGTCTGTTTGTTTGTTTGTCTCTCTCTCTCTCTCTCTCTCTCTCTCTCTCTCTCTCTCTCTCTCTCTCTCTCTCTCTCCCTCTAGGTTTCTAACGGAGTATCTCTTTGAACATTCAGAACAACATGCAGAGCTTAATGTTACTCTGTTGAAAAAAAAAAAAAAAAAAGAAAAGAAAGCCACACATTTAGCTGTGCAGGTGAGGCTCGAGTCATTCCATTGTTGACATAAGTAAAAATAAATTAAGAATGAAACGCAGAATAATATTTAAAAAAAAAAAAGGTAGGGGTCTTGGAAAATTGCACATTTCCGTGCACGCACAAGGTGTGAGAAATCAAGGGAAGCAACCTAGTATCATTTGCAATTTAATAAGGGAGATAATTGATAATTTTCAAGTACTTTACATAAAGAAAGCCATCTCGTGAAGGCACGCTATTGAAGCCTTCGTTGATCTGCAGACTTCTGCATTCATTATGATTAGTTCTTGGGAGTGTCACTACGTTTTATGTCGCAGTATTTGTTAAAATTTAACTTCAATTTTCATTTTATTTCAATATTTTTTTTTTAACTCAACGTTACCACTACTTCAAAATCTACTAATTATCTAATAATAAATAAATTAAAGCACTATATGTACAACTGCAAAAAATATAACTTGTTTCTGCCTTTACCATAATAGATAAATTTTTTATCTTACTTAATTTTTAAACCTCAATCCTATGACAAAAAGTGTTTAAAATTTCTGATTGTTCCTTTAATCAAAACATAAAACATACGATACCAGTCACCGGCAGGACAGGTAGGTGAGAGGAATGAACAAACGTTTGAAAATTTATCATATTATGTTGCAACTTGTAAAATCAGAGTGATGAAATGGTCCTAAACAAAATGTGCATCATATTCTGCCGAGAACTTATGGGTTGTAGGCCTACCTCGTAATAGCTAAGAAGTTTTTACTTACTGAACTTTGTTTCAAATATAGCCGTGGAAGCTGCCTAGCATCTCAGTGAAATAAGCCTAGAAGTTATAATCAAAGTTTTTTGCCTTGAAAATTGCTTTAACCATCTTTTTTTTTCCACTGTCTTTTCATATCTTACCCAGATCAACAACTCAAAAACAAGGAAAAATTCTTTGGTTGAATGAGACTAGGCTTAAGCAGTGGTAATTGCATTTGCTGCCCTTTTTTTTGTATTTGCTTTGCAAGCCCTCACTTTTTGTCTTCTCGCCAAGCTTCTTCGTCCTCCTAAATACGCTAGAGGCGCAGGAGGTAATAAAATGATATGAAGCACCTGTTACTTACCAACATCCGCCTGTGGCATAAGATCCGTCTCCGGTAGAGAGTACAGGTGACCTCTGCCCTCCTCTTGATCATATCTGCGAGGAGGCAGAGTCGGTGCGCCACTAGAGTTGTCAGATGGATCTGCGCGCAAAATTCACTCCTTCCGTTAGTTCATAAGTGAGAAATAATGCCTGGTACATCCTCCATTGCAAACTGTATTACAAACTATTTGACATACATGGATGAGGTGTACAATATTTAATTCCTCTTTTTTGACTCTCATCAGTAGTGAGCCTAACAAATTAGAAATTTCTTACTCAATAAGGCATACTTCATATTCAAACGAAAATGAAATTGTTAATCTAAAGAACAAAAAACAACATACATAAAATTTCTACTTATTAGAAGAATTTGTAAGGAAAAAGTTATATTTTGAAAACGGACTGTACAGTAAAAAAGGCTTGATATTTTCTTGCAAAAGGAAGGCAAGCAGCATTATATGTTTTAGAGAGATATTGCAAGCTCGGACTTTCATTAGACCTGCGCTAGCGTGAACAGGATGACTATGAACCAAAGACGGTGTTGACATTCATGTAGTGTAATCCACTCTTTTGTGGTCTCTTACAGAACGTTTAGCCTGTACTGTAGCGTCTCTTGTATTAGGATGAAAACAAAAAAAAAAATGTTGTTGATGACAAAGATCAGATTGTGATCATGGGAATACCCTGGCAATCACAAGAGGCTTCTGCCTCGACTATTCTTCAATTTCCAAAACAACACATTGATGTTTTAGTGGATGTTCTTGAGATACGCTGATGACGCAGAGGATAAAGAAGACTTGCAACGATTATTGGACATTGTTGAAAAGACAGAAGTAATGGTCGTCAGCGAAACAATGGGTGTCTACAGATCAACGTCTTTATCAACGGTTATAAACTAAAGCGAAAGGATAAATTCAAATACTTGGCTACTTAAATAGCAAGCGATGGACACAAATTGCATCAAGAAAAGCGCGAGCAAAAAAAGAGTTTGCACAGAATGAAGTAGGTACTAACAAATGAACACATTTCCAACCACATAAGAAGAAGAGCCCTAGAGTGCTTTATTGAACTCATTCTGGAGAATGGATGCTAAACCTGGACAACTTCAAAACAGCTTCAAAATAAACTGGAGGAAACAGAAATGTGGTTCCTAAGAAGAATGCTACAAATTTCAGGGACTGCAACGAAATAAATCGAAACAGTGTTACAAGAAGCTGACACAACAAGATCACTCAAAAATAAGAAAAAAAAGAATATGTAAACAACAAGCAACCTTTTTTGGACATGTGATGTGAAGAGAGAAACTAGAACATCTTGTGACAACTGGAATGATTGGAGGAAAACGCAGCAAGGGAAAACAGCGTGAAAAAATCTTGGATGGACTAACAAAGTGGCTCAGAGTAGGAAGAGTGGCAGAAACACTGAAAGCGACGAGTGATAGAGATGCGTGGAAGGTCATGGTCACCTACGACGTAGGAGTTCCGATTGGGTACGTTGGTGTATTGTTCTAATGATATAGAATATATGATGCCGGACGGTTTTTTTTTTTTACTGGTCATCCATTGTAAGAAAATGATGTACACATACAAAAACTAAGCACAATCTTTTTCTATGGTCCGATGAAACGAAGCCCTCTTCAAAATGATAAAGGTATTGAACCCATTCGAAGTATTCCCTCTACGATAAAGAGCAGGACACATAATTGACTTTGTAAGTTTTCTGAAACAACGAGGAAGTTGTACACAATACACAAGCTGGGGTGCAAAATAAAAGGGCTACCTTTGTTGTAAAAATACACACATTTGTACGATGGCTATCCATTTTAAAAGACTCAGCACTTTTATGTCAGCTCCATACTGGAGCAAGGTTTTTGTCGTGAAGGTCAGATACAACACAACTTCTCATTCCCGTAGGCTTCATGAGGGTCAGGACAAAAATTACTGTCTTTCATCGACGCGCTTCTCAAGGGTTGAACTGAAAAATAACACTGTATACTCTTCTTTCAACGAGATTCACAAGCATAGGGTTAAACCACATAGTAACCTTTGCTTGAAATATACACGTACTTCAGATGGCTAAAAGCAAGATGTACCTTCTGCTGCCATTAAGCTTCAACAGGGTTTAACCAAAAACATCTTTCTACTCCCATCAAGCTTCACCAGGGTGCAACCAAAAATAACTTTCTGCTCCCATCAAGCTTCAACAGGGTTTAACCAAAAACATCTTTCTACTCCCATCAAGCTTCACCAGGGTGCAACCAAAAATAACTTTCTGCTCCCATCAAGCTTCACCTGAGGGAAATCAAAAACAACTTTCTGCTCCCATCAAGCTTCACCTGAGGGAAATCAAAAACAACTTTCTGCTCCCATCAAGCTTCACCTGAGGGAAATCAAAAACAACTTTCTGCCCGTTAAGTTTCACCTGAGGGAAATCAAAAACAACTTTCTGCCCGTTAAGTTTCACCTGAGGGAAATCACAAACAACTTTCTGCCCCCCGTTAAGTTTCACCTGAGGGAAATCAAAAACAACTTTCTGCCCCCGTTAAGTTTCACCCGAGGGAAATCTAAAACAACTTTCTGCTCCTGTTAAGTTTCACAAGAATGAAACCAGTAATAACTTTCTGCTGCCTTGACTTTGGTTTTACTCGCATGAGGAGAAGACCAACACATGAGATATACATAGAATTAACAAACAAACAAACAAACAAACGAGCATGTCTGATGTATGATGAACTATAACTGAATCAGATCTCCTAAAACTGATGTTTGTGTGTGAGTGCGTGTGTTTGTGTGTTAGTGTTTGTTGGTGCTGAACGAGAGAGGAAGGAGTAAAAAAATGTAATGAGAATTTTACTCTTCTTTCAACACCTATATAAAAGAATATTGTCGGTATTATAAGATAACCCTTTTCACGTGTATTTCCCTATAAATAATAATCTGCTTTGTGAAAGCCTCTAAAAGTTGCTGGTTGCTTGTGAGTGAAAAGTTTAGACTCACCACTGAACAAAGCATTCGTGAAGGATGTCAGATGAGGAGGGGGAGATGCCATTGACGTCTTGTTCGTGTCTCTAGGGAAGATAAATAATGCAACTAAGTGAACTGGGAAAGATAAATAATACAACTAAGTGAACTAGGGAAGATAAATAATGCAACTAAGTGAACTGGGGAAGATAAATAATGCAACTAAGTGAACTGGGAAAGATAAATAATGCAACTAAGTGAACTGGAAAAGATAAATAATACAACTAAGTGAACTTTGAAGGATAAATAATACAACTAAGTGAACTGGAAAAGATAAATAATACAACTAAGTGGACTGGGGAAGATAAATAATACAACTAAGTGAACTAGGGAAGATAAATAATACAACTAAGTGAACTAGGGAAGATAAATAATACAACTAAGTGAACTAGGGAAGATAAATAATACAACCAAGTGAACTGGCAATGACAGATGAGGAGGGGCAGATGCCAAAGTTAGTATCGAAGAGTAAGATAAATAATACAACTAAGTGAACTGTTGAAGATAAATAATACAAATAAGTGAACTGGCAATGACAGATGAGGAGGGGCAGATGCCAATGTTTGTATCGCTGAGGAAGATAAATAATACAACTAAGTGAACTGGGGAAGATAAATAATACAACTAAGTGAACTGGCAATGACAGATGAGGAGGGGCAGATGCCAATGACGCCTTGTTTGTATCGCCGAGGAAGATAAATAATACAAGTAAGTGAACTGGGGAAGATAAATAATACAAGTAAGTGAACTGGGGAAGATAAATAATACAAGTAAGTGAACTGGGGAAGATAAATAATACAAGTAAGTGAACTGGGGAAGATAAATAATACAAGTAAGTGAACTGGGGAAGATAAATAATACAAGTAAGTGAACTGGGGAAGATAAATAATACAAGTAAGTGAACTGGGGAAGATAAATAATAGAAATAAGTAAACTGGGGAAGATAAATAATACTAGTTAGTGAACTGGGGAAGATAAATAATACAAGTAAGTGAACTGGGGAAGATAAATAATACAACTAAGTGAACTGGGGAAGATAAATAATACAACTAAGTGAACTAGGGAAGATAAATAATACAACTAAGTGAACTAGGGAAGATAAATAATACAACTAAGTGAACTAGGGAAGATAAATAATACAACCAAGTGAACTAGGGAAGATAAATAATACAACCAAGTGAACTAGGGAAGATAAATAATACAACTAAGTGAACTAGGGAAGATAAATAATACAACCAAGTGAACTGAGGAAGATAAATAATACAACCAAGTGAACTGGTAATCATCAGTAACTTCGTAACACTAAGTGTGACACACTGATCCAGTCAATATAGTCCGATTGTGCATTTTTACGTTTGCAGTAGGTTGCTTTTGTAAACATTGTTTTAAGAACAATTCAATCAACCGTTAGTACTGAATATATTCATTTATTTATTTTCTTTTTTTTTTTTTAATTTGATTGATAGACGGAATGAGTTGTTTTATTTACTGATGCAGGTATGGCGAGATTTAAAACATCCGGCTTCTCAACTGGTGACGTGACAACCAGATATATCTGTGTAACATTGTTTAGATATGGTATGTAGGGAGTTGTCAAACAAGAGTTCCCAATATTGTACTGAAAGACTCATGGGTCTTGTACGCACACACAATACATAAAATGCGAGGTCAATATTTATCATCAAAAATATGTTTCCATCAAGATTCAGTCAATACCGTGAGAAAATAATGTTTTGCCAATTATGCCCATAAAAATAATCACTCCAGGTCATAGGTCTTAAAGGGACGTATGGCGATTAAAATAATTCCATACTCATAAAAGCCCGAGTAGTAGAAGTGTACATTCGTGGTCGGTCCACCAATTTGTCAGGGCCCTTCACACACACACACACACACATGTATATGTATATATATATATATATATATATATATATATATATATATATATATATATATATATATATATATATATATATATATATCGGTTTCCACATCAATAGCATAAGATTAGGATTAGATCGATGATCAATATGATAAGACCTCTGAGTACTTACGTTGTTCGGTATCGAGAAACTGTAGAAGCTTTACCTTCCATCGTGTTCACGTTACCACGGCAAATCTCCGTGTCAAACCTAATGAAAGTGCTTTAGTCTCAGCTCCAGCTTCTGCTTCGAGGATATTCAATAATTGCTAGTCTCAGCCTCTGCTTCGAGGATATTCAATAATTGCTAAGCCAATCACAAACTGCCGAGCCAATAGCGTGTCAACTAATAACTGCAGTCGAGGCTGTCACTTGTAGTCCTAGTCTCCGCATAAGATTTCTCGAGAAACGTAGGTTACCGAATACTTGTGGGAGAATTTGTAATCCCTAGAACTGAAAAGCTTTGAGGCATAGAGTCTATGCCTTAACAAATCAGAATGACACAAAATTCATCATCTCTCGACGGATTTTTTAATAGTTAAGCAGTTGATCTATATGGCTCTCCACTTGAAGCAAAACAATAAGGCTACGTCCGCCTTAATGACCTCACAGCAACAGTCTAAAATCCCGGAATAAAGAGGGGTTCGTTAAATATTCGAAATTGAAATTACTGCGAAAGAATTTGGTGAACAGATTTTATTTAAATCGTGCCGAAAAGGTGCATTTGTACGATGCCTGGAAACGTGCAAAACACAATACGACTAAAATCGAATAACTAGTCTCATTTAAAAACATCTAAAAAAAATCTTTAGGAAGTTGACAGGGCTGCAACATCAGTGAGATAGTGTACATGTCTGCTAAAACGTTTATGACAGTTTGATTTAGAGCAAAAAGATCAATTATCAGAGTGGATTTGTCAGTCAACAAAATCATTTGGCCTGCCGCGTGCACGTCTTTCTTTTGAGTTGCTGCATGTTGAGCTATTGCAACGCCAGACATCTAAGTCACGTTATATTTAAACGGACAACCTTTCAGAGGAAAGAGAGTCTCTCTCTCTCTCTCTCTCTCTCTCTCTCTCTCTCTCTCTCTCTCTCTCTCTCTCTCTCTCTCTCTCTCTCTCTCTCTCTCTCTCTCTCTCTCTCTCTCTCTCTCTCTCTCTCTCTCTCTCTCTCTCTCTCTCTCTCTCTCTCTCTCTCTCTCTCTCTCTCTCTCTCTCTCTCTCTCTCTCGTGTATCTGTTCCCCCCAACTCTCTCCCTCTAACAAGCTCTTCCTCTTCCTCTTTCTCTCCTTCTTCGTCTCTATCTTTCATATTTATCTATCTGTCTATCCATCTATTTATTTATCTGCCATATCTCTCTCCTATACAAAATAAATACATAATATGTATTATTCATGTACAATTATCTACACGTATCTATCTAACTCCGGCACCATCTTCATTGTCCTCGTTCACAGTAAGACTGTCCCTGTCTTATTGCAGGTCGACTGAAATACAGAAGCTGTTATCCCGCCTAAAGCTCCCTCTTATCCAGCGCTAAAATATGCTGTGCCCGTGTGCCCGTTTCTGTATTGTTTTGTACTCAATTTGTTTGTCACACTCTGTGCTAAACGTAGATGTTCGCGATGTTGTAATGATAGATCTGCCACGCGCAGTATATAGATTGAGCCAGGCAGAGCTGTTAGAACCAGACAGGGTCCAAGATTTTATTATATTTTCTAGATGGTTCTACCACTGACTAGAACCAGACAGGGTCCAAGATTTTATTATATTTTCTAGATAGTTCTACCACTAACTAGAACCACACAGGGTCCAAGATTTTATATTTTCTAGATAATTGTACCAATAACTCTATCGATTTGAAATGATTCGAGGTAAAAGTTTAACTCCAAAGCATTAGCGTAGCGATGGGAGGTAAAGAGTGTATCACTTAACCCGCCCCACCCTCAAACAGAAAGAGGAAGATCAAATAATAATTATAACAATTTTCGGTAACCATTATGAACTCCCCGTTCAGACCAATAAAAAATAAAACAAACAAACACGAGTTCCATATTGAAAACCACATCGCAGTTGGTGTTTTAAATTAGAATCTACACATTTTCTTTGTTCGCATCCACTAGTCCTGTAGGTTGATTTCTCTATACAAAATCAAGTTGGCTCGGGTAGTAAAGCTTTCTTTTGTAACGGAAAAATAACGAGACAGGCAGACGGTCAGAGAGACAAACATGTAAAATGATAAAGGTTAGAAAGATGACGAGCGAAAGATGTTATTTTTAGAAAATTGTAAATTGAAATAACAGTACCTAGAGAAGAGACTACAGACGTAAACAATCGATCATTACCAGCACAAAGGTGCAGGAGATAAATAAACTTAACGATGCAATGATTTTCTTGCCACGGCAAGTTGCAGTCAGTGTGATCACTGCATCTAACTTTCACTTAATTCATTTACGACACGGCACTTCGGTGTAATTCCCACTAATGTGGGTTTATCCTGAAAGTCTTGGATGTTTGTGGAAAGGATGGCTGCTTCGAACAAAAGGCCTGTCGAGTTTTGATAATAAAAATAAACATGCAAGCGGGTGTCACTCTAAAGCCATCTATAATTATACTCCTTCAAGACTGACTGACTGTTGTGATCAGCTCTGCGTACAGATTAAAAAGTTCTGTCTGGGCTGAGAACTGATCAGTTCAATTGAATCATTACGCATGCGCATGTTTCGAATGGGCGTGACGGATCAAAAAAGGGGCAAATGCAAAATGGTTTCCAAGTGCCAGCTGCAGAACAGCTCACTTCATGGTCATAAACCTCATCAGACACTATGTGCATGCTGAGCCACCATTGCTGAAGTAAAGATGTTTGACAGCCCTGAGGACTTACAGTGCACATTGCAGTTACATGGGAACAGTATGAGTCTCCACTTAGCGCATGAGGACGAAGACGACCACGAAAAAGAAGAAAATGGGGATAGTGAGGGAGTGGAAGAGAAGAAGCAGGAGCACGAAGAAGAAGAAGAGAACCAGGATAAAGGACGGGTTGCAGGAGGAGGTAAGGAAAAACACCATGACAAGGTTTTGCTGCGTTTGAATCATGGTAGAGAATTCATCATCAGGTAGGACATTTTGTCACTGGGATCTAAGCACATGACATGAAATCTTCAAAATCCCATGGGCAGCGGTGGCTGGGCTCTGATGTATATGCAAGGATTGGCAGTACCGAGTTTTGCTGACATCCTTTGATAAGACTAGATCTAGTTCTAAGCCCCAAACTTTTCAACTCTGTCCGCTCAGTGAGAGTGTGAGTGACTCGTTTAAATCCAAACTGATACTCAGTCTTGCTGTCATTTATCATTGTGTCTGTGTTTGTGGAAAAAAAAAACGGTGTGTGTGTGTGTGGGGGGGGTGACGGTATTTGACTCAATAGTTTTGTTTTGTTTTTTTTTCTGAATGTCTTCGCATATCCTCGTCTCTATCTAAATCCCTAACGGGCCGATGGTCGCTGTCTTCTTGCAGCATGACTTGAGTCCAAATTCAAGTTGGCCGCCCCGATTTCCAGTCTAGTTTTTATTATTATGATGGCGGACCACTTTAGCCTTTTTACCATGATATACGATGAAAATCGCAGTCTCTCTCGCAAATATATCTCTATCCCTTTTATTGTCCGCGTGTTTGACTACTCGTTCTGAAAGGCTGTTCAAATTACATTGCACTAACAAGGTCTGGACTTACAAAATATTTCATCATCATGTCTTGGACATTCATTGTGAAGGAACCATAACTCTTTAAAATTTTCATCATTTTTTTTTCCTTCTACTGTGTTGTTTTTTTTTTTAATCTGCACAAAACAAAAAAAAAACATTGTACTTCATCTCTCTCTAAATAAAATGTCGGCTTTGTACATTTTTATTTGCTTTAAGCCTAGACCAGAAATTCATTAGGTTCATGGAAGGAGTTGCAAACAAGTGTGGGTTTGGATGCCTCCTTCAGGTATAGCCTTACTGTACCCCTTTGGTCTTCTCTGCTCTGTGATATCCTCTGATAAAAAGCACCACTTGTGTGGAATAAAATTAGTCTCCAAAGAGGGGGGGACAGGCAATGTCTTTGTCTTTTTTTGAGTTGTCGGTCCATTGTTGTTGATGATAGCCTGGGAATCCAATGACTCCACAAGACAGCGTAAAGGATCACTAGAAGCATAGGGTAGGCCCTACCCGACCAAGGGCCTGACAGACATTTTGACCTGATAGAAATCTTTAAGTGGTACATCCTAAAAACTTTTTGTCACACTTTGTCAGCCAAAGTAATGCCTGTTTTTTTCAAGCCAGATTCCTAAGCAAGGGAGAGATTTTACTTCCTTGATAACCGGATGACAATTTGAATCCAAACTCGACAGCTCAGACGCCAGTTCTTAGACCTGGTTGAGTCCTTATGTTTATCTTATAAATTCTTAGCAAATAAATTTTACAAACGTGGGTTATTCACGTTGTGGCTGTTCTTATACGTTTTGTTATTATTATTATTATTATTATTATTATTATTATTATTATTATTATTATTATTATTATTATTATTATTATTATTATTATTATTATTATTATCATCATTGTTGTTGTTGTTATTATTATTATTTCCCTTATGATTGTTATTATTGCTACCATTATAGTCATTTTCACGGGATTTATTTTCATTGTTGCTGTTATTGTGATTACACAGATTTTTGTATTTTTTGTTGCTGGCCCAAATGTAGAGATAAAAGCGATAACAGAAACAACAACAATGATGATGATTATGATGATAAGAAAGTTATAAGGAGTAAACGCATTATGAAGTAAATACATGTATGTAGAGTGAGATAATAAAAGATAGATCAATGGAAACTTTTATCTGAAAATTTAGTTCTCATTAAATTTATTTTGAAGTTTTGAGTAACATCTCTTGTTATAAATAAGCTTGAACCGATCAATATGTTATTTATACAAATATCCTGCAACAGAAATGCACAAGGTACAGAGAAACTCACATATTTCAACTGGACCTGAGTAAATATGTAATGATTAATTCAGGTACTTACATGCGTGGAGTAGCGATGGGTGATCCACCATTTACAGCATTTGAAGTAATATCTTCTGCAGATCCTTTAGGATTAAAACAGAAAAAAAAATTGTATATAAAACCTATTTTCTTTTTTAAGTAAAAGAGATTGGTCTGTGCTATTACATGTTGCCAGGATTGCTTCCATTAAGTTACAGGACGAATGGTAAGACTGAAACAAAATATTTTATTGGAAACCTTCTTTGTAGCTGTTTTTAGTTTGACAATCTTTTTTTCTCTATGTAGCTTATTATATTAGCATCAAAGCACGCTCATTTAACATAAATGCACAGTATTTCAAAATAGCTGTCTTAATGTTACAGTTCGGCTCTAGTCACTTAATAGTAAACAGAGGACAGAAACTTCAAAATTTCATTTGCTGACAGCTTTCAAACGAGTAAACAAAAGGCAATGTGTGAGTAGGCAGGGCAAAACTAACCCTGAAATCTGAATGTCTTGTCCATGTGGCCTACCTGAAAAAAAGTCACAGAAAATACTTTCCTTTCTGCAGTGTCCTAACTGCTAGTATAGCAAGACACTAGAAAGTGGAGTCAGTTGTAAATATGAGGTGTGTGGAAGTATCAATTTGCAAAAGTGTAGATGATGCATTGTGAAGCAAATGCCCAATTGCAGGTTGTCAATTAGATGTGTGTTCAATAGCCAAAACTATCTTTTTTTCCGTTCTTCATTAAATCTTACAATGAGTGCTAGTGAAATTGGATTGATTGGCTTCTCTTGTTTTAAGAATGAGAGCTCAGTATAGTAATCACCTTTATACTAAATTACAAAAATTGCGTGTTACACCAAAATGCACTCCCCACTCCCTATGTATATAGTTGGTAACTATTTTGTCAATGAACACTTTAAAAAAAATAATAAACAAATTAATTCTAAAAACATTTGAGAGCAACTTGCAAATCCTGAGTGAATTAAAAAGCAGAGAACAAATTTCCTAGTGAAGTAAATGAAACATCTAAGGTTATAAAGGTCATCTTGTTTTTTACCTACTATCCCCCCTGCTTCCTCATTATTTTGTTAAGTTTTATTGTTATCTCTCCAATAGATAATGGCAAAAATTGAAACACTGTTGATCAATTAAGAATAAAATATTTGAATTAGATCTGGATTGATGTTAAAAGCTCTCAGTTTCTTGAAACAATATTATATTCTTGGTTTAATTTTACTAACATTTACACCTGTTATTTTTTCACTTAAGTTGATTATCTAGTACAACGCCAAGGTATTTAAAGTTACAACTCCTACTTTTTTTTCTTTAATTAATAAGGTTTCAGGAGTATTGTCTTGTCTAGGAATCACCATTTCTTTAGTTTTACTTAAATTTAGGACAAGATGGGTTCTGTCACATTGGTCAAAGAAAGAATTCATTTCTTCTTTATATATAAGGTTTTGATCATCTGTAATCAGTCCTGTAAGTACAATGTCGTGTGCATATTTGTCAATAATACAGTGATCATGTTCAGATTTATAGAGAGAAGAAGAGGTGATAAGACTGTTCCTTGCTGAGCCCAGTTTTTGTTTTGATTGTATTAGTTAATAATGCGGTACTTAATGTAACAAACGGATAATGCAGCACCCAAAGAATAATTGATAAACATTCCTTTTCATTAGCTTCTCACACAATAAATCGAGTTGAACGGTGTTAAATGCGCTGGAGAAGTGATACAACATAATAAGAATACTTCCCCCAGGTTTGTCTAAGTATGCATATAAACATTCTTTAACTATTTTAAGACATATATAATTGCATCATCTACACTTCTTTTTGCTTTATAAACGTAAAGGTAAGGACCCAAGAAATTACCAACAAATTTGTTCACACGAGGCCTGATACATTTTTCCAAAACTTTCATAATGCAAGATATCCATCAGAAGATCGACCAGGAATTTGCAGGTCTTGTGCAACCAATATTATTTTAAAATTTAAATTTCATGTTAAGATGAATGCTAACCTCTCAAAGAAACTCTCGGCTTTGCCACCACAGTAGCGTAAGTGGGATCTATTTCTTTGTTGTTTTCAACGGTTGGAGCTGCTGCCCTGGCCATTGCTTTGGCAGGTTCATGTTTGCTGGGTGAGTCAGCAACAGTTGTATCCCAGTCTGACTCTGAGTCATCACTGTCATAGGCTGAGGCTGCCCGCCGATTCTGAAACAAATCAAAAGGAGAGTATGCAGTGCCATAAAATGCATCACAATATGTTGGGTGCACCAGTACCTACAAGATGATGATGCTAGATATTACTGAGTGAACCAAGGGAAAATTTTACTGCGCAACACTAGGGATTTTTAGTCTTTTTTCTTTGTTTGCCCAAACAACCATTTACTATCTAAGAAAAAAAAAAACACCACATGCACATTTCTGTTTGACATAAAATTTCTTATGAAATGTTGGGGGTGTTAGGATTAGGGATAAACTTGAAGGTTAGAGCCAAAGTTCCAGGTGTGGATACTTCAGTTACAGGCTAATCTTTTAAAGATAAGATTGTGTATCTTTAGATGATTTTTCTCAAAATATCTGGTATCATGTATGATGCATGAATTTAGCTCTTTCTAACTTTTTTTTTTACTGAAGATTTTGTATTTTGTTTGTGTGTGGTGAAAAACTTGAAATGGCCTCAAATTTTACTATTATTTTCAAACAATAAACCTATGGTAGTTTCAACATGTGTATGTGTTCATGTACAGTTTTGCTTTGTTTTATTGTACTGTAACAAGAAAGTTGGTAAATCACTGAATTGGATAATAATCTAATGACCTACGGCAGAACATTTCAAAACAAAAGGGAAGGCAACAGCGCTGTCTATTTTCTTTACGACGATTTTTTTTTTTAATTCTTTCTCATTGATTTAATTTTTAATTGGATATTTTTATTTGGACAAGGGAAAAGTAAGAATATTAGAATACCCGTCAGATTTTCAATACTTACCATTACGAACGAACCGCAACAACAGTTCGACAGTAGAGTTTTTTCTTAGATCCTCAGAGCTTACACTTCAGATTTAAGCCTATCCAAAAGTAAACCACTAATGACTAAATCTATCTATCTCTAGAATTGCAAATAGCAATATCTACTCTATTACAGGTTCTAACTTATCAAGTCCTTGGCTATATTTAGATCTATTATCTAGTCTAGATCTAAATCATCTGAAATTACCAGCAATTTGGAGTTGAAATAGTTCTAGATCTAGATCTACGATATAGAGGTTGAAATCTTTATATATAAGCAGGTCGTTCAACCGTTAATGTTTCGAACTTGCGAACTAGTCTAGATTATGTGCAGTCTAAGTGCTAGGTCTAGTGTTCCTGGTTTCAAGTATTTTGATGTGAAGGTAAACAATAGGTTACTCTGTGGTGCAAATGTATTGAAAGGAGACAGTGACTTCCCTTGGCTGTTTCAACGTGCGCTCTTCAGGCCAAAGTCACGGCCAATGTAGTGTAAGCAATCTTCAGCAGGTTTATCAGCTGCTTGCGACTCGCTTGCGCGGGTTTGTACTGACAATATTTGCCTAAATGAAAGCCTGCTCGTCTGCTAGGCGAACAAACTGAGCCTATTAGTGATTTCACTCTTGAAGTGAATTACAATGACGTCGACTCATGAAGAATTTCTGTTATAGAATAACATATTATTGCTATTGTCTGTTAAAAAAAAAAAGAGAAGAGATAGAGAAAGGAAGAATACATCCAATAACCAGAGAAAGAAGACAATTGTGTGAATATCACCACTTCTTCAACGAACTGAACAAGGATATAGCACGGTTTCAGAAATACATTAGAATAGCTAAAGGCACATTTGAGTACATATTAGTCAATATTTAATTCTTCTTCTTCTTCTTCTTCTTCTTCTTCTTCTTCTTCTTCTTCTTCTTCTTCTTCTTCTTCTTCTTCTTCTTCTTCTTCTTCTTCTTTATTCTAATCATTGTCATTAACGATCATTATATCCGTATTATCATCGTTATCGTCCTTATTATCATCCTCATCATTATCATTTTCGTCATATCATTATAATTATCAGCATGAAAATTTGCGGTGTCGCGCATTAGCTTTCAATACTGGAATATAATTTTGAAATTTGAGAACGCAAGATCGATTTTCCACCGCAAATTATTGCTATGATGTGCTTGATTGCTCGATTTCAAAGGTGCTTGGCTAGAATAAGAAATGTATCCTTTTGTTTGATGTATATCACAGTGATTACTTGTGCTCAACACTTCGCCTCTATATAATTGGCCAACTATCATTAACAGGTGTAAAAAAAAAAATAGAGAAGTGACATGGAAACAATAATGATTTTTTTAAAAACATGGACACAAACTCGGGTCCCCTTTATAATCAAATTGTCATAATTTCAACAATAAATACATGTAACAATGATAATTAAAAATTGAGCACAAAATGGGGCGTACTTCATCAATAATCAACTTGTCAAAGTTTCAACAAATAATGTCGAATGAAAATCAAAACATTTTTTAAAATTTTGTCAGGTAAAAAAAGATATAAAAGAATAATACAAAAAAAAAAAAAAAAAAAAAAAAAAAAAAGAAAACCAAAAAAAAACCTCCACAAAAACTGGGACGTTGTAGCTTCACTAGAAGTTACCAGTTTCAAAACCATAGCTGATTGTCAATGAAGCAATGCTCTTCTATTGAAAAATAAGATCCACGACATCAGTCTGTGCCTATATATTCCGCGACCAAGACACGTCTAGATGATCGTATGGTTTATCTCCGCACACACCCCCACCCCCTTCCCCCCTTCTCTCCCATATCAGCCACGGGCAACCGTAAAAATTGCTCGAACGTTTCAGTGATTTTGCCTGTAACCTGCCGCGGGAAACACGCGTTCACCACGTACGGTCACATATACATGTAAAACATAGGGCAGTTCTAGAAGCGGGTTCTAGCCAACATGCGCGGATTGGCTGGTAGCGGGAAGCACGCGTTTACCTCGTACGGTCACATATACATGTAAAACATAGGACATTCTAGAAGCGGGTTCTAGCCAACATGCACGGATTGGCTGGTAGCGGAAAACCTGCGCCACCCTGGCCACCCCTTTTAAGGCATTCTGCTGCGTATTGTAAAAATGCAGTGTTTCTGTCATTTTATTTTATTGATGCGATCTTCTTCTTTTTCTTTCTTCGTTTCTTTTTTTTTTTAACTGAAAAGTAGTTTAAGATATAGTTACGACCTAGTAAGCGATGCAGCATATAAGTTCGTTACTATAACATCACTTACATCCTCTTATCCCGTGGTTTATTTGACGGTATTATGGATAATTGAGCAAACAAGTTTATCCATCCTGTTCTATTTTTAACCTCAAAAAGAGCTTTTTTCCGACTCGTACCGTCCATTACGTCATGTTGCCTTTCTTCCTTTTTGCTTTTCTTTGTCAGCCATGGCATTGATTTGCAGGGTCCTCTTGGTGAATCTTAAAGGCCAAGGCTTGTTATTCGCACCAACTCTTGCTATCGCAGGCAGTTTGTATTGCTTCACGGTGATAAGATATTCACCTGACCTTATTTCTTATTTTCTTATATAGCATGATCTGTAGAAAATGCCCCCTCTCCCACCTTTAAGAAAAGAAAAAAGTTTTCGAAAGTATATATATATATTTTTTTTTTTTCAAATTTTTCCCTGTACACAAGGAAATACAATAATCAAAAAAAAGGCTTCCGAGACAAGGCAGAGCCTACTGAGGGTACTCAGCTGAGAGTCATTAGAGAGTTTTTTGGGTGAGTAAATAAAGGATTTTTTCCCCCCCCCCGGAAACTCATTTTTTGGCATTGTTGACAGTATTTTAAGCGCAGTATCCTTTTTTATGGGGGGGGGGGGGGTGGATTTAGATGAAACTTGGCACACTCTTAGTTGTCATATAGATAAAGGTTTTATATTAGGATAATTAAGATACATTCTTTAGAAAAAAAAATTCCATTTTACTAGTGAATACTGCCCTAATTTTCGGCACACACTGATCTAAAAATAAAAAAAAAAATCATGAAAAAAATCTGAGTTTTTTTTCTTTTTTTTTTTCTGATTTTTTTTTTTACCTGTACTCATGGAGGTACAGCCATAAAAAAAGGCTTCCAACATAAGGCAAAGGCTACTGAGGAGGATATGTTAACGTGTTTAAAACCAAGACAGCGGAGGAACAGGAGAAATAGAGGGAAAGAGTTTCTTGGCCACATCAGGGTCGACTTTATTTTTATCAAGTAATGAAAGCCAGATTGGCAGCAAGAGGGAAGTAGGCCTACCTGCAGGTCCGGGGAAACTTTTGACTTGTTGATGTAGTACGAAGAAAACGACTGCTCGATCGAAAAGAAATCAAGCCCTGGTTAAAGAAAACAAGTGAGGGGGTTAGAAGGATTCGTCGAAACTAGTGTAAGAAAATGGATGAGAATGGCCGACATGTTGACACGAAGCGAAGATAGTGAATGTCCGAAAGATTCTCCAATATAATATGGTTCTTCGCAAAACTTGGTAGAGGTTAAACAGTCTTCAAAGAACTTTAGAGAAAGCGAATCACATGAAAATGGAT
This sequence comes from Elysia crispata, assembly GCA_033675545.1. Taxonomy (NCBI): domain Eukaryota; kingdom Metazoa; phylum Mollusca; class Gastropoda; family Plakobranchidae; genus Elysia; species Elysia crispata. The sequence goes on from JAWDGP010001383.1 coordinate 192,544, forward strand.
GAATAGAAAGGATAACATCCAAAGTAAATTATAATGGTTGACAAAATGATAACAAAACCATCCGAACTAAGAGAACTGTAACCACTGAGGAGGATCGGTACGTCATGATGATAGTTGTAGAGAAGAGGAGCCCGTAATAATCAGGAGTAGTGATCTCAGTCTAGAGTCCGGTTCACAGAGCTTTCGGTTTTCTCTTTAGCTCCAGAGCTGAATGTTTTAAACGACACAAGAAGGTTTTATTGTCTTCTTCATCTCCTCCTTCTTCTTCTTCTTGGTTTTTTGTTGTTGTTGTTGTTGTTGTTGTTGTTGTTGTTGTTGTTGTTGTTGTTGTTCTTCTTCTTCTTCTTCTTCTTCTTCTTCTTCTCACTTCATCCTCGTTATCTTACCTTTCCATTTCACATTATGGAGATCTATAGGCACCGGTACTTTTTAATTTTTGACAGAGTAATTTCCCTTTTCCCCCGACGACATTGTCGTGTGTTGACAGAATAGTCCCACAGTTCTTGGAGTAGTCTCTTTTTCTGGAAGAATTGGATAAAACCTGAACAACTTCTGAACTAAAATGAATGTTCCTGTTTTTATTGACATACCTGTACCACACCAGGTTGGTGTTAAGGTTATTCACTCACTTCATGAGCTATTTGAATACTTTGCTTTAGGAAACAACCAGTTTTCGATAACTCCCTATTGCTCACTTGTCGCACATAGATCTAGACGTAAATTTATGAGTACATCTAGACTAGATAGATCTAGATCTAGAGTCTAGTTCGAATGCCGCAGTAAATTTTGCTGATTCAGTCATTGTATTTTTGTATGAAAGATATATCTTATCTTTGGTTTTCGTCTTCTACTCGTCTAGATCTAATAAAATTGTTTTCCTGTATTGTAATTTGTATGGATTTCTTTCTTCCAATTTTCAACTGGTATGCTTTAATTTATAAATTTACATTTCTAGATCTAAACTTATCCTGTTTTTTTTGTTTTATTTTGTTATAATCCAGATAGTTTCAAATTTACTCAGTTAATGATGTTATTTAGACTTAAATGTTTTGATATCTACAGCCAACAAATGATGGTCCAATCATTGTCACTTTTTAGGTCTAGATTCTAGTTTTTCTCCACCAATCCACCAAGTAGACCTATGATATCATAGTCTTTGGGGAAAATTTTGATAACAGTCGGAACTTTGATTTCATATTTCAAGGCGTAGGCCCATTGAGCCAATCTAGGAGTATCTTAATAGATCATTAGATGAAGGTTTGTGGCATGAAAAGGAAAAGGCCTTCAGCACCATTCCATAATTTGCTAAAGTGAAAAAGAAAGGATAAAGAGGATGAAAAAAATAAAATAATGGTGCAAAGTAGCAAATTGATGGGTCAAGATCTAGAGAGACACATTGGTGGTCAAATACCTTGTATACCTTGTTGATCCCTCCGTGAAAAAGTTTATTTCTTTTATAAATTATAGATGTCTAGTAAATCAATGATGGCAGGAGCTGTGAACCCCAGGCACAGCACCAGTTGCGTTGTTTATTGTCCTGTTGTTCAAGCATTTTAATTTTTTTTCCCTCTCTGTTGTTTATTGTCCTGTTGTTGAAGTCATTTTAATTTTTTTTTCCTCTCATTTTTTGTGGGGGTGTGGGGGGTTATTTAAATAGAATGCAAGTCTTGAAATCTTTCTTAAAATGGTCAGCCTAGTCTGAGAAGTCCAAGCCTTTTTAAATGACAAAATGAAGAATGGTGTTATATACTCAAGTCTTTTATTTGTTAGATAGAATATTTGGGTATCAATTTAAATAATTACATAGTTTTTATTTACTAAAAGCAATACAGATTTGTAATTCCAATCTTACACAACAATAAAACTATGAAGTCATAAACATTTTTTTCTTAACTTTTAAAATTTTTTTATTCAATTGTTTATTACAGACTCTGGAGTTGAGAACTTTTTTAAAATCTCTTGGAGCAGAGATTGCAGAGGAGAATGCGGAGTCTGGTCTTTGTACAGATTTGAAAAACATTATTGAAGCCAGCAAATTGTGCTGGAATCTAAACAATGATGCAGGTGAGCTTCGTCTGGAAAGTAATGTTTTAGATTTTATAATACATTCTTCATTTCCCATGTTAATTTTTGTAATAATCTGAAACAAAACAAAATTATGTCCTTTCTCTATCTGCTTGTCTGTCTGTCTGTCTGTCTCTCTCTCTCTCTGTCTGTCTGTCTCTCTCTCTCTCTCTCTCTCTCTCTCTCTCTCTCTCTCTCTCTCTCTCTCTCTCTCTCTCTCTCACCTTTCTTATGCCCTTTGAAGTATGTATTTTTTTTTCCTCATTTTTCCTTCATATTTATACCCCTTTACACAACTTTTACTTCTTTGTAGCTTTAATCTTTTTTCTTATTCCAAACTTTCCAGTGAAAGTACATGATATTGTCAATTCTTGCACTTTCAGATGTTGAGATGGTCTTCAATGGAATCATCTCTCTCCTACTGTTGGTGCCAGCAGCTGAAGCAGAAAGTGTTGTCACTCTTTTCTGTGAGAAAGTTGGAAAGGTTCCAGATGGAGACAAAAGAGCTGCTCTGAGGTTGCGAATGTAGGTTTACCCATGTATTTGTAATAGGGCAGTCCACTGCCTCTCAGTTTCATGGAGACTGATATTATGATAATCGCATCTAGTTTCAAACTAAACTTGGCTTTTAACTTTGAAATGTACGTGGGTCCCAGTGATTTAGATAAGTAGTTTCTTATCATTTCTAATTCTAGTTTACAAAAAAATTTGATATCTTATTTTATACAGGCTAAATCAGAACACTTGAAGTTTAAGTGTTGCAAGTCTAAAGATCTTGTTATAAGCCAAAATTGAGAAGCACGTTTTAATGTGAACTCACTGTTGTTTTGTACATAAGGTAAGGAAATGCCTGAGTTTTATCATTCAACTACACTAAAAATGCATTTCGTGGGTTTTCATTGTTGATTGGCTCCATGGCAAGGCAGCGCAAACAGATTTGGATCCTGTCGTAACGAGATAAGGGACTTTGAATTTATGCCTTCATCAGGATTCTAAATTTTTGTTGTTGATACAAGCAATGTTCCCATTGATCCTTTTGTCATAGCCCTTATTGTTATTCCCTGTGTAGGCATACAGATCTAATCAAATTTAAACAAGCTCTTTATCTCTCTCTCTCTCTCTCCTGCAACATGTAATGTTAGGTACTCCGAGGCGAAACCAGTAAATTTGACATTTTAGTATAAGCCAGCAGCCGGCTTTTGTTCAGGCTTGTCTACAACCATTGATACACAGCAAACATGTATCCAGCCCACTCAATTTTTCCCCTCCCATCCCCCCCCCCCTTTTTTTTTTAAATCTTTTTTAAATACCTGTTATCGAGACAATGCATTTAGGTCTGATGTCTAATTCTCAGATTAAAGTCTGAAGTGTCGTTGTTCAGTTACTGAAATTGAGAGTGTATAGAATAATGATAGAATCAAATGGTCATGCTTCTCCAATTCCTTCCATGTTTTTAAGATCATTAGGCCTATTGTTATAGGAGTATAATTTCATTAGCAAATGTGAAAAGAGAAGAAATTTGGGTATTTTAAAGTCCCAAATTAGGGGAATTCCCTTTATTTCAGGATTTATTATATCATGACCCTAGTGTGAAGTTTTTTGTTTGTATTTTTTTTTTTAACTTTTAGGCACACTAAGATGAAAATTATTTGTGATTTTTAGTAATCCAATGATTATCTACATGTATCCAGCCTCTGACTTCGAGATGTTTATGTTGTATTTTTTTTAGGATTGAACAATTGGGGAAATAATAAATCAGAGTTAAGATTGATTTTCAAAAGTAGTTTAAAATAAGAATGCAGGCAAATGCTTACCAATTTTAGGAAGTAGGTTTTATAACCAATTTACATTGTATGTGTCTGTATAAAAAAGAGGCATTTCAGCCATTCTCTTTACATCCATTTTTAGGCTTATGAATTTTCAAATTCCAGGTTGAGTACATTATTCTACGGGTTAGAGGCAGGGACCAGTTTGCGCTATGTGGTGCTGTGTAGCTTGGTACGTCTTGCTGGACACCATGACTTGCTATCTATGGTGCCTGTAGACCTTGACCAGGTAAATCAGTTTTTAGTGCTCCAGATCTCAAATTAGAATCAAGTAGAAACAACCTTAACATTATGAGTCTTTGTCTTGATTTCTTCACAGCATGAATGAAATTGAGAACAATGTGAATATTATTTCATATCTAAAATACTATAATATAGTATTATATTATAATCTTACATTTTATTTTTTTGATAAAAAGTTATTTAAATGAGAAAATTAGATAAAATATTTGGTCAATTTGTAGAATCGGACCAACTTTTGCTAGAAAGTTATATCCCTTGACGAAATGAACGCATGCTAAGCAAGATAAAGAGGGAGAAACCAATGCCAATATCTTGAAAAATATTTATTTGCGCAAAATGAGAGCTACAAATTCGTATTCAGCACATCAAAATACATCAGATAAATATCATTTGCAAACCCAAATAGCTGTTGGTCCGATAGTAAAAAAACACCAAATATTTTGTGTGCTTGTGGTATATTGATTAAACATATCATTATTTTAACGTATAATTTAATAGATTTTCTTATAAAAATTTCAGTTTTTATTTGTGTTTGAGAAAATAACTTAATATTATTATAAGATGAATGAAATCTTTTTATTTGGATATAGGTTTCTATTGATTTGAATAAGCAAATTTCCAAGGATGTAATGACATGCAATTACAAAGAGCATATTTTCTTAATGTCAAAAGAAGGGAGCAAAAGACCAACAATTAAATAATCTCTTTTGATATATAATGTATAATGATTTTAATGAAGAAAGGTTGGTTCAATTTTCCTTAAAATGAATTGCTAGTCTAATATTCTGAGATTTTTATTATAAATGGTTTAATAACGCTCTTGTCTTATATTTCATAAATGGATTATGGTCAACACTTTTAAGAAAAGATCATTGTTCAATATCCATCTTAAAGCAATATTTTAAAAAAAAAATTATCAGCAAATAAACACCATCATTATAGGTGTAACTTAGAGAATAGACCTTAACAGTTCGTTATTTCATAATTAACTCTCTTTTTTTCTAGATCAAAAATTGGATCACACAGTGGAGTATCAGCCCAGCTAAAACTCAAGTGCTCTATAGAACTCTTCATGATTCTCTCATTGCCTGCAATATGAGGTTTGAAAATAGTTATCTAGTGTGGATTAAACAGCAATCACTTGAATCTTTCAGTTTTATCGTGTCATTGTTCTTTTCCTATATTAGTAGCAGTCGTAGTATTCTTTATTTGGCTTTTATTCACAAACAAGGATTTTCTCTTTCATGTCCCAAAGTCTTTTTTTTTTTTTAAATTTTAAAAAGACAGCTGAATTCTCTACTTTGATTTTGAGCAGTCAGTTTGTGAGCAATAAATGGAACCATACAAGTTTTCTGCCTTACATGTCCAGAGAGAGGTGAATGAATAGTCACAAGTTTAATGTACATACTGTTAGTTAGAGACTTTGCCTTCGTCACCTATATATTTTACTTTGACATTTTGCTCTAGGTAACTCAAGCAATCAAATGGTCTTGCTCTGTTGAGACGCGGGCCTGAGACCAAGACCGTAGTTAAAACCTTAAATTTTATTTTGATGTTATTTTATTGAAACAAGGCCTATTTCAATAAACTTTCGCAAATTTAAATTGAAGTTTCACTGTAACAAATGCTCAGTGCAAATAATGCTGAATCTAGCAATAATGATAGTGCGTTCTTATCTTTAAATCCCACTTTTGTTTAATCATGGCATGCTTTTATATGTTCGTTTTGCATTCTATGTATTTTTCAACGACCTTTCATCTTTGATAGTCACAAATATGATTCCCTGTTAGGTTTTAGTTTTTTGCCTATACCAGCAGAATCAACTGCAAAAATATCATCAAACAACAAAGACAACAAGAAAAGAAATTATATATATTTTTTTAACAATCTTCATCCAATTTTCAAGGAAAAATGTTCTAAGTGTCATTGAACAAATTGTGCTGTTAAAGTGTCTGAAAAAAATATTAGAAAACTGTTTTTCTTTTATATTTAAAATGCTCAGTTTTGACCAGTTTTCAGGGCTCGACTATCGCTCACTGAGTCCTTCGGTGGCCGATGGCGCGGAAGCTGTCGTGGAGCCTCACGATGCACGGCTAGTCACACGGCCTCTGCAATCGGGTGCCCCGCCTTGGGGGAGGTGGGGATTCGGCCTGTTGCGGTGGTCGTGAGTCGGGCTGGTGACCACGATTAGCAACCGAACTCGTCTCCAGTCTACGTCCTCGTTCGTGAGCCCTGGATAACGTCCTTGACTGGGCGGCTAAGGTTGCTGGAGACGGGGGGTCGGGCACATGGGGTCCAGTGCGGAACTGGTAGAGCCCGATCTTCGACGAGATTCCACAGGGGCTTTTTCATGAAGCGTTCGCAAGAGGTGGCGGACGCAGGAGTCGTGGCCGCTAACGGCGATCAGCCCCCGGGCGACTTTGGCGGCATTCACGCCCGGGCCCTCCCTGGAGCCTCTTAGAGACATGCCGCAGGTCATTCTCTCCTCCCCCGGAATCGGGCCGGCGCTTCCGGGGCGTAGGCAGGCCGGCACCTGCGTTGGCGCAGCAGGCCCGCTCCTTTTTCCCTCACCGACATATGCCGGTAGACTCCCCTCGCGGCTGTCGACACTCCCACCGCGAGTCAAAGCGGTACGATCGCGGGGGCAAGCGGCCAGCCCGGGGAATCTCCCACATCAGATGGCGGGATTCCCGATAGGGGCCTGGCTTATTAGCCCCCCCCCCCCCGCGGTCGGGCTCGTGTCTCCTCTTGGTGGGTGGGCATGGTTAAGTAGGTGGTCTCTGGGGTTTGGGATCCCCGGACCTCGACCCCCCAGATGGTTAGCCTAGTTAGGATACACGACGGGTCATTGGCGGAGTACACGTCGGTCCACAGACGCGTCCTCAAAACGACCCTAAACTGGCTTTGTCCTGCGACGTCTAAAAATCTTTTGCTGGAAGGGTGAACAATCCCGGTCCAACTTCTTGGAAAACTTCGCGCTTCGAAGGATCGCTACAGGTAAAATCATCCCGAGAACCGGGTATTAGCCTAGCAGACAACTTTCGAGTTGCCCCTACACCCAACTAAATGCTGGCTTACTCAGTACGGAGGGCTGGTACGGGAGTCAGCCTTCCGTAGCACCACAAAAACCTTGTGGTGCACTACAAAGAGCTCCTAGGGAAGCTCGGAGCGGCCCGACGAGGGCTGCTCCAGTAGTCTATTCTGGTAAAGACCAGTTTTCAGGAAATATTTAGTTACATAACTTTTGTAGATAGTAACTGTAAGCAAAGGGCTAAATCTGTTTAGATAGATCATTATTAACATTCAGTGAGACTAAACTCCTATTGAGTGTGCATCATAAAGCCACTGATAAGTGGAAGCATTTTGAGCCCATCACAGTTGTGTGGGCTCCAGAATTATGATGTTAAATTGAACTGTCTGGGCATCCAAGGTGAGCAGACTATTGTGTCTGCTGACCATTTCAACCCAGTCACATGATTTACTCTGTCGTAAAGCTTTGTAATTTATTTTTGTTCCCTTTGTGTTTGTATTTGGATTATGTCTATGTTTGCCTAGTCTTTTTTTCTACCACTTTACAAAAATGTAAGGGAAAGTACATATAAATAAGGAGAGTTTATCATACAAACTTTCAGTTTCAACAGAAAGTTCAAAGTTTTGAATTGTTGTACAAGGTAGGTTTTCATTCTTCTGAGATATGTTCATGATTACAAAATTGGATGTGAAGAAACTGTCAGCAGCTTTGATCTTTACTCGTTAATTATCCTTTCTCTCAGGGAGCTCGCTACCAAAGTGATGATTGAGCTGTTGGGGACCTATACTGAGGACAATGCGTCCCAAGCCAGGGAAGATGCTCACAAGTGCATCGTTACTTGTCTGGCAGATCCCAACACATTTCTTATGGATCATTTACTCTCTCTGAAACCTGTCAAATTCCTCGAAGGAGAACTCATCCACGATGTATGTATGAACACACATTTTTTTTTAAAAGCCATTCTTATTTAAAAGGTTGTTTTTTTTTATACTCAGACTAGTCCAAATAAGATAATCTATTCATGATAATAAAGGTTTTATTAGATTTTTTATGTGAAGAGGAATTCCAGTTGTTGTGGTTTAAGTTCAAAACATAGATATTGTATTCTAAACAATTATAATTAACATAAATTTTATTTTCTATTCTTAAGTTAACACATTAAAGTATCTATTTGAGAGACACAGTGTTGCATGCCCAACCTCCTTTTCCTGCATTTAGTTTTACATGTCAGAGATTGTACCTCAGGTTTGTATCTTGCTTCAACAAAACATATATTCTGATAATGATTATAATTAGGCTCAATTTATTGATTGTAGCAATATTTACAATATTTCTTATTGGGTTGTTATTTTTAAATTATTTTCCTCATCCTCAGCTTTTGACGATATTTGTGTCAGGAAAACTAAATCAATATCAACAGTTTTATAAAAACAACAAAGATTTTATCACATCTTTGGGTAAGTCTGAAAAACCATGGGCACTTAAATTTGTCTTTGGAATTGGTATTCTACTTTTGAAAAAAAAAAATAAGCAGTTTTTATGTAATAAAGCCTTGCATTGTGAACCAATCAAATTAGGACAAAATGATGAAGAAACTTTTTTTTTTAATTTATTTTTAATTTATGCTCCTAACATCAGAGATAATAAAAGGTTTTTTTATTTGGTGAAATGAGAAAAAAATTCAATACCTAACCATTTAGTTCGAATGAAAACAAGTATTATAAACTCGCCAACTACTTTTTGTAAGTTTATACCAGTAAACCTATTGGGTGTGGAGGTTGTTTCATCCCAAGACGGGTTCGCTCAGCATTTGTTTTGCCAAACTCTTGATAACCTGAGACTCGTTGAGAAGGCAGTAATCTTTCTTTTGTCTGGATGTTTTATTATACGCTTGTAAATGCTAACATAGCATTCAAAGCCAACAGTTAAGGTTACCTCTATTTGTTCATTCTCGAGTCAGAAAATGTCAAAATATCAGCAAAATGTTCCTTTGCTTTAATCAGCCTTGATTTGAGTATCATGTTCTTTCCTGCTTTGAAGTTTTTTACTTAATGATTGTTGCACATTGTGTCAAATCCAAATTCTAAGACGCAGAAATTATATTCTTTTAGGCAGGTAAATTTATGAAGGAAAATTATAATGGGAGGGCTCGTTACTGCTTTGGTATAGCTGTAAACTTTTTAATGTTTAATAATTTTGTTTTACTTTCTTAGTTTTCATAAGGTTTAGTCTCCTCAACTCTTATTTGAAAATTCTCTTCATTTTTGTGGAATGTTATACATTGTCAAAAAAGATTTTTAATCATGAATGTTCTTATTCAAAGGCAAAAATGATACTCTAGAATGTTTTTAATATAATCATAGTGTCCAATGTAAATGACTCTTGATCCCTTTCTAAACTTTCTTGTCTATTTTGTTGAAGCCCAATTTAAAGCATGGAGTCTAGTCAAGAGGACTGTTTATATCTACAAAAGCAATAATCTCTTGCCCTAGATCTATTTGTGCAGCAACGCAACAAATTGTTTTGTGACAGACAACTACTTGGGGAACATGCCATTTTACTCAAGAATGCTTGAAATCCTCGTTATATTAAGTGCTTTTACTTCTGGAACAATATGAAAGTTAGAAATTAGAGCAGTTTTAAAGGCCGAAATTTCAAGCTTTCTTTAGGAAAATTGTATTTACCCCAAAATTTTTCTGCAGCAAAACATCTCATTTGGTGACTTTGACACACATTTGTCTTTTTGTTTTTAGTTTGCTATAGTAGGTTTACTTCATAGTTACTATAGTTTGTGAAATATTTTAGTGTTTTTCTCTCTGCAAATATAATTTTTTTTTAAATCATAGTTGAATCAGATGTGCTATTGATTTTTTGGTATCACTTCCAAAAGAATTCTATGCCCCTTAGAATGTGAAAAAGAAATTGAGACATTTCTATGTCCAGAACTATTTTTTATGACAATTATTTGGACAAAGGCCCATCAAATAACTAATTTCAAGAGGCTTTGCATTGTCAAAACTTTAACGTGAGTCTAATTGCCCTGGTTGCTTATCACATGACCTTATGTCTTCCTAGCCTCACCTTTGGTTCACTAATTTTCATATGATAGTGGCTGCTATAACTTTTAATTATCATACAGCTACATAACTTTATGTATGTGTGTGTATATATATATATATATATATATATATATACTGGATAGGTGCCTCTCATGAAGAGAACCTGCGGAAGATGAGGCTTCTTACCTTCATGCAAATGTGTGAAAACCGGAAAGAGATGGATTTCAGCCTCATCCAAGAAGAGATGCAGCTGGAGAAGGATCAGGTGGAGGAGTTTGTCATTGATGGTGAGTTGAAAATTTCACACTATTAACGTGCAAACTTGCGAAAAAGGGAACGCATATCAAGCCAAACAATGTTAAAAAAAAAATTGATGATACTTGTGCTGTCTTGAGATTCTAAATAATGTTTTGAAATCTTATTCCAGGAAAACAAACTTCATAATTTGTCTGTTTTGTGAAAATTGCTTTTCCAACTCATGATTTATCAAACCAGGTTTTGAGGAATTTTGATAAACAAAAAAAAATGTAAGAAGCATAATGAGTTCTTTGCTGTAAGACTCATTAAAGAATGAATTTAACGCCACAGTTTTTGTTGGGTTTCAGTACTAAAGACAAAGGCAGTACGTGCAAGAATAGACCAGATTCAGGAGAAAGTAATCATTAGCTCTACGACCTTCCGTACCTTCAACAAACATCACTGGCAAGTAAGTGAAGCAGATTCTAAATCTTTTCTGCACATTCAAGTTTAAAGAAAAACATTTAAAATTTGGAGTACACTGTTTGTTCTGGAATTTCTTCTCACCTGCAACCTTTAGAACCAATTAAAGTAAATCTATCTAACAGCCTAATTTTTTTTTAACCTACTCCAAGGACTATATGCAGATTTTTTAAAGACCTCGGACATTTTATGCAGTTAATCAAATACATTGTTGGATATGAGACATGTAAATATGAACATTTTCTAGAATGTTCCTGATTTCCATGTTACAGATTTCAAGTTCTTTTCACATCTCTACTTCTCTGTAAAATGCTTTTTCATTCAGTCCTCTCTCTGTGCTCCCCCCCCCCCCTTTTTTTTTTAAGGGACTCATTTTTATTGATGCAACGGAAATTTTTGTAAAATTGCAACATCACAGTTCCTGTGTCGAAATGCTTTTTTTTGGACCCAATAAATACTTTCTTGATTTTTTTCTTTGCAGGTTATCAGACAGCATCTTTCTGACTGGCTTCAAAATCTTAACACTCTTGATGTGAATTTCCAGAGTGTATCTCTCATACAGTCTCAAGTTCAACAGCAATAGTTATTTGTTAAACTTTCTTTTTTCTCTCTATCTATTAAAAAAAAAATAAAAAGGGTATGGGATGTTTTATTTCTATTTTGAAATATGAAATTGAAAGTAAAAATTCTGTGATTCTGGCAGTAATTCTAGTGTTCATTTAGAATTTTGACTCATCTTTTTGTTTTGTTTTGTTTATGATGGTTGCAATGGATACAAAGATATAAAAAAAAAACTCTTTAAAGCTTTACCAAGAAATAAAAAATTATTTGTTGTATTTGCAATTCTTTCATTGAAAGATCTTTACTCCCGGGGCTTAGAGCTGCATCTCATTCAATGTCAATGTATTTATTATCATTATTTGAATTATGTAAATAGATCAATGAAATAAAGAATACAGCAGGAATCAAACAATTCTGCATGATGTTTATTGTTACAGATTTCTTTTGCTTTGATTTGCTTTCACTAGTTGAGGGGTGTGCATTGTCTTAGGTAAAAACAGTTTTGGTTCCATAGTTGTAGCAATGAATTTGAAGCCTCATGAAATAATTTTTAATCAGTTCTATTGCATTAGAGTTTCCTTTGAAAGCTTGAAATCTTGCAATGATTTTAAAAGATCACATGCACCTTTCATATTGGCCTTTATAATTATACCCAGATGGGGCCATCATGCCGACAAAGTGAGGCTAGGGAGAGGACAATAATTGGGATTTGAGAATGAAGTTACTTGTTGGGTTGCAAAGATTCAAGTGGGAAACTTAATTCTGTATTTTCCCAGTTTAATTTTTTTTAAATGATTTTTAAAGCTCATTTTAAAGCCGTAGTAGGCATAAACCAAACTGATGAAGAGCGTTTAAACCAGTACAAAATTAGCTATATTTAACTATTATTATTTTATTAACAAACCATTTTTGCAGTGCTTAGCAACATCAAGTCATCAAATTATTAAATTGAAAATCCTGAGCAACTGCAGTAGGCATTCTGTTCCATCTCATTTGCAGTGATTACTCTAGCCAGTTCAAGCAAGGCTTTTTTCTTGTCCTATCTGATTCTCTTACTTTTCCTTTGCTGTCTCTGTCAGTGTTGTAACCTACTCGTGCTTGACCAAAACAATGCCTGGAATCCTTGCTTGAATTCTTTGGGGAAATGTATGTTCAAGAGTGCCATGCCCAAAGATGAAGGCAGGAGTAACTTTAATCTTTAAACTTAGTTAAAGACTGAATCTTAACTTCTTTCTATTTTAGTTGCTGCATGTACACACGTTAACTGATAAGTTGAGACTGAGAGGTTGAACTGACCAAAAATTTGGTAATGACGCTAAAATTTAAATACAGTCCTGGTCATATTATTTCGAAGTCTTAGGAATAAATATTCCAATTATCAGGATACAAGAGAAATAGGGGAGGAAATTGTCTAAACCATTCATGTTGAACAAGGGGAGGAACCACTGTATAAAATTGCTTTTTTGTATAAAGTTATTAATTACCACTATTTGAAAGGTCATTTGAAGTAAAAAAAAAATAATTTCAGATCTAGTTTGCATTCAGGTTTAGCTCATATAGCATGTTTTTTTCCCCTAAAAATCGAAATTACCTAGTGTGTAGAAGCCACCATTTAAACATACTCCATATAAGAGCAAGGTCCATTGCAGCAATACTTCATACCTGACAACTTGAGGCTACAAATGCATTAAGGCATGGTTATTTCAGATAAATGAATGATTTACGCCTTTCACCATTTGTTTTTTGTCAAGCCAATTGCCAGTGGCACCATTAAATCGCAGCTGTATCAAGAGACCAGGCTCATCTTAGCACGATCTGATATGAAACGATGCCGCGTCTGCATAAAGTGACATAGAAAATAAGCTTCAAACCAAAAGTAAAGACAAACAACAGTTTGTTTTTTTTTAATCATTTATTCATGTATGTCGGTACTTCAACAATTTATTTTATAAAATATGTTATTTTACACTTTCTTCACTATGAACTCAATACAAAAAAAAATCTAAAACCAAACTAAGTAAATACACTAGTGGTAGTATTATAGTAACTTACCGCATCCTTATATATTCAGGGCATTAAAGGAAAATAATTGTTCAACGCTCCAACACAAAGTGTTGTTCACTCGGCTGATCTTCGGTAAAGCTTAAGTTAATTATGATAAACCAGTCTTCCTTCTAAAAATTGTATATACAGGTGACTAAAACAATGGAACTACAATATAGAATGCATGCAAATTATACATGACATTAACAAGACTTAAGTAGCACATGAATAAAGAACCCTCTCAGCAGACACCACATAATACAATTTTTTTTCCGTTTGAATCTATCTAGCTATGAATTATAAATGTTGCATGTAATAATTATCTTTTAACAGGGCAAACTTACACATTGCAAAGATGTTTGCTTTAAGATCTGATATTAAGCTTAAAATTATAAAGGTGAAATATGCAAAAATAAAAACAGCACTGTGCTTAAGACTATGGTGACGTGCTGAGCTTGAAATATTTTTCGTTGCATGAAAAATCTTAAATTAAATGCATTAAAAAATTTTTATTTAAAAAAAAATGAACAGAACAAAGTGATAAAACTCGATGTGCTTTGAAAGGAGGGAATGCATTTTCCATGTGAGAATCACACATGAAAGAAAAAAACCAAATTGCCATTTATCATTTTAGTCCGGTTTAGCAAAAAATTTCCTCAGCCATGTTGATGCAAAGAACTCTTGGGAATCAAAAGTTTTCCTTTGAGTCATATCTATCAGCTCTCATAGTATACAGCAAGTAGTGATAACATATATGAATTAGCAAAAAAAAAAAAAAATTTTTTTTCAAAATTGTTCCTCTCAAAATAGCTCAAATCAAAGATTTTTTGCTTTGAATCTTATCCAGCAACAATTTTTGTCAAATTTAGATTTTTGCCCTAAATTTAATGTAAAATTCATTTTCACAAATAAGATTTGCCAATTTGAATTATTAAACCTCAAATTTTTTGAGAAACCCAGCTATAAACACTTGATTCCTTTTTCTTATCATTTATCTTATTTGAGATTAAAACTTAAAGTAACAACAGTAAAATTCCTATTTCAAATGGAGAAAAGGAGGCAAAACAAAAAAGTACACTGAAACAAAAGCAGAGTAAGAAAAAAATTCAAATTAAAGAAAACTAATTTATCGCATGATTCATTGGATCACAAACTGAGGAAACAAAGAGTAAAAGTAACATAGCACAGCGAAAGATTCAACATAACAGCAACAAATGAAAGAAAGAAAAAACAACAGATGTAAAGTAAGTGTAAATACTGCCAAAATGAGAACATAATACACACGGTATGTTTTTCCCTTTACCTGTTAAAATAGCTAAACATTTCTCTTTCTTACTTAACAAACTTGTATCAACTCTGATATAACCTGATAATTGCGATCAATGTTTAAAAGTTTTTACTCGTGGCTTATTTTTCTTGAAATTCTAGGCAAGTTTGTATTAGGATGTATCCATTTAATTATACATTTTGGACTTTTTTCCTTCAAAATATCCAATAAATCACTCCATATAATAAGGTGCATCATTTAAAAACTAATTGTGCAGTCCTTTTCGCCGACAAGGTGTTTTTGCAAATCAACACCATAAACAGAATTTTTTATTAACTTGGAGCTGTCTAAAATTTGTTATGAAGACAAAATTTACATTCACAGTTATAAGTAAGTTGTAAAATCAGCCATAAAAGTTTGAGACATTAACCATCTAATGCTGATAGCTTTGTACTCGAAAAAAAAAAAAGATTTGAAAAATGAAGAAGAAATTCTCAAAAGGACACTTTTCAGTTTATAATCTATAACCAAAATAGGCTGTTATCTTGTCAAAATAAATATAGCGACAGCTTGGACTTGTGTGCCAATAAGCCATCATAAGTAGTGGGCAAATGTGACAATAAAAGTGAAGGGAAACAAAATAGGCAATCATCATTTTTCAGATAGCTCTTAAAGATAATGCCCCACTAGATATTTTTTATCCATATAAATAGCGATGATAATCAAAATATGACTAATCAATAACAAGTGCCATCTTTTAAGCTTCACAAAAAAAAAGGAAGCACCCATAAAGCATCCATTCCCCTTCTTTCCAATTAGAAAATGCATGCATATATCATTTACATTTTCAGGTACAGTATTTACAGAATTCCAAACATAGTGAAATTATTTTATACATTGTGCTTAATTTGTAATATTACATTGAGGTAACAAACATTAAGTACGAGGGCGCATGCTGAATTTCACGACCATCACATCCATTTCTGTCATTTTCTTCATTCTTCTGTTTTGCACTTACTTAACACAATTGTGAAAATGTCACTCTTTGATTTTAACCAAATTTGAGGTATTATTCTGCATTGCCATGTATTGTGGGAGATGTCCTAAATAGTTCTCCATGAAGTAAAGAATAATTTGAATTAATGTACATTACGGTGTAGTATAAATCAGTTGCACTGATACAAAACAGTACAGCTTGAATATAATTCAGAATTTTGTTCATAACACAGTAAAAGTGTATATGGACAATTCAATCTCTTACTCATAAATGAGTTCCAGCTAGTGAAAAATTTAACTCCTTAGAGTTTGAATTGGGAGGAGTACAATAATTTAACAGAAGCACAAAAAAAATTTAATGACCAATAGGATGCACTACAGATTCCTTGCAATAGTGTAACTTTCCTTCAAAACAAAGTCTCATCATAAATAGAGTAATAGTTAAAATCTTATATCATTACATAGATTAAATAATTCAAAATTCCTGTTATTTTAAATGGATTTTCTGCATATTTATGAAAGATATGAAACAATTCAAAAAGATCAGTTGTTAAATCCTTGGAGTCCTTTAAAATCTTGTTCTTTCTATGCTGCTGTGGACAACATTTCTCACCATCCTATTCTCTACCCCCCTCTTTCATTAACTTTACAACAGAATTTGTTTTGATGTGAAAATTCTTCAGCTTTTCCCAATGGACTTAAAAATTGCAGTCTGCTTGATGGAAGTGTACTGTCTATTGATAAGAAACGTTATCCATACATAGTTTTTCTCATATATGATGATTTTACTCATACTTGTGTTATTTTGCAAAAAGCTAAATGCAAAATCATCGAATTAGAATTACAAACCAAACAATACCTCCATTCATTTCTATTTTTCATGTGTGCTCTCATTTCTGTATGAGAAAATACTTCTGGAGCTCTAAAGTTACACTTTCCCATTTTGTCGACTTCAAATAGCCTGCATGTTCATCATGAAATGATATTCAAATCTACTCTCCTTACAAAGAACTGGTTTTCAAAAAAATTATAAAGATGTTAGTACTTCCTTGTATTAATTTATTCTTGTTTTATTTCTGCACTTCCTGATAATGCTTGACATTTGAATAGATTTTTCATTTTTGCTCCAATTTTTTTTTTAAAGATCACAATTTTTTTTCTTAAAATTTTGTACTGTTGTGTTCAGCTTTTTCATTTTTTTTTTCAAAAGTCAACCTTTCTCCATAAAACTCACTTTAAAATCTTTGTTGCTCATAAATAGCAGTTGATTGTTTTGTAAATGTCTTTTCTGATAATACTTCAGAAAGCATGAGTTAAACTATCATGATTTACATTGTTGTTTCAATAGATGGGGTAGACTTTTTAATTTCTTTTACCTATAATCTGTTCTCACAAGATTTCACTATTGAATAATAATCTGTATACAAATCAACTATTATATTCCATCTCCATTTGGTTATCAAAAATCATACCCATACGAACTCTTCCATTTTAAACCTTTTCAACAACACAAAGTTAGCTTATCTTCACAGAGCCATTTAAAAAAGGATGTTTCAAATACCTATACGTCCTTAATCAGTGCAATGTATTTAATATTCACACCTTTCAGCTGTAATACAGACGTCAAAAGAAACAGGTTCAAGCAGTTGTCTCTTGCTAGCCATCACCAAATATTGATAAGTTCACAAGTTTAAAATGATACTGAAACATTTTAAGTATCATCAGCAGTCTGAATTAGCCACAGGTGATGGGGGTGGGGGATAAGGATTAAAATAGCTCCGCTCTGTGGAGGGTGATGGTGGACAGCTCACCTCATCAGAAAAATAATTGCTGTGAGGAGTTGGGGGCGGGGGATAAGGATCAGAGTCGTAGTTATATTCTACACCTGAGTTGTTAAAGTAATAGGTCAATTTTTTGGCATTAGCCTTGCGGGCACGAGACATGCGGCTGCTGCTGCTATGCTTTTTGTTCGAGGTGGGGGTGGACGTGTGAAGAGGCATGGCCGAGCCACTGCTCATGCTGCCACGGTTGTGATGGTGGTGGTGATGATGGTGATGATGCGAGTGATGGTGAGGGTTAAGAGGGTGGTGATAAGGCTCACTGTCCTCACAAATGTCAGTGGAGCAGGGCGTTGTGGTGGCAGGGTGACCTGAAGTGCCACCATTCCCTGTGCAAGCCAAGGTTGGCTGAGGCAGCAATGGTTGTGTTGGAATGTGGTGGTGGTGATGGTGGTGGTGGTGGTGCCGCCTATGGTTGTTGCGACGGCGGTTTTTACTGGTGGTGGGGTTGTTGATTATGCTGCCCCCTGTCACCATTGGCTGCTGCTCCAGAATGGCTGTAGAAGCTAGGCTGTTTAGGGAGACATAGACATCTCCAGTTGGGGCCGTGTAAACTGATCTGTCTGTCACAGGTGATGGGGGAGGATTCAAAGTTTCCTGAGGATAGTGGGTCACAGTGGAACTGCTAGATGATGCCCCTGTCACATGATTGCGGTCATAGAAAGGAGGTGGGCCCCCTGGTCCTCCAACAAGAGACCCATCAGAACCAATAGAAAGACCTGTAATCTGAGATTTGCCTCTGAACATGAGGACTGTTGAGTGAGGACTCAAACTGCTGCCCTGTCCTGCTTCACTCTCAGCTGCACCAGGTAGCAATAACAGAGGCCCACCAGCTGGATTCAAAGGCTTCTTCACCATCATGATATCCTCATCAATGACCAGCGAAGCAGAGGCTCTTCTGTCGCCTGCAGCCTTGTGCTTGCACACTAATACAAACAGGACCACAACCACAAAAAATACTCCTAGAGCGACAAAAGCAATCGTGTAGTTTTTGGACTTCTTCCCTCTTTCTTGACTGGCCTTAGAAGGGCATGGCTTGCCGTTATTACAATCCGCCTGCCCAGAGGGACACTCAACACATGGACAAACGCCATGCTCTCCCTCTACACAACAGTCTAATTCATCAGATCCATCTGGGCAGCTGTTGATGCCATCGCAGCGCAGGGCCAGACCAATACATTCACCAGAAGCACACTTGAACTGGTCTTCACCACAGTCAGCACAGTTCTCCTCATCTGATTCGTCCTCACACTCAGGAGAGTAATCGCACTTCCAGACCTGTAGAGGATGAACAAATTTCGGTAGCTGAAAATTTGTGTACCACTTGTTTTGCAACCACTCCAAATGAGTTGGTTGCCATAATTAGATTAATGTATTTTTCAATGAAGAAACCAACATAAAATTATAATAGCTTTATAGCAAAATAAGAAATTTTAAACTTTTGAAACTGTAAGAAAAAAAAAGTTAAATTTTGAACAACTTTTTTTAAAATATGTCATTAACTCCTTTAGATTGATTCCATGACAAATGTACCTGAAAGTGTTTTTAATGAGCTTTTATCTATTTGTCTCTTCGTTTTTCAGGTGAAGAATTTTAAAAGTAATCTTCCTCTTTTCAATGCAATACATAACGTAAAAAAAGGCATGACACACAAATGAATGGCACATTGGTTCAAAATATCACATCCAATTTTATTTTGTTAATTGGAAGTGGACTGAGATGTATAGCTTTAAATATTACATACTTATCATCAGTCAATAAATGTTATAAAGGAGCAGTTGGATCTGCAAATACATCTATATCTTAGACTACCTCCAATTTACATTATACTTTTAGTAGAAATATTTAATATACAAAGTCATCCTATGGTTACCCATCAATCCTCCTATAATAAAGAGTATATACCATGTTTGAGATAACATAACCAAACAACTCTAGCTTTCTTTCTTTTTTTTTTTTTAATTTTTTTAATGGCTTTCATGTAAAGTTTTTAACGACTGATCATTTACAACCAAAGAGATACAGTTTCACATGAAAGCTAAAAGTCTTAAAGCATGAGTAAAAAATACGATTGCTTACCTTAGGGATGCACTGAACAGAGCCACTTCGACATTTAAACTCATGAGAAGCACACGTGGGTGGTTCAGAACAAGTCTTTTTGTCTTTTTTAAGCATTAGATGCATAGGGCAAGAGCATCGGGCCTTTTCGTCATCACCCATGAAACACAAATGTGAGCAGCCTGGTATTTTGCTTGGGTAACATGGGTGCCAGTCAGCTAAGGTTGAATGCTCCACAGAGATGAGGTCAGAGAGACCCCGAAGACGGGAGCGCACCCATAGGCGTTTGTTCCCAGTCTTTTTATGAATGCGTTCCACATGATTCTGTTCCTTACTCAGCCAGTAGAGAAACTTGCCATAGACAGCTAGACCTCTAGGATTGCCCACCTGTACACCAGACAATAAAGATTCGCAACTCAACTAAAAGGTTTAGGAAGCTCAAACATTTCACAAAATAAACTTGTTATAGGAGAAGTGTATCTCCATTTTTGAGTTGTATTTATGCTCTCTAGTAAATTGTACAGCTGCAAGCAGCACAACAGTTCATTCTTTCAAAACTATAACTCAAGACAGCAAAATGGCAAATATGACAACTGTTTCATTGCATGGACAATTTTTTTTTAAATACCAATATCTTGCTAAAGCGATGATGGGTTTTGTGAGATTCAATGATAAATTTTAACAAAGATTAATCTTTGCAGCTATAGCACAATCTTTATATTTGAAGAAGCTCCAACCAGAATTTTGGTTTGATGTTTCCCTTTGTTCAGTTAAAAGGTCGCTCCTCTCTAATTTCTTTAAAACTGACTATCATAACAATGATATCAGGTTTAATTTGGACATGAGCATCAGAAAATAATGATTTCAATCTCACCTGGCCGTCGACCAGGACACGCCGGTTGCCTCCACCAAGATCAGCTATCTCAATGCGATTGAGTCGCTGGTCAGCCCAGTAAAGCTTCTGCTCCCGCTTGTCGATAGTCAAAGATTGAGGATGTTCCAGAGCACTGGAGAAAAGGGGTGTGCGCTCTGTCCCGTCCATTAAAGCTTGTTCAATTTTGGGTGGTTTCACCATGTTTGTGAAATACATTCTCCTGACAAGGCAAACCAATGAAGAAAAGTCAGTAAAAGAATGCCCATGGCAGAAGCATATAATCTTTAGTACGCTTTGGCTGGTTAAGATCTAGAAATCTTGGTTTATAGTCTGCTGCTGTTAAGATCTACAATGATGCTCAGTATAACTATAGATGGAACTAAACTGGCTTAGAAACATTTTGTTATTTATAAGAGCTCAAGCCTCTGGCTCTACAAGATACTTCTCAGATATATAAAAATCAAGCAGGATAAAAGAAATTCAAAATTCTCAGCTCTTACCCTTTCTCTGGGTAGATGACCAGAGATCGTGGTTTGAAATCACCCTCTGACTGCATAATGACTCCTATAGGTGACTTCAGGATATCAATTCGGGTAACATTTATGACATCATTGACATTACATGTCCAGTAGATTGTGCGGGCATATGGATCAATTGCAATGTCATACGGCTGGAATGTGTTGTCTGCATCTGTGACTACTGTAGTCATCTGGTGATATAGGAAAAAGAGCACAAGACTGAAGACGATCTGTTACGACTGCCCTAGAATAACTTAATAACAACAAAGAAAAATTAACAACCAAGCTTAAGACTTTTCCAAATCTCAGATTAATGCTTTACCATACAACAAGCTTTCTGGCCTCACTTACAACTTATACCTTTTAAAAAAAATTGTGATGATTCTCACATCCTTGCATTTCAGATATAATCATGTTACCTTTTGTCAATAACAAATATTCATTTTCAAGTCTTCTCTGTTAACTTACTCCAAATACATGCTACAAATATTTCTTACGCATCAGAGCAGATCAGATTTTAAATTAGATCAGTTTTTACTGAATGCAACCAAGAATATTTATGACTGAGATTTTGTTTAAAAAAAAAAAACAACAAAAAACCCAACAAACAAGTAAGTTACCTACTGCCTAAAACCTGATAGGGTCTGATCATCATTTATACCGAAAATTTCAGGAGTACAAAAATTATTGTAGTTCCATCAACTTTTCAACTAAAGTGATATATGGATTAAAAGAATATTTCTAATTTGATGGGAACTCTTCTTTAACTGTTGTTTAAAACAAATTAAATTAAATTCAACCCACCAAATTTTGAGAGAAGTTACATACCATGGTGCCATTATCATGTGCTCTTTTGATAACCTTCTGTCTGCTTTCTACCCAGTAGATATACTCCCCAACCGGATCATAGTCTAGAGCTTTGATATTCTTCATTCCGTTGATTGGTAATGTCACTTCTGGATTGTCCACTGCATTGTTTCCATCGATGACCAAGCGGATTGTAGAGTTGCGAGTGGATAGTAGCAGGTATTGCCTTGGAGCTGAAGGAATTTAGGATTATCCTTATTTTTTTTTTGTTACCATTATCTAGATTTTGAATCATTTTCTCATCAACATAAAAAATTGTAAATGATCACATTTATGTATTTTTTTTTTTAATTTTTTCCTGAACAAGAATCTCATACTAGTTCAATAAAACATCTGTAGTGGCCCAAATACTATTGTGTTTTCAGTAGCAGTCTTTAGCTCCTGAGGTCTGATGCTAGAACAATAGCCAAGTTGGGAGCAACGCGATGTCTCTTTGAAAGGATCTCTATTGTTATAAGCTCATAATCATCAATATTTAAAGTAAATGCCAAACTTTAGACAAAGGAAGGTACTGTTTATTTTGTTGCTGCTGTTTAATGATACTCCTTTTTATTTTAGTTCATAAAGTCAACAGCTGGTAACAGCTTGATGAGAAATATCTGATAAGTGCTTTAATACTTTTTGTCGATAGAGCATCCACTAAAAAAATAAGGCCACCTTAGTCTTTATTGCACATTATAATACTGATTACTCCATCTTTAAAGATCACATTGATTTTCATTGGTACACATGTAAACTTTGAAAAAGATCATAACAATCATACATGTTTTGGCTAATACAAACAGAAATTAATGCAAATGAAGGGTTTCTGTTAACTTTTGAACAATTTCTACCTCTACACAAGGCCTCACCTGAGCAAGTGCGTCTATCATCACTAAGTGTGTAGTGTGTAGGACAGGCACAGTGGTGAGTAGTGTTGGTGGGATCATCAGCTGGGTGTGCTAGGCACAGATGACTGCAACCTCCATTATAACTACCACAAGCGTTGGTGCCTTAAAGAGCGGTAGAAAAAGCAAATACAAATTGATGGTCCATTGACCTTGCTTTCATAGGTGAATATAACAGAAGGATGTTCTTATAGCTCTCTTTCTTTTTCTGTCTCTCTCTCTCTCTCTCAAACAAAATTTTTCCCACATTTATAAATGAGATTGGACACTAGAAGCAACATCAGCTGCCAGCAGTGTATAAAGATTCCAATTCATATGGATTTTTCTTAAACAGCTTCAGAAAATAACCAATATTTCATTCATCAGAGATAAAATTGCTCATATTTCAAACAGCCTTTTAACATTATTGAGCACTTCCCCTAATGAAAAGCAACTTTGTATATCTTCACTTCTTTTAATTAAAAAAAAATTTGATGTAGGTACTATTCATATGTACATGCATAAGCATTTGCAATTCTTAAATTGTACTAATTATAAAAAATTCACTGTTCAAGGGGCTGAGACCATCAAAGATAAAGATGCAGATTAGTATAATCCTTAAGACCGGAGGAATGGGATATATAAAACAGACAATTTTATTAACATCTCATTAAGACCTACCAGCCTGTCTCGATGCATGGAACACAAGAATGTCCATCACGCCATCTAGTTTTCTTAATATGACTGTGCGGTTGGTACCATCAAGCTTGCTGGCTCGTTCAATAGTACCTCGCACTGGATCAGTCCAAAAGACGAAATTTTCATACTGGCTGAGACCCATAGGATGCTTGATTTGTGACTGGGCAACAAGTGTAATATCACCACCTGTGAGAACAAAATCAAAGAAATATAATATTTTATTACAAAGTCAGGAAAAAAAAGCCTGTCTTTCAATAGGGAAAGAAACTTTAATGCTTCATTATTAGCAAATACACGCATCCTCAAGTTTTTGTTGCCTATCTATTCTGTTACTCATTCCAAATTACTTGGGAAATTCAAACATTTGCCATCGCATTTACAAATGACAATTCTGTTGTCAGAAGTCCAATAATAAATTTTGTTCACAATTCAAAAAGCTAAGATATTTGCTCTGAATTGTGGATACAAAAAAAAGCTCAGACAAGCAATATGAGAAAAAGTAAGAAAGTCATCATCTACATCAAACACAAGCATGGAGGCTCTTCTTACCAAGCATGTTAGAAGATCTAATACTGTGATCCCAGAGATCAGCCCAATACAGCCGCCTGTCAATATAGTCTATGGTGAGGTCCTGAATGCGCCCAACTTTCGATACAAGCACTTTACGATTAGTCCCATCCATGTTGGCTCTTTCTAGCACAGGATCAGAACCCCAGGAACTCCAGTACAAGTATCTGGAAAGAAACAGCATGGCGGACAAACATTAGAAAAATTAAGCTAGGAGAAGAAAATTGATGTTACAGGAAAAATTTAAAAAAAAAAAGAAAAAACTTCAATGGAAAATCAGAGTGGATACTGATTGAAAAGATAAAGAAGAAAAAAGGGCAATTCTATAAAGAGAAAGCATGCATACACGCAGTCAGGGTTTTATTTGGGACAAAAATAACCATTAAGAATTTTGAATACTTTTCTTAATTTAGTCATTCCTACAAAAACCAGAAATCTATAAATTCTGCAACAATGGAGCATCTTATCATATTTGGTATAACCATACTTTAACTATTTTATGATGTTTTGACAAGAAAAAAAAATTCTAATCACCCGCTTGGAGGATCAAGTGCAAGAGCTCTCGGGTCCTCCAGATTTCTCCATACGAGGGCCTTACGAGAAGATCCATCTAAACGGGATACTTCTATACGATCCTTGCCTGTGTCAGCCCAGTATATGTTGTGGGCTACCCAGTCAACCGTCAGACCTTCTGGACTGTCCAATCCAAACTGAATGATGTGCTGCAATGAGCTGCCATTCATAAAAGCTCTGCTGATTTGCTGAAAGGATCAATAAAAAACTTAAATACCACTTGTAACACAACTCAAATATGTTCACATATAAAAAATTCACTTTTTAAAAATCTCCTGAATTTTTCTTTAGTTCTTTTTTTTTTTGAGAATCAATACTATGGTAGTGACTTCTAGATATATCATTGATAAATGGTTCTAACTATGAGAGGCTGGTGATGCAGTTATGCATATGTGGGAAAGACAAAAATGTGTTCCTTGCCTAGTTTTGCCTGCAAATGGGCAAAGCTGAACTAAAAAAAAAAAAAAAATTCTAACGCACACTTGTAGCTTTTTCACAGGTACATTTTCAGTTATAAAAGAAAAAGCAAGAATATTTTCAAATATTGTTTGACACCAAACTGAGTTGGTTTCACATCACATTGTCTTTGTGATAATCAGGCACCCAAAATTATTTGGTTGCTTCATTTAGCCATGCAATTGAAATCTACCGAAAAAATAATTTAGAAAATTGTTCTTACCCAAGGGGATCATATGAAACTGCACAATGAAAGGTGCATTTGGGAGAATTAAGTGAAAAACTAGAGAATTTGAGAGAGCCCTCACTATATTCTTAGAAACTCATTTTTGTTGCCATAATTAGTGATCACAACAAACCGCTCATAATTTGTAGATGGCATAGCATTCCAAGATAGGCTTTGAAAATCTACAGTCATGTTTACCTGCGACTCCCCATCTGTCCAGTAAATGCGATTGTCAGAAATATCAAAGTCTATAGCCATAGCCTTCTGCACGCCCTGGATGGGAATGGGTTGATTGTTGTAGCTAGTCTCCAGTGAGAGGCGTCGAATGTCAGAGCGGGAAGAAAACAGCAAGAAGGCATCTGGCACAATACAGGTCTGACCATCCGCTCGCAGTTCAAGACCCATTGGGCAGGCGCACACATGGTGCAGTGGTCTTGGGCGATACAGACACAGGTGGCTGCATTGCCCATTGTTGACAGCACAGGTGTTGGTACCTGAGGAGGGAAATGAATAAATAAATTAATTTGGATGTCATTGACCAAAACACTAATAAAACAATATATTATTCGAACTGCAGTATAAGGAAAGTAAATTTACATCTCACTTTTCACAACCATTGTTCTTTTGAATAATTTTCAGGTGAAATGTGAATCACCTATAATTATTTCTTTAACATACCCATCAACTTAATGAAAGATTCATATGATCTGATGAATAAAGGCATTTTATTTTTTTTTTTTTTTGGGTGATCTAACAGATTGATTTTAAATCCAAAAACATAAAACAATACTATTAAAAGAAGAATGAGATAAAAGAGTTACTTTTACCATTATTTCAGCAATATAAAACTTCTAATCATGTAAGCTTTAGTAAAACCAAGCAAACACTTCCATGAAAAGTAGGATCAGAGAGGATCTGTCTAATCTAATTTTCCTGATATCAATTTCTGAACACACATAACACTTGCACTAAAATCAAATTTAAGAACTTATTCTAAAAAAAAAGTTTTAACAAATTAATGTCAAACAAGAACTTGAGCTACAACCTGTTGACTCACTCTTGGGCCTAGTAATGTGTGCTGCCTTCAGCCCCATTACATCTGGAAGCTCATCCACTATAGACGTTCGATTCTTGCCTGTCCATTTATTCACACGCTCAATGGACCGGCTTTGCCAATCCGTCCAGTATATAAACTCATCTGAAGAAATAAAAAAGAAATAATTTTGCACAGATTGCAAACTGTTCAACACTTGAATACTTTGAAGAGAAGATTTTATTAAGAAATGTTAATTTTTTTTTGCCCTATTTCTTCTCCTTAAATTTTTTGTGCAGTAGGTCAGCTTATGTAAGGAAAAGAATAATTTGCATAATAATCACTCCCTGATGGCTATTCAGTTTTCTGGCCAGCTAGATGAATGTCCTTTTCAAGAGTATTCCCTAAAATCAAACCAGAGCTTTTAAAGGGGCATAATGCAAAGATCAACTTGTAAATGTAGATTTTAGTTGGGCAATGTTATAGAATGTTTCAACTCTTTTGATTACTGAGTTTAATTACCCAGAACACTGAATCCAAAGATGTGTGGCAGCTTGTCAGAGACTAGCACTATCCTATCACTTCCATCAAGATTAGCAGATTCAATGCGATCTTTAATAGCATCTCCCCAGTAAAGACGGCCTTCTGTCAGATCTAAGGCAAGACCATTGGGCCACTTTACTCCCGTGGAGATAATCTCTTGGCGGTGGGTGCCATCAAGGTAGGCCCGGGCAATCATTGGTCTTGTATCACCCCAGTCTGTCCAATACATGTACCTAGAATACAAAGAAAGTGAAAAGAATTGCATGTCGAGCAATCAAATAGCTTGACATAATGTGTAAAATGGCTTTTTAGTGTACTATAATGTAGTCTAGCAGACAATAGATGAAAAACAAAGTCTGTTACCATATTTAAAAAATTCAGCATATAAAAATTGACAAAAAGAACAAGATTTGGAGTTCATGAGAAGAACAAATTTGACACAGATTTAGAAAGCAACATGAGAGCACGGATGTCCATATCCATATAAACAGAATAATAGCAATCACACCCTAATTAGCTTGAACCTACGATATTCATAATATTTTGTATCTGGTGTGAATAACTGATATCCCACTAAGATACACAATCTTACATGTCTTGCAAGTATGTGGTGGAGACAATTTTCCTTTCTTTGCAGTATATCAGTAATTTTTACAAGATACAAAATATTACAACAATATCACAGGCCTGAACCATGAATGTCCACTGCCACTTTGATGACAGATTTTATTGTCTAAAACAAATAAATGCACACTAATCACAAACCCATTGGCCGGATCCAAGCAGAGAGCACGCGGCTCTTCCAGCCCATCTGAGATGAGAACCTTCCTAGAGCTACCATTGACCCGAGCAACCTCTATTCGATCCGTCCCTGTATCAGTCCAGTAGAGATTCTGGGCTATCCAATCCACAGCAATACCCTCTGGTCTGGAAACCTCAGTATTTGTTACAATCTCCTGACCTGGGATATTACAAATACAGAATGTTTAGTCTCGATTTTGTGAAGATTATGAATACTATTTGTAACTATCTCAATGTTTAATAAATAATAAGTAACGACAACTGATACAATAACGGGTAACGAAAAAATGGGTTTTCAAATTCTTTTCTAAATGTAACCTTCAAACATTCAGAAATAATGCAAATTAAAAATAGTTCTACTACCTCGCATACATTGTAACTAAAATTTTGTCAGCTAAACAAAAAAGAAGAAAATAGCAGCCATTAGCTAAGAAATGCATACCTGAACCATCTACATAACAGCGCTGGATGGTGCGGACCTCATCGTCAGTCCAGTAAATGTAGCCCGTAACACTATCATAATCTAGTGCAATGGCATGCTTGATATGATTGATGGGAATAACAACATCTGTGTAGTCTGGAGTATCCAGGGAGATTTGACGAAGGTCAGTACGCCGAGCTAAGAACAGCATCTTTTCAGCCCCTGCAGAATGTGCAAGTTACAAATGAAAAGTTGGAAAAAAAAAAAAAGAAAAAGACGAAGATAAAGGGAAAAAGTGCTGTTTCAGTTTGACCATTTGAGGATTAAAGTAAAATCTAATGGTAACAGCATTCATTACAGTCTCTGTGCCTCTCAGAAAACAATGACAAATGTAATTTAGGTACAGCTTGGAGAACAATTTATCTAAATCTTCAATTTGATCTAATAAGATAAGAAAAAATCAAATGTTGGGCTAGTAAAATATTAAGTCATTGACATTAATAGACCATGTGTAATTGTTTTTTTTTAATTTTTTTGGATTAATTTCAGATTTTATGCAAGTTGTGGTTTACCTTCTCATTCTATATCATAAAATAAGTCCTTAATTTCTGAAAAAAAAATTCTTACACAGGAGAAGGTTACGTTGTTTTTTAAATACTATTTTAAAGTATAAAATCAGGCGAAAAAGTAATTAAATCCTAAATTTAAAAAATCCAATGAAAATAAGGAATTTTAAGAACTTTTAATTAAAATTTTGCAAATATTTATACACCACTAGATAAGTGGGATGGTTGCCATCATATTAACTCCAGAAGAACATAGAAAATGTAGATAAAGAAACTCTTGAAACACTACATTCATCTTTGAAGGAGCAAGGGTAATCCAATTTGTATGAGAATTGTTAAAGAACATAAGGCAGTCATCAATTTACTTCACGACAAAGGCCGCAGTAAAAACAATAGTATTCAAAATGATCAAATTTCTTTATAAAAAAATAAGTTTTTACAAAGGACTTTGTTCTTGACTTCAGGCTGGTGCCTTCACGTTGCTTTAGAAATTTTATCTCCTGGTCTGCTTTTTTTCCTCTTTTTTTTTTTTTTTTAATTTCAAATCCACCTACGATATAAAAGCCTACAATTTCTTTGTGGTAAAGTTACACGGCTATAAAACAAACCATGAATGATATACTTTGTTATAGAACAACCAGAAATATTTCATCATCAGCTAAAAATTAAAGAACTAAACACAGTATCTAAAGCTTACAGATAGCATACTACTGCCATTAAACTTCTTCGTACCATCTCACATGTTTGCTTATTGCAGATGAGGATATTTATTGCTAGTAACTGTGTAATTAAGTGAGCAGTGCACAAGTCGGTAGGGCACTT
Source organism: Elysia crispata (assembly GCA_033675545.1). Classification (NCBI taxonomy): domain Eukaryota; kingdom Metazoa; phylum Mollusca; class Gastropoda; family Plakobranchidae; genus Elysia; species Elysia crispata. The sequence goes on from JAWDGP010001383.1 coordinate 222,082, forward strand.
GACTACTAATCCAGAGGTTCCGGGTTCGAATCACAATCCGAGCCTCAATGTTTTTTCAGCTCCCCTGTGTCCACCCAGCCCTTAATGGCTAGCTAAGTCTCTTTAGACTCCGCAAAAGCAAAGGCAGCAAGGAAAGCAATGGCAAACTACCTCACTATGTTGTATGCTAAGGACAATGAAGACTCTACTTCTGGATCCCCTAAGCTCGGATTGAGTTTGGGACTGTGTAATGCCCTGAGAGGACACTTATTTGCTACCCTCATGTCACATTACCACGCATTTTCAGTCTCATCAATATGCTTTCAAATGAAAAAGATTCAAAAGACCTAAACGATAAGACCACTATATGCTATTAAGAGTTTTTATGGTACAAAGCTGTAATATATTAGACTATAAAAACAGCTGCTTACGATTCTTTTGATGCTTCAAACAGCTTAAAACTGATAGGTCAATAGTCAATTTCATTTTCTTGTTAACTGAAAGCAGATATGTGGCTTGTTCCTCGAAGAAAAGAGACAATCCTTTGCAGGTTTAGTGATATTGAAGATGATAATTATGACGAGGCCAACAGTAGCTGTGATAGAGAAGGTGAAAATCATGATCACTGTGGAAATGGTTTCACCTTGAGCACAGGTTCTGTTATCATTGAGCAGCTTAACTCCGGTAGGGCAGGCACAGGTAAAATAAGGTGACACAGGAGATAAAAGGCACAGGTGAGAGCATCCACCATTATTATCACCGCACATGTTATGACCTGGCATGAGATCAAGATAAAGAGTGGTGAGACACCAAGTTATTTTCCCCAGACAAAAATCACCAACATACCCAAATATTTTTAAGTTCTTTGTCTGTAATGATAAGTAAATTCTATGACAAATTAATGGGAACTTTGAAATACAGTTAAGTGTTTTTTTTAGCTGAAATTAAAAAAAAAAATTAGCAAGGTAAATTACATCCCAATTGTTCACATATATAGGAATATACCAGTGTTTTAACACAATCCCTACCAGGGTTTTTTTTACCGTGTGCCAAGCCATATTTTGTGACCCACGTAAATCCTAGACCTGATTTTTTGAATTGAAGTTTATGACCCCCTATATTTCTAGAACCTACAAGTATTATATATCAAAATGCAGGGAATTGAATACAGATTTGAAATATCAGTGTTAGATAGCAATTAAAAATTTTTGTAAGGAGGTAGATGTATAAAAAGATGATATAACCGAAAAGTAAAAATAAAATAAAAATAAAATATCCAAACTACTGGTCTCATTGATCTGGAAATTTTAATCCAATCTAATCAAACAGCACACCACCTTGTGTATAATCCAATTATGAAGTCATGTGTCAAATTTGAAGAGTGCAATCTAATAAATAAAAATTTTACAACATTTTTACTAACAACACCTATATAAAAAAAAATAACGGCAATCCTATAGATCTAACAATTATTTTGGTCAAAACCTGATGAAAATCAACCGCCACTTAGCTCAAACGACGTTAAAAATAGGCCGAAAGGGAAGTAGAATTCGTTTTAGTAAACATTGGATTGGATAGATCGAAAATATGGACTGGATTAGGACTAGAAAGTCCGAGCCGATTGTACCGGCTCGTGGTAGGTAAGTTTGGCGACCGTGAGCCGCTACAATCGGCTCATGGTAGGAATTGTGTTAAGGTGAACACACAGATGGAATTATTTATAGCATCAGTAGGCGCCTACAGATACACTTTAAAGTTGTACAGATGCATTTATATAAAATTATATATATATATATACATAGCTGCCAACTTTTGAAATGACAAATACAAATATTTAGCACACTAAATAAATTTAGTCGCTGAACACCTGTTAGATGATATAGCCTATTAAGTAAAATAACCAATATTGACTTGAAAACAAGCTTAATTAAATGTTTACAAACTTTAGCTGTTACTTATTATTTATTGTAAAATGTAATTAGTCCTTTAGGAGAAGTCAACTTCGCTGGGATTTTCAAGAAGGGCTGCAGGCAAACAAATATTTTTACATCTGATTAACGGGATACTGTTAAGTACATCAAATTTTAATCTAGAGTCAGGAAATGAGGAAAAATAGTTTGCTGTCTCATTCAAAGCTTTCTAATAAATTGGTATTAAAAACTGTGAATAAATTGCCTGCAAAAGACACGGGGAGGTATTAAAAAAAAAAAAAAAGGCATATAAAAAATAAAAACAAAAACAAAATTTCAAGAAAAGCTTTAAACAAATGCATTTGCTAAAGAAAAAAAAAAGAAGGAACTCAGAACATAGTTTACAGCATGCGATTACAAGGAATATCAAACACAACAGTTGCATTACCTCCAATATTTTTAAGATCTGCATCCAAAGATTACGCAGCAAGAAAGAAAAGAGATACATTTGAAATTTATTTTCCGTTAAGAAAAAAAATGACAACTTACAAGTATACATTCCCAAATGAAATTAAGGATACATTTTAAGCATTACAATTTTTTTTTCTTTTCTGTCCTTGGTCAAAAATTGATTCGAACACTAAGACTGATCTTTGTCTGCTTGATTCAATTTTTGTATTTTACTGATAGAACGATCTTAGGCTATCAAAGGTTAATTTGTGAAAAGTCAGAGATATCCTTGGACACAGTCCTGAGTAGTACATCTCAGGTACGAATTGACATAATTTTCTGATCAAATGTCCCATGTGAAGTTCAATTTAGCACTCTTTCCTTGACTAATTTTTATTATTTCAACCATCTTTCCTTTCCCACCCAGACATTTTTTATTTCCAATCCAATGTAAAAAATGTTTCAAACAAGGCTTCATCCTTTACCTCTGGGCTGTCGAGCAGCAGAATAAACTTGTAAAGCCATGGGAGCATAGATCTTATCCAGCACTATGTAGCAGCCAGCACCAGTTAACTTGTTGCAGCTGTGGATAGCATTTCTCTGCCAATCTGACCAGTAAATGTTTTTGCTAGACACTGTTATAGAAAAGGGCTGCTTCAATGAGCCTTCGATCACAGCTCGACGATTTCCACCATCAAAATCACAGCTGTAGAAAATTGAATGGAGAATAAAAAGACTGGATAAATTAAAAGAAAAGGCTTCATAAAAGTTTTAGGTACATGATGCAATAAAAACGCATAATATTCAAACTCAGATGTTGAAAACTAAAAAAAATGAGGATTAAAGATTAAGAGCTTACCATTACTTCCAACATGGACTGTTTTTCCATAAAGGGAACAAAACTGTAGCAGTACTGAGTGAGGTGAATACTTAAGTTAGGAAATGTCTCACATTGAAAGTATAATATCATCTGTCTTATAGCAATCTCATTTCTAAAGAGATTGTAACATCTCCTTTTGTTTGTCTTAAGATCACAAAAAATATGATAAAAAATGTCTCTAAAAGGAAGAAAGGCCTAAAAGAAACTATTTCAAAGTAGCTTTAAGCAACCAATAAATAAATCAGCACAATGGCAAGTACCTAAAAATGGACTTGAGCTTCACATCAACCCAGAATATCCTTGACATCTCATAGTCCAAGGCTAGCCCAGTGGGCCATGAAATGTCTTCCCCGATGATTATTGATCGACTCTCTTCTCTACCATCCATTCCTGCCCTTTCGATCTTTGGAGTCTCCCCATAATCTGTCCAGTACATGTAACTGAAATAAAAGAACATTTTCCATCAATTCTGCACAAGACGATTGACTCTGTTTGATTTTTACTCTTTAAACCAGAAAAAAAAAACAGCATTTAAAGTAATGATTTAAAGCAATGAATGGTATGATTCATTCCTCTGTTGATATGAAATATTATTGATGAAAGTGTACACTAGTGGTGAGGTAAAGAGGAAGAAGATATGAACTGATCCAAACACATATACTCATGGTAAAGTAAACAGCATGTGCAATTATTTTGAACCTGTAAATGGTACAACTTTGCTGTCAGAAAAAAATTCAAATTTTCATATAATATGGTCTCTATGAACCTTGCTTGAAGACTTGCATCAATGTTTCAAGTAATAAAATGAAAGAAAAAGAAAGCTAGTTAAAAAATCAGACTCGACATAGAATCCAAACTTTGACCCCTCAATCGATTCAGAGAGAAAAAATTTTAAAATGAACAAAAAGCATGTAATTACTTACCCATTCTCTGGATCTAACGCAATAGGTCCTGGCCTATCCAGCCTTTCCCAATAGAGAACCTTGCGGAACTTGCCATCTAACGTTGAAACCTCGATGCGGTTAGTCTCAGAGTCAGACCAGTACAGTTTTCTGCTCACCCAGTCACAGGCCAGACCATCCAGGGACTGCAAGTCTTTAGAGATGGATGTCTTAGGACTTCGGGATGTTTTCAGATTCATTCGCTTGATTGCCTTAAAATAAAAGACAATATGAGAAACCAAGCATATTGGTTAAATGAATTTTTTATAAACAGGGTAATTCGAACACAGGCCTACTTACAGAGCAAGTCTAAATTGACAAAATGAAAAAAAGAAAAAAAGCTTAACTTTGATGAATTCCTTTCTTTTTTTTTATCTTTGTGACAGCACCAAAAGGACTTGATTATGGGGTTATTTAGAAACTTAAACATAAATTTTGAAGATATAATTAAAATGATGACTTTTGACATTTGTTAGTTTCTGACTTAAGCAACACAGGTATAAGTATATTTATTTAAGATTAAATGAGAAGAACTTCCTATCTTTCTTTTACTTAGGATGGGACTTTTGAACAACAAACTTAAATTATTTCATAAAAAAGAAAACCAATTAAATTTCATGAAATGTATACATCCAGTTGGATCATCTTTCATCAATAGAAAATACATTCCCTGTAATAATAATTTTTTTTTATAAAACTGTGTGCTTGAAGGTTAGGGCATTGCTCTCTTAGGTTATTGACACTTAAGAGTTTTTATTAGTTTCACTATTGTTTATCGTAGGAATGACATTGTCATTCACTTATGTAGAAGATTAATTGTGAAGGTTAAAGGGTTAAATGCCTTAAAATTCTTGAATTTCATAAATTCATGCTTCTTATCAGATTGAGACAGAGTTGTGTTCGCCATGCTGAATTAATGACCCTAGGAGACAGTAGACCAATAAATGAGAACATTTTGTGGATATTCAAAAAAAAAAGGCGTGATTCAGCTGCTCTTCAGAAACCTAAAATGTCTTCTTGTAAGCAGTTTCACCGACAGTGGGTAATGATTTCTGATGAAGCTAAAAGGGGCTCTTTACTAGGTATTAGATGGTTGAATCTCATTTCTTTTTTGGGCCACATTCTCAGAATCTGCTACTGAGAATACTTTGGCAATGTCTGTAAAAAACGGTGTCATTGTTTGAGTCTGGCAGTTTTGAAATGCATGAGAGAACTGTGAAAAAAGACTTACCACCAGATTGGCTGCTGTCCAGAAGATC
>JAWDGP010001383.1:232500-292500 GCA_033675545.1 Elysia crispata
ATTGCTCTTAAAATATGTTAATAATTTTGAATGTCTTTTATTTTAACTTACATGCCAAACATTCTAGTGAGAGCAGGAAATACAATACTAAAATGATCACGCAGGTACAGTCAAGAGTACAGGAAAAAAGAGTTTTAAACAACACGTTGAATGATTTAAAACGTGAATTGCCTTACGTGATCTTTCTCTCTCTTTTTTTTTTTTTTTTTTTTTTTTGAGAATTAAACAACACCCCCACCCCCTTTTTTTTTTCCTTTCCTTATTCTTTTTTTTTAATCGTGCAAATGAAAGGTGTAGTTACATCAAAACCCACTGGTTGAGAAGGGAATACTGCACTTTTTTTTCTTCTTCTTAATGCAGAAAACGCTCGGGTTTAATTTTGTTTTGTTGTGTTCTGTTTTGCCTTTCTCGAGGCCTGCCACGGCTGCCAGTGCCAGCTGCCTTCTTGGCTCATCATTCTATGTAGCCAAACAATGGCGGAGGCAAAAGGAAACGGAGGGAAAACGTTTACCTTTTCCCTAACAAAGTTGCAAGCAGAACGGTTTTACTTCTGGCGGCGAAGTAGTCAGAGGTAGGGTGGTGGTGGTGGTGGTGATTGGGGGAGGAGAAATTGTACACCACAGAGAACAGAAGATGAGATAAGTTTTTAGCGAAAGATAGGCGGACAGGAAAGGACCAGGGGAGAAGAAGAAGAGGAGGAAAGTAAAGGATGAGAGTGCGGGAGAGAGAGAGTGAAAGAAAGAAAGAGAGAGAAAAAGCGAGAGACAAAGAGAGAGAGACACACAGAGAAAGAGACAGGCAGACAGACAGACACAGAGAGAGAGAGTGTGAGTGAGAGAGAGAGAGAGAGAGAGAGAGAGAGAGAGAGAGAGAGAGAGAGAGAGAGAGAGAGAGAGAGAGAGAGAGAGAGAGAGAGAGAGAGAAGGGGAGTCAAAAAGTGACACCCAGTTAAAATGTGCTTCAGACCAATTCATTAGCCTGAACCCTGGGGAGGCCAGTATGTTCCCGTCTCTAACAGCCTGGTCTCAAGCCATGGCACGCCATTGAGGAGGAGGGGGGAGGCCGGAGGGCTGTGAGGTGTCAAGAGAACGGAGATCTCAGGGCTACGATGCAGACAAGCACAAAGGGTAGGGGGGATTTGCATTTTGGAAGACGCAAGGATGGGGTTAACAGAGGTTGGCTTCAGGCCAGGTGTATTGTGTACTTCGGTTCGTGTGTCAAGGCATGAAGGAAAACATAGATAGATAGATGAGTAAAGAGAGAGAGAGAGAGAGAGAGAGAGAGAGAGAGAGAGAGAGAGAGAGAAAGAGAGAGAGAGAGCGTTCAAAATCCTATAACCTTCATTAAATGTTCAAAATACAAACATAATGTTTTCGACTGGAAATAATTTAAAACAAGACTTCGAGAATGTGATGTTATTATTAATGAAACTTAAAGCTAGAGTTAAATAATTTCAAAAGCAGATAAAGCACATTAGCAAAACATATATGTAGCACAGATCGGCGGCAAGAAATCCGAAATAATGATGCAAACTTTTTTTTCTTTTTTTTTTTTCAATTTAGAAATTAACATGATTGCAATCATGCATGTGCATAATTAATGGCGGTTAACAGAAACAAAAAAAAAAAAACAAAAAACAAAAAACAAAAAAACTACGCATGCGTAGCAGACTTAAAAAAAAAAAAAAGAGCAAAGCTGAGAACTGAGATCGGGAGACAGCTCGAGATAAGGCCTAGGAAAACAATAGACAGGCTCGGGTCTTGCGGAGAGATGCCGCAGCTGAGATAGGAGTACACTAACCTGCTGGAAACGTTTAGTAAGAGATGTCAGCGCGCAACGTCCCTCGAAAATAACCGACTCAAGCAGTGAGAAATGCAAACAAAGGTGCCAACGAAGAGGTTACCAGCAATGCCAAGGAGAAAGCATTCTTGCTGACTTGTTTTGCATTCTTTTTTTTTTTTATCTCTTCTTAAAAATTTTAACACTCACCCCCCTCCTCCTCTCCTTTCCCCTCCTTTATCTTTTCTATCTCTAAATCACTCACCCTTCCTCCATCTAGACCTACCTATTTCTCTCTTCCTCAAATCTAATTAATTTTCAGAAAATACCCTTTCTGTTGGTCATGGAGACTTAAACTAACCATACATACACAACAGAGCTCAGTTAGCTGAAACGCATAACGCGTAGGCCTACATCCTATAGCTTCAATACAATTCTGAGAGTAGAGCGTCTCACCTCAATAATTAGAAAGTATAAATATCTCTACCATGCGGGTTAGCATTATTTTCCAGGGCAATAACTAAGTGGGTTCAATGGACTCTTGAGACAAAACGAAGTGACGCCCGTCCTTTCAGGAAACAATGCAACTAGATCTAGATCTAGAACGGAAAGAAAAGCAGAAGTGCGTAGTATAGAGGAGAAATAATTATAATGCGAGGGTAATTCAAGTTGTTTCTCTTACGACAAACTGCGACTGACTCAGGTTTTGTGTAGACGACTTGAGGGCAATAATGATATAGCATTTTGCATCGGTATGCATAAAAAAAAAAAAAAAGATTTTTGGCATGTCGCGCTGTCCTAACAAGGCCTCTTAGGCTGGGGGGGGGGGGGGAGAAGAAGCACTCAGCAGAGCTCTTCTTGCAAAGAGTCCAGTAAAGGCTAAATATACTCCAATCTAATTATAGTCCATAGAACTAACTCCATTATATTGTAGTCATAGCTAAAGCTTTGTAAGGGAAAAAAAAAACACCCTGATTTCAGGGTAATTACACTCATGTTTGTTTCATTTCTTTTCTTTTTTTGTTAGCATATTTGTTTGATACAGCTCATTCACATCTAAGTGATGTGGGACCTTTTTTGTACATTGGACAATCTACCGTCGGACATGGCGGATCTAGAAAGAGAAGGTCATAAATGGTGCAAGGGCGACACGTTGTAAAGGACCGAAGTCTACATTTTATTGAGTGTGCCACAGGGTTCTAGACAACACATTTTCCTAAGCAGAAATGGCCTGAGGTTACCTCGTGAACTGAATGTATCAAATTATCAGCCCAATAAACAATTTAATGTAGTCAATAGAATACATTTTGCTCATTTTTTTTCCTCTAATGCTTTGCTAGCGTATAATCTTTATTATCTTCTTTTTTTTCTTCTAAAATATCATATGGGTTCACATACACACGGGGATTCTGAAAATTTACTGTTTGAAACCTTTTTCACAAGAGAGTAACACTGACCAGAAACGTCATGCCTTTATTACCGAGCTTTTCTTCTTCACCTCATTGTCATAAGTATTGACCTCCACCGAAAATTTTTTTTTCAGTCTCCATTTATTATTACAGCAGCAAGGCATAATGAATTTAGAGTACGAATGCAAGTTGTTCTTCTGTTTGTAAATCATGTATAGAGAGAACCGGTCAGGTCCAAAGAATGAGGGAAAGGGTAGGGTGATGGGTGAGAAGATAAGACTGTTCCGAAGGGAAAAAAAGTGTGTGCGCGTGTGTGTGGTTTGGGGGAGGGGCAGCGGCGAAAATACTATCGTTTTATCCTTCTCTTGTCTGACTCATATCTTTGGAGGATGCTATGTCTAGCTGTTGGCTGCCAAAAATATTATCAGTTTGCAACAGGCTTTTGTTCAAAATTTGTTTGCTTTAGACTTTTTTTTTTTCAGTTTCCGTTTAGTTCTTTTCCTTTGAAAGTTTTTTTTTTCTTTTTTTGATTTCACAGATTTTCTAATAAACAAACATTTCATAATTATTCTTATCTACAGGCCTCAAATTGACCGAGGTGTACAGGGTTAAAGTCCTAGATCAAAGATAGTCATCGAAAAAGAGACAATGTGGCGGGAGGGAAAGAGATAACAAAAGAGAGAGACTAGAGAGAGAGATTAGAGAGAGAGAGAGAGAGAAAGAGAGAGAGAGAAAGAGAGAGAGAGAGAGAGAGAGAGAGAGAGAGAGAGAGAGAGAGAGATGGACAGATAGAGCGAAAGAGATCCGTCTAGAACAGTTCCTTTAAATTTCGGAGGGGGAGAAACTACTCGTAGTTTCGTTTTCTGCCTTCACCATCTTTGTACTAGAATTTAGTACAAACCCAGTCTGTTTAAAGGTCCATTTGAACACCCGTAACAAGGCTTTGTACCAGTATACGAGTGCAAACAAAATAAAAACAGAGGGTTGTGATGTGATTCATAATTAACCATTTATTTGTACCTAGGAGTTGATCAGTAATTAGATGGATCTATATATGGGATTTTACAAAACCAGCCTACTATTAATGTACGAGTTATTAATATTATGTTACAAGAATACACCGGGAGCTTTATTTCAGAGAATGCTCGGTGAAACATTGCCAAGTCATCAAGGATGCGGTTCATGCAAAACCACCTTGAAATCTTCATTCTTCTTCTTCATCTTATTATTATTATTATTATTATTATTATTATTATTATTATTATTATTATTATTATTATTATTATTATTATTATTATTATTATTATTATTATTATTATTATTGTTATTTGCCTAAGAGAGAGAAAGAGACAGAGAGGGAGTGAGGGAGGGATATATTTCCTCTTCTCTTCCCTCATCCTCCCATTCCTCAACCATCCTTTTTCTTTTCTTTTCTTTTTTTTTTTTTTTTTTTTGCTCTTTTATCACACATGAACCTTCTTATAATTATTTAAAAAAAAATACCAAAAAAAAAAAAAAAAAATGGTCACAGCAACTTAATACCTTAGACACCTGTTTCCGAAAAGTCTTCAATTTTTAAGCATCAATGCTTAAGCACAGAGACTAACTAACCCAGATAGAGATATATATTTTAAATATTGGTTTAAAATAGTATATGATAAAAGTTTGGCATTAGAATCCAAAGAGCATATGTACATTGCAATTTGGATTGAGCCTTCTCGATTAACATCAAGTTCCAGAACTAGATCTAGAGATCTAGAATCGATAAATGTACGAATCACGGTAGTTGAAAACGAAAGTAACTATGACAATCGGAGGTCGAACTAATTTAATAATCATATTTCTACATACTGCCTCATTTCTTGAGTTTAGTAAGATAATTTTCTGGAAAAAAAAATGACAGAAGGACTTGTACTAATACCCTTTGCTCCATATCTATTATTTCTTGAATAGTTCTATTAGGCGGTTATCTTTGACATCATACAAATCCTAAATATATGCTGCTATTTCAATGGAAACAATGTTTGTTTCATTGTCACGGTTTGCTCATTCCTATAAAATGTAATATTACGTCTAACGAAGATTTCTGAACTCATTGATAGGGGGTCAGAAAAGTCACGTGACCTTTTACTGTTGGATAATTGCATTCCTTTGCAAAACAATGGGTTCCCCCTGGCAGCGACGGCGAAGAAAAGCTAATTTCACATTCGATCGTTTAGGAAAAATCAAAACTGGCTGTCAATGTCACTTCGTGAGAAGACAGAGGTCCAAGTTAGAATGGTGTCCATGGTGTAAAATTAACGAGCCTGAACGGTCATGCCTCACAAAAAATAAAATGGCCGACGGCCGTGAAAAACTTTTGATGTTTGGACTGTTGAGATTGAGGAAGACTTTACCCCCGGAGCTAGGTTCTGAGATGATTGCTTCAGGATTTTGTTAACCAATGGTTTAGGATCAAAATTAGGGAATGAATTTTGTTGGATACACTCTTCGTAAATGGTGGATACAAGAGTGAGTTTTCCTCACAAAGTAAACAAAACGACAAGGCCCTTACCGTTACAGAGCGATAAAATCCATGCAACACACACGAGGGTACAGGTAACGGTGCGCTGACCCATCCCTCTTGAGTTCAGTAGAGTCGGCTGGACCCTGTCATTCTTGACTTCTATCGAAATTAATATCCTTTTATTTCAGAATATCACAACTCAGGTCATGTCAGTGTATCACCGTGGATCAGTCGAACTACACACATTCAATAATGAAAGCACTGCGTGTAAGTCTGTGTCATGATTCGCGAGCTTCTGTTTGATCTGCCCTAGAGAAGTCTAGGCCAACTCGCTACTCGCAAGCCTGAGGCCAAGACGGTGTGAAAAGTAGGCCGAGGTAGCACACAGAGGCACAACCAGAGCCTCAACTACTTGTCAAAATTTATGTATCTCCCAAGTTCGTCTCCGCTGCTGGTTTGGGTGCAGCGAGGGTTCCACACAGGCACAGGCAGTACTGTTAGCGCGTACTATTTTTTCCCTCATTATATATTACTCCGCGCTAGCGAGAGATTTTGCTTGTCCACTCTTTTATTTAGATTTAGGCCTAATCCCCCTCGTATTGATAATTCATCGCGTAAATATATTACCCTTTCAATATCAATTAGCAAATCGTAGGCTCGAAAAGTTTGGGGGAGGTGATGAATATACAGTTTGGAAAATTGCTTCAGAGTTACGTTGTTGTGGGAAAGGACACTATGAGAGCCGCAGCCCTCCAGGCGCATAGCCTCTATAGGTTGATTCTGAGGACAAAATCGCTGTAGAATGATTGGGCATGGGGTCTCTCAACTCACGTCCACTTGCTTCGGGTCAATCATGGGGACAGGACGGGAACCTCTGGCTTTACGCGCCTTTACGGAATCATGAGGCTCCATTCTGTAGAATCTGCAAATCTCCTAATTAATTTTGTTCTCTATACTTTTTGTTATTATATTTAAGTAAGATGGCACTCTTACTAATCTACCCTCCCCCCTTCCTTATTTTTTTTTTTATTTATTTTATTATATATTTTGGCAAGCGTTCGTTTTGTATCGTAAAGTTGACAGATGAGCAAATTTTAAACAAATGCAGGTGATACAATTTTTTTTTAAATTGATGTTGAAGAGAAAAGAATCATGTTGTTAAAAACATGAATTATACGAGGTAGCAAATTTCCTCGGTTGATCTGAGTGAGGCCTGTAGGGCGTACGAACTTTGAATCAATCATAATCAACATTTCCCTTTTTTACACATTCGAAATCACACACACACACACGCACATGTAGCCTATCTATCTATCTATCTATCTATCTATCTATCTATCTATATATATATATATATATATATACATATATATATTGCCTGAGCTTTATTTTTTTTCTTTTTCTTTTCATCTCAAAGTCTCTAAACGCTTATATTACACACGGCTTTCGAATCGATTTTGCTGGGAACCATAAGTCATGAGCTTTGTTGAGCAACCAGAAACAAAAATAGTTCGTGAGGAAATCGGAAGACTATTACGTAGCCTCGATGTACAGTAGCAACCCTTTTCTGTGGAAATTACTTTGTCAGTATATTTCTGTACTCTTCTTTGAAATCCCACGGCGAAAATTCAGCTAACGCATAATTGTTGTTTCTTTTTTTTTTTTTTTTTTTTTTTTTTTTTTTGTTTCTTCCTTAATGAAATTAATAGCAACAGGCGGCGGGTAGGCAAGCTCAGTCGGTGGGCAGTTGAACTGACAATAAGGAGGTCCTGGTTCAATTAATAGCAACAGGCGGCGGGTAGGCAAGCTCAGTCGGTGGGCAGTTGAACTGACAGTAAGGAGGTCCTGGTTCAATCCTTGACTCGACGCGAAACATCTTCGACAAGTAGGGAAAAGAAAATTGAATGCAGATAAAGGAATCCTTTTTTTTTTTTTTTTAAAGAAAAGAGGGTGTATGTGTCTGTGTTTGTCTCTGTGTGTGGAGGTGGGAGTGGGGGTCAAAGGGTGAAGAGAACCTTATTGAGGGCCCAGGGAGAAGACGAACTGCTGTTGGCTGTTTTTTTATCCATCTGATCACCGAGTTAGTAGTAGACTAAGCACTGTGGCCGATACGATATGCGACCCCCAGATTTCTTGATGTACCATTTTCCTTTTTCTTATACGTATTTATTCTACCTTTCATTGTTAAGCATTTCTAATTTTAAAAGATGCTTAGACCAATGTGTCTTTTCCTTCCTTTCAACACATTTCCATCCTGTACATTAAGTACACTGTGTAATTAATTATTACCCCGCGGCCCCATTCTTTTTAAACAAAATTTTATCATACTTCTACGTAGCCTTGGAGCCTTACACAACAGGACCACTCACCGTCAAGTATTTCTAATTTCTAGAGATGCTTAGACCAATGTTTTTCTTCCTTCTCTCAACACCTTTTTCATCTTGCACATTAAGTACATGTACATAAAGTAATTAATTACCACCCCATCTCCCTCCCCCCATCCCCATCCTTTTTAAACAAAAATCCAATATACCTTTACGTAAACTTGGAACCTTAAACAACAGGAGCAGCCGTTTCTTTGATTAAGAGGGTTCCAAGACATTCATGGATTTAGAATGCCAGTAAAGCTGGCACAGATGCATCGTTATAAAATGATATTACACGTTGCTCATATCCAAACTTGAGCTTGAAAATACTTGAGCAGTATGGATTTGTACGGCTCCGACAACGGAGACGTAAAGATTAAGTAAATATTGATTGATTCAGAACTTCATGTGCTACTGCTATATATTTTTCAGGGTTGAATCCGCCAAAAATATCCCTTTTCTCCGGGGTATTCTCTTTCTTCACGTCAATGAAACGATGAAAAACACAGGAACAATCCCGACAAAGAATTGAACTTGATTCGTTGAGTTATGGGGCATGCTGGTTGCTAACCAAACCGGTCAGACTAGACGAGGAATTGCTGGAGATGAAATAGGAAAGAGAGACTGGCTGAATTGAATCAAGGGGAAATCCGCCACCAAATTAATATGAGCAGAGACAGAAAACGGTAACATCAAAGTTGAGCCATAGTGCAACTATTTGGAGAGTATATATAATTGTTTGTAGTCACCAAAAGAAGGCTATTGTTTTGTCCAGAAAAGTGAAGCAAGCACAAAAATAAACACAGCAACATCTCCCCCCCCCCACACACACACACTCGCCGTAAAATGAATCCAGGCTGAAAAAGCTACATGCTCCAAAGTGTAATCAATCCCCAAATACGGTGAGGTTAACAACCCCTAAGCTATAAACAGTGTGAGTTACACCAAAGCTATAACCAGTACCTACACACGGGTGCAGTGAGCTACTCCTAGGCTATAAATACATGTAGCTTGAGCAACACCTAAGCTATAACCAGTGTGAGCTATACTAAAGCTATAGCCAGTACCTACGCATGGGTGGAGTGAGCTAAGGATATAAACAGCATGAGCTACTCCAGTCCTAATCTATAAAAAGGGGTGAGCTACACCAAAGCTATAGCCAGTACCTACACTCGGGTGGAGTGAGCTACTCCGATGCTATAAACAGCGTGATCTACATCAAAGCTATAGCCAGACCTACACATGGGTGGATTGAACCACCCGTATGCTGCAACCAACTTAAATCGGTATGCACTCATGCGTGGAGTGAGCTACTCAAGTGCTATAATCAGCGTGATATACATCAGAGCTATAGCCAGACCTACACTCGGGTGGAGTGAGCTACTCCAATGCTATAAACAGCGTGATCTACATCAGAGCTATAGCCAGACCTACATTCGGGTGGAGTGAGCTACTCCAATGCTATAAACAGCGTGATCTACATCAAAGCTATAGCCAGACCTAGACATAGGAGGATTGAACCACCCCTATGTCGCAACCAACTTAAATCGGTATGCACTCCTGGGCGGAGTGAGCTATCCCTAAGCTGATCAGGACCCACACCAGGGTGGAGTGAGCTATCCCTAAGCTGATCGGGACCCACACCAGGGTGGAGTGAGCTATCCCTAAGCTGATCGGGACCCACACCAGGGTGGATTGAGCTATTCCCAAGCTGATCGGGACCCACACCAGGGTGGAGTGAGCTATCCCTAAGCTGATCGGGACCCACACCAGAGAGGAGTGAGCTATCCCTAAGCTGATCGGGAGCCACACCAGGGTGGAGTGAACTATCCCTAAGCTGATCAGGACCCACACCAGGGTGGAGTGAGCTATCCCTAAGCTGATCAGGACCCACACCAGGGTGGAGTGAGCTATCCCTAAGCTGATCAGGACCCACACCAGGGTGGAGTGAGCTATCCCTAAGCTGATCAGGACCCACACCAGGGTGGAGTGAGCTATCCCTAAGCTGATCAGGACCCACACCAGGGTGGAGTGAGCTATCCCTAAGCTGATCAGGACCCACACCAGGGTGGAGTGAGCTACTCTCTTGTACCCACGGATGGATGAGTAAGGCAAAAACTATAAAGAGTGTGAAGTACACCAAAGCTATAACCAGTACCTATACAATCATGGGTGGAGTGAGCTAACAATTAGACTGAGGACGTGGAGTTGGGAGATCATCAGGCTAGATCTGGCAATATGTCATTGGGAAAGACACTTTAAATGATATCTTTCCACTCCACACAAGTGTGAATAGCTATCAGGTTAAGACAATGCTTAAGCCTGTGGCAGCGAGAAATATACGGTTTATTGTATCTGATTAACTCTCGGATAAGCTTTAGCTCCCGCGGATCTCTAGGCCAAATATGACAAACTATGTTTGTATCCAGTAAAATTTGAAGTACCCCAAAGAGAAAGATTTATTTATGCATCTTTCATTTCTTCCTATTGCTCTCACCAGGCGTGACCAGTACGGTTTGGTGAATTCTGCCTTCAAGACGAATAATTTATGCATCAAACTCTGTTTTTTATGAGTTAATGAACCTCTGCTACAGATATTATAAAAAACGGTTTTTTTTATTACTTTATTAGCCTTAAAGAATATTCATGGGTGTTATGACATTGCAGTGTTTTTTTTTAGACGTAAATGATCTTAACTTTGCAAAATTAGACTCAAGAGATTGACGTAGTTTGTTCAACAACAGCAGATTAAAAAAATACATTGCTATAATTACAAAGTATTCAGTAAAAAGTTGTGAACAAAACCGCATGTAAGTGTGCATGCTTATCGAATTGTTAGACATTCAAACATAAAAAAAATTAAAAGACAACGTTATAAAAAAAAATAAGACATTCACTCTTTTTCTTTTGCGTGATATTTGCTATATTTTTTTTATTCACCGATCTAAGCCCACAAACATAATGACAAGAAACAAAACAAAACCAAAAATAAACAAGACAGCACAATATAAATCATCATTGAGGATTAACAGGTGAAGAATATTCTAAAAGTTGAAAGTTTCAAACTTAAAAAAACCCCAGATATATGTATCACCAAAAAGGGACGGGAAACAAAAAAAAAAAATTCAGATCAATAAAATTGAACAAAAAGAGTTAGTTATACTGGGGCAGAAGTTACTATAAAGAGTGGATGAAGGTTTAATGTGAAAATAAAAATGCAGACATACTCTGTTCAGATGAGTAAATCAGTGCAATCTGAGTAATAAATTATCATCAACATTGCAATAACTGTTACCGAAAAAAAAAAAAAAGAAAATGATACAATTACATTTAACACTTTTTACCAGTGTCAGTACAACTCTTTTCTTTTCCACATCCTCTCTGCCCAATTTCTGTTTTAAACCATAAACTAAGAACATATCACAGCACAAAAGCAAAAATTAAATTAAACAACAAAAAAATTTTAACCCGAAAAAGTCGGCAATAGGAACGTCTTTGGAATCATTTTTAAGAATATAAAAATTTACCCACTTTTAATGTAAAGTGGAAATCACACAATCATAAAAAACCCTGTGCTGAGTATACTTTATGAAAAAAAAATGCTCCACAAAATAATAGTTACTTAAATATGCAGTAACCACATAATACTAAGAAAGCATCATTGACAAGAAAGATTTGAAGTATTACTAAATGGTTAGCAGCTTCGAGATAGAAAGCTTTCTTACATGCATGCTATTGGAAATCTATGTAAAAGCAAAAAACAAAACAAAAAAAAAAAAACAAAAAAAACCAAAACACTTGTTTCATGAACTGGAACTAAATCGTTCCTTTCTTTTTTTTTTCTTTTTCATTTTATATTGAGACACATGAGATGAGCATCAAGGTAGAAATAGGCAAGTTCATATGAGACTGAAACACTTCTTTGTGCTTTCTTTCTTACTATTCACTTAGAACCTTTTTAATCTTACACAAAGACTTGTGAAATCTTTGGTGATATTTTGAATTGGCTTCCACTGTAACTTGTAGCACATTAGGAAAAAAAAACAACCAGAGAGAGAGAGAGTTCAAATGAATTAGATTTTAGATTGATCAAAAAAGATCGCAAGATAGCAATCATTATTCTTAAAACATGAAATGATCAGTTTCCTTTCAAAAGCAATAGTCACAAAGAAAAAAAAAAGTCACATTAAAAAAATTAAAGAAAAAAGCAAAGTAAATTTAAATCACGATTTCATTATATTTTTAAACAATAAGTTTTGTAAATGGAAACCAAATAGAAATCAAGTAAGATGGCCGGTCAAATGAAAATAAAAATGAAAGTCCATTTCACTTCCTTTGCATAAAAAACATCATAAAAACTTTCAATAGACATAGATTGAAAAAAAAATTTAATACCCAAGACATGATTGAAATCTATAGAGATCTAACTTCTAAAAAGGTAAGAAAGAAGTTAAAAAAAAGATAAAACTAAGAAGGCAAGAGGTAAAAACAACATAGTTTTACTACATTTTCAATTCCCTTCACCTTCCTTATACGACACAAATGATCATCCCGGTTAGCCAAGTGGACTTTCCTATGATGCCTCACGCCCAGGCAAGCACCAGGAATACATGAGTAGGCAAAACTCTAACATAGCTGTAGAAAAGTTCTAGATTTGCAGCAACTTGCACTTGGCTGCTTTTCACCCATGATGGACAGCAAGGTACACAACTCCCGTTTGTTAGGAATAATAACTTGGATAACAATTGACAAGTAAACAAAAAAGATGGAAAGAAAAAGTAAGAAAGAAAGAGAAGATTTATTATATTCCTGCTCGAGAGAGAGAGAGAGAGAGAGAGAGAGAGAGAGAGAGAGAGAGAGAGAGAGAGAGAGAGAGAGAGAGAGAGAGAGAGAGACAGAGAGAGACAGAGAGAGACAAAGAGACAGAGACAGACAGACTGACAGAGAGGGAGAGAGAGATAGAGAGAGAGAGAGAGAGAGAGAGAGAGAGAGAGAGAGAGAGAGACAGAGAGAGACAGAGAGAGACAAAGAGACAGAGACAGACAGACTGACAGAGAGGGAGAGAGATAGAGAGAGAAAGAGAGAGAGAGAGAGAGAGAGAGAGAGAGAGAGAGAGAGAGAGAGAGAGAGAGAGAGAGAGAGAGAGAGAGAGAGAGAGAGAGAGAGAGAGAGAGAGAGAGAGAGAGAGAGAGAGAGAGAGAGAGAGAGAGAGAGAGAGAGAGAGAGAGAGAGAGAGAGAGAGAGAGAGAGAGAGAGATTCAAAATATCAAATCCATTACATTTGAAGAATATATTTAAAAAAAAAAACCAACATATTAATACATGTACTAAGGCACTGAGTTTCAGAAAAATAAATTGAATATTATGTATTGCACTCATACTAGAGGCCTAAGATGTTCAACCAAGCTATAAAAAGATCACAGTGGAAGACTCACGGCATGGTAACAGATAATTGCACTTGGAATTTCTTAAAATATATCCATAATTAAAGTATAAAAAATTCATTTACATTGCACATTTCATGTTTTGTGATTGAATGAAATTTTTAATTGCAAACTGTTAATATCTAAACATTCAATAAGCTGAATAAGGCAAAAAATATAACAATATAAATAGCAACATCTGCATAATTGCTAAAGTGAAATCTTCATAAAAGTAATTAGAGATATAATGCATTATATATTTCTACATTTCAAGTCCTTTGAAATCCTTTTTTTTTTTTTTTTTTGAAAAAAAAATCACACAAACCTGCATTTAATAAAGGAATCCTGTCCTGGGTTAACAAATAAAAAGTTAACAAAAACACTTCTTTTTTTAATGCATCATAATTATTCATTTTAATCTCACAATTTGCCCCTCCCAAACTAGTGGAGAAAATTAATAAGACTAACGTTGGGCTAGATTTGAAAAATACTGTGAATAAAATTTCTCAACAGTCGTCACAAACTATTGTCACAAGAAAAAAAGGAAGTAGAAATTCAAAATGCCAGAGGGTCAAATATTTGAGATCGAAATCTATTTCTTATAACAAACATACTCCAAAAAATGTCATTATGTTTCAAGCTGCATATTGAATTTAGATCTACATAATTATAGAGTCACCACAAGCTCCCTTATTTACATATTTGCCCCTGGAAACAATAATTACTTTACTATAAACCCCAAATACAAATTTCATGTGGTTTATAAAAAAGTCAAAATAATACTTGTTCAAAAAAAAAGTAAGGATATTATTCTACATATCCCTGATAACAAAGGAATGTTGATCTTAAAATTATAACTCACTTGTGACACAGCCCGCACCTTTTGCTGCAGCCTAAAAATTCCCTGAAGACCGCACCTGCAACCCTTGCGTATTTTAAGTTTAGTGCCATATAATTCTTATTGTAACCAAACAAGCAACTTGCTGCCGCGACATTTTCGTTTCTTAACAATTTTTGTGGTCAGAACCTGGATTCACATTTTTATTGTCCTGGAACTCTCTTTTAACACAAAAAAATTTACAACATATGATTGCAGAATCAAAAGTCAACCCTGAATCAGTGAAATTAGATCAATATCCAGATCGAGCATGATTATGGCCTCAAATGGACATAAGATTGTTTGACTTATTTGAGGCAGACAGATCTGAAGAAGGATTTTTTGAATGATCCAGAGTTTTTATGTTTGCTGCATCTTATAAAGTTCAAAAAAAATTTTTTGCAAATATCAAATTTACATCCTTTTTTGTATATAATACATAAATATGCAAGCTAACAAGTAGCAGATCTAAATTTAAATGTAATGTATCCAAAGTTTTAAAATGATTGCATGATACCTTTTTTTTTCACGTATTCTTTTTTTAAAAAGCCATAAAAAAACTCTGTCCAGAGGGATTGGCAAGAGCAAAGAGGCTCAGTCGCAAGAGAGTTAAATAATCATGGCATTGGAGGGAAAGCAGAACATCATCACAACTCTTTTATGCCAACCCTTAGAAAACTGTATACAGATGTGAATCCGAAAAAAAACAACAACCCCAAAAACAACATTGCGCATTATTTTAAATTAAAAATAAAATATAAACAGCCCCCTGGTTGTATTTCATTAATCAGGACAAGCAGCTGTATTTCACGTCTATAATTTTTTAGACCAACATTTATAACCTTTAATTTGTCTAAACATAAAGCCTTGCTACTATGAACTTTGCCAACCCCCCGTGATTTGCAGAGGTTTTAGATCCTTCTAAAAGTTCCAAAATGATAGTTGCACCGAGGACAGTAGTGGTCAACATCAAGGCAGTCTCGCACAAAACAAGGCAGACAAGTGCAAACAATGCTGAAATAAAAAAAAAAATGAAAGGATTTGACTAAGACAAGACTTTATGGTAACAAAGAGCTATTCTTCAAGCTGCAAAGAGAAAAAGTACTTCTAAATTGCTTATATCCCCTCAATCTCTTTCAGAATTTTATATAGAGAAACGGAGACAATTATTACAATGAGAGGAGCCATGCCATAGAGACTTGTTCATATCCTAAGAGTCTTCTTCATCTAGACTCTTCAGAGTTATCAATCTAATATCTTTATCAGGAGGCAATAGGAAAAGGTCATGTCCCCAAATCGATGATGAATACAATATTTTCTTGAAAGTGCTATGACTTATTTTAGAAAAATAACATGTTTCTTTCCTAAGGGATTATAAAGAATATTAAGCTAGTATTGGTTTCATATAGCACGACTGAGGGGGAAAAAATACATATATATATAAAATGCTCCCTTTTAAAATCCAAATGCATAATGTATACAAGTGAAACGTAGCAAATAAAGAGACTTAACAGACTCTTACCATGTTTTGCTGCTTAGCAAAATTTCCCAAAGTTGACTATGAGCTTATCAGCCCAGTAAACACGATGGCTTGTTGATCACAAAACTGTTTCTTTATTTTTTTTTCACTCAGACTACAACACTCAACTCTACAAGGTCCACTAGCATTCACTGATTTCTCTCACCGTCTTCGAATCAACAGTTTGCTGCTGTAGACCCTGCTTTAGTAGTCCTCTGCACCAGCTGTCACCTAGGTGCAACTCCCATGTATGTTTTATAATTTACCTCCCTAGATCAGTCTCTCTATATTTTATGACCAAGGCCAGCTATTTTTTAAATATACTGGTCAGACTGTAGCAAACACAAGATGGTGCAACAGTACCATACACAAAGGATTAAGTGTTTAAGTAATATAACATTAGTGGTGAAAACAAAGACAGTCTAAAGCTGTTAGGAGTTTTTATAATCTTGTTCATTCTCCCCTGGCAGGTTCGACTGCATTTTCAACAATGAAAAGAAAGAAAGAGTTACATAGTATGTTTAAAAAAATCAGGCAATAGCTACTTTTTTATTTTTATACTTTCTAAATTGGCTTCAATATACATCAATAAATATATGAGCACAGGATTTTTGAGGCTATACTCATCACATTTCAGTTATGTTAAGTACAACCCCTGAATAACTAGAATCTGGAGTGCCTGGAGAACTTACCAAAAGAAGAAGCAAAGTGTTGAGGCCAGACAGGTTAAAGCCCCAGTCCTGTATGAGATGTCTGTGTATATAAAGTTGCCACAACTAGGACACTGTAGATAACTCGAATCTGGCCCCAGTTCAATCACAGACACCAGCTCCACGCGGCGCCTTCTGTCATCTAAGAAAAACAGTTTGATTCTCGTTTCTATCAATATTTGCCTAAAAGTCAGGCTGTAGTTGAATCCCTCATTTCAAAATAAACCTGAAAACAACCTTATTTTTTTCTAACCATTGGTATTTTTTTTACTTTCTTCTTTTTCACCTGTAAAACATTGATTTTCATTGGCAAAAATAGTGTTCAACCTAACACAACTATTAAAGGTTAATAAAAAAAATCAAGAAGTCTACCATGAAACTACAACAGTAAATTTGTTAATGCAAATAACTTATTTTGACATCTTTTTTTTAATATCTTGAGTCGCTTCATTTAATTGGGAGTGAGGTCATCAAATTTAAGTTAAAAAAAAAACAACAAAAAAAAACATCTCTGAATAAAAACCTCTACAGGATCAGGATCTAATATTAATACCCAAAAAAAATCTACAATGATTTTTTGAACTCCAAAGCTCACCAAATCTCTGATAGCCAGTACAAGGAGGACATTGAGGAGGATACTCATAAGGAGGCGGGGCATCTTTAGGTGCTCGTGCTGCCAGTGGTTTGGACTCTTCCTTTACTGTTGAAGCCAAAGGGTGGGCCTCTGCTTCTGTGTAGCTTGGTGGAGCACTTGCTGATGGGTATATGGGTGTTGTGTCACTCATTGTGGCGTGAGATTAGTCCCTTTACTGTGACACTTCTTCCTCCAGTTAAAAGATTGAATTATGAATGGGAAATTTTTCTGTTAAAAAAAAAAAATCAAATTTTGTTTTATCAAATACAGACTTTTAGCTTCCCTCTAACCTCTTTTAGTTTTTACAGCTTGTATATGGAAGGTAAATAAAGTCAGAAAAGATAATTATATTGAATTTAAATTTGTTCTTTTCTCTTGGCTACTCACAGATTATTAATAAATAAATTTTTTTTGTCTAATAAGTACTTGTTCTACATCCTATTTTTTCTCTTACATTTGTCGCGATCCACATGCATGCAATATACAACTAATTTTTGAATTAGTAAATAAAACTAAATTACTCGTCACTTAATTAATCTACACAGCTGATTCAATCCTTATCTGAGTGTGAAGTAGATTAGCCACCAGGCATTGAGTCTGCAAACTTGAAACCAGATAAAATAGAGTTGTGACATTGTGTTGACAAAAGTCAAGCCTTAAACTAGATCTGTTTGAATTCCAACGTCCTTTCCATTTTTAAGATTTATTTCAGTCTCAATCTACTAACATGGAATCCTAAAATCTTCATTTATTTTCAAATATAAAATGCTTTAACTAACTGAATTCATACACATAATTTCTGTTTAGAAATGTATGCAAAATCATGAGAATGCATACTTAGAAAGTGAGATATAATAACCACAGAGAGGCCTTCATTCACTCCACTATTGCCTGAAACTTAAAACAGGTCTATGCTCTGATTTATTCTCAATAGAACAAGTATTATGTAGAGGTCTTGAACCCTAAAAAATTGATGGAACAAAATGCTCTGAAATAAATTTTTTAAGGTGATTTTTAATGCCATTCAGTGCATCCTTGCTGAAGGGAAAATTTATCTCTTCAGCCTTCTTGAGATTTATAAATCTAGATTCTCACTAATCGACAACTGCTGCTATGGCATTATTTTTATTAACCTATCACAGCCTCTAAACACAACAATAGGGTAATACTGCAGTAGTGCGGTTCCAGTTCTATGTAGACAGTGCGGCCATGGTGGATACAATAAACTGGCCAGATTTTCACTGCATATTAAAATGAAGGCACTGATCTAATCAAATTATTCTCTTGCAAAAATCTAAGGGCAACTTATATTCAGTAGAGGCATTTCAGTACAAAATATTGAACTTGTTTTGGCTATTTTTAATAACAACTGGACATTTGTGGCATGGTTTGTTTACATCCAACCGGGACTGTAATACCAACAATGGTATCTAAAATGGCAGAAAAAAGGATAAATGACTAGTTTCTAAATCTAGATAAATCTATAGGCTATAGATCTATTAGATCTCTCTAGAGGCGAAACACCAGATCTAGGACGAGATGAGTCAGAATTCTAGATAATCTGGATTTTGGGTCTGGGGCAATAGATTTGTACGTGCATATATTTAGATTGTTATTGTTTACCTTCGATTTAAAACGGTAATTTTCTTTAAACCTTGCTCTTCCAATGTATTCCCAATTATCAAAGTGGTAGAGACCAAGATAGACTAGCAAGATAACATCTAGAGTCTAAGCTTAGTAGATCTCTCTCAAACCAAGGATTCAGGCAAAGCAACAAAACTGAAAGTACCAAATAAAACCACATCCGGTGTAAACAACCGCCACGACTTACTTCTCCCTGAATGCATTGGACCAAGATGGCGACGCCCATTTGATCTGTTGCTGAGATAAACATTCGGAGTGACTGTGGTCTCTTTGCACATTTACTTCTCTTAAATTCACCTGTTTTGGACACCAAGGCGATGTCTTATGATACCCATCAGGAAAAAAACTTACATTCGGTAGCTCTTCCAAACAATTCGAGCTTTCTCAGGTGGATTACAATCTAGTATGGACCATAAATGATAACTGATGGTTCACGTCACGCGACGAGAAAGGCATTCAAGTTGCAACTCATGACTAAATCCTAGACCCACTTTCCAATTCGAAAAAGATCTGCATCTAAATTAGTACAATATGTTAACTTTTTAAAAGCATTATTTACAAAGTATCAGTTGTGTAACGAACTACAATTAGAGAGCTTGATTATAAAAGGAAAACTGGAACAGCCCACCAACCGATCTCGACCAAGCTAGATTTCTGTACGAACTTTTCCGGTCTTGCCTGACTAGGCTTAAAAGGGTTTGATTAATTTTTTTATATAAGAATTATAAACAGCTTAAGGAACAATGGAAGAAAGATTGAAAAAGATTCTTCAGAAACGATTTTATGATTTACTTTCACACAAAAATGGAATTTTGATGATGCTGGCTGGAGTCTTTCTTCTTACAATTTCCGCATTTCATTTTGGCGAGGTATGCAGGCATTTTTAAATTCAATTAATTACTAATTAATCCATGCTTTCCTTTTTGGTAAATAATTTTGGTTGCGAAATTACAGTTTTGTTTGTTGTAAAATGATTTTATTTTGTTTGTTTGAAATTATTTTTTTATTTAGAAATTATATATTGTAATATTGATGGCTTGTAATTTTTTTGTATATAGCGAAGATCAATCAATCAATCAAGTGTCCTGTTCTTTAGCATATGTGATCATTACCTTCCCCCTATCCTTCATCACTTTTAATGCTTCTGTCACTCATCCTATGTTTATCCATTTTGTTAGTCCATCCAATATCTTTTCTTGCAGTTTACCCTGCTGCATTTTCCTTTGATCATTTCCTATGTCACATGGTGTTCTAGTTTCCCTCTTCCAGTCACAAGACCAAAAAAGGTTGACTACATTTACTCTGAGTCATTTATTTGTGTCAGATTCTTGTAAAACTGTTTCGTTTGATTTCTTTGCAGTCCATGGGATTCATAGCATTGTCTGTGGGAACCACATTTCTGTTGCCTCTAGTTACTTATGTAGCTATTTGGAAATTGTCAAGGCCTGGCATCCATACATCAGAATGGGTTCAATTATATCAATACTCCAAGGCTCTTCTTCTTGTATGGATGGATTTGTATTTATTTGCAAATAACGATTTCATTCCCTGAAAACTCTTTTTTTGCTTGTTCTTTTTTTTTTCATCACTTTCAGTGATGTTGCATCCATTGCTTGATAACAAAGTACCCAAGTATTTGCATTGATCAATCCGTTTGCTTGAGTTTATTCCCGTTGATAAACATGTTGTTCTGTGGACACTCATTGTATGGACTATCTTTTTGCTGTTCAATGCCAACCCTTCCTTTCTACTTTCTTCTACAACAATCACAATATGTTATAATCATTGCAAGTCTTTTTTAATTTATGCAATTAATATTTATTGTCATCAGCGTATCTCAAGTTATTTACATTGTGCCCTCTAACTTTAATTCCTGGGTATCCTTCTAAATTTTGTGTAATCATTTCACTGTGGAGAGAGATAAAGTCTGGTGAAAGCACGCATCAGTGTCAGACACCACGCTTTATGTTTTGAAATGAGCTGATTTACCCATCAACTCGCATTGCTGCTGTCTATTTACATATTTTTGATCATTCATAGATCTTTTCAATCTATCTTCAACTGTGATAGTTGTGTGATTATCTCATCTTGTCAAACTCTGCTATATGCCTCTGTGTAGTCAATGTAGCACAGGTACGTATACCTCTTTTTGTACTCCTAGAGCTCGTTCAACTATAGTTTGGAGGATATAGAAGCATTTGTTGTACCTTTTCCCAGCACAAAGCCACATTGTTCCTCTACTATTTCTGGTTTAATTTTGTTTTGACTCACATTGTGGTGATTCTTAAAAGTATTTTGGTAATATGACTGATCATTCTGTGTAATTCACACTCTTTAGGGAAAATAAATGCTTGAAATTTAGCATTTCAAAATCTCTTTTAATTGACAAAAAATAGAAAATAATGAATATGCCTGTGTCTAGGTACATTGAATTGTAAGATAATTGTAATTTTCCCATTTCGTAAGTTTATAAATTATCAATTAAGAATAAGAAAAAAATATAAAAATGAATATGTGTAAATTATTCATCTTCATATTGAATTTCTGGAAAGGAATTTTCAAAATTGTTTAATTATATGGATTATACTTGGTAGAAATGTAATGCCAAGCATCCTGATTAATCTTGTCTTCCGAAAGCTAGGAACTACCTTTTAGTGGATAGAAAAAAAGGACTGGAGACTGATAGGTTGCCCATGTACATGGACTGAAGACAAGGCTTCACAATAATCCAAGAATGACATGTTTTATGCACAGCACAAAGGGTTCAATCAATTGTTATTGTTAGATGACTTATCTCTTTGTGACCCCCCCCCCCCCCTTTTTTTTTTTAACGACATATAAAATAATACTGATAATACTCTTTTATTTTTTAACCAGGCTCTTTTAGAGTGGAGCCAGGACAAGTATGAGGCAGTGTTCCACTCATATAGCGACAATGTTGCTCAAAAGAATTTTAGAGACAGGTAATTGCAATGACCCTAATTTCCCAAAAATCAGGTGAAGTTTTGATTTCCTAATCATGATATTTTCTGTAAAATGTTAAAAATCTAATAGATTTTTACTTTTGCATGGGCGTTGTTGAAAATTTGCTATATTCCATGCAACATTGCATGATTTTTTATCAAGATTGAAACTTGGTACAACATCAAGGATTGTCAGTTTCCTATGATGAGAATTCCTTATGATCATACCATGGTAGATGCATTGTTATCAAATGTGTTGTTATGACTTTGGACTTTTAAGAGAACTGGAATTGATACTCTTTAAAAATTTTGCAGGCTTTCCACTTCTTTACCGATTGATGTTGTGTATACTTGGGTGAATGGAAGTGATCCGGATTTAATCCGTGAACTGGAAATGGTGAAGATATCTCCATCTAAAGACATTAATGCTACCAGGTACTGCTTTGTTTCTCACTGTGGAAATAATAACAAATATGTTTAAAAAACTATCAGTCTAAAAATGTCTAAGGGGCTTTAAAATCTTACCACATCTGCTATAGATCCTTATTTTGATGCTGTGCTATTTATAAATACTATTAATCCTTTAAACAATTGGGATAATAATCCAGATACATGCTTTCACTTTAAATGCTCTGAGTATGCATCCATGTCCCGTAATTATTTGAATGATTTTGAAAACTTTGGAGATGATACAAAATTGTAATATTTAAATTCCAAAAAAAATTACCTATGATGTAAAGATTTTTTTTAGTCCTTTATAGACGACGATCTGAGTAGGCATTTCCTATGTCACTCTAGCTGGGAGGAGAAAAAACTCAGGGATTTAGCAAACAATTTTGTAATATATATTATTTAAATAATCTGTGTCTAACAACAAGAATCAATAACTAAGTGGACATTTGCTAGTGCTGTTTAGTCATTCAAGACATTTATTCTATTTTGGGCACCTTTGAGCATTAATGTTTGAGTAAGTGCTTTTGAAATGTTCAGGTTCCTTTTTCACAGAAACTTTTGCTTGATTTGCTGGTAAAAATTAAAATTTGTATCGTGATCTTGTGTATACTCTGATAAATTTTGAAGGAGTAAAAAAAAAAGAAGCAATGCTCTTATTTTTCTGGTTATCACATACCTTTAAATGAATGTTGAATATAAGGAAGATTGGAGCGATACCCACAACGTAAGCTTTGCAAGACACTTCTAGACTTACACTGGTCGCTAACATAGGTGAGAGTGGGTAAACAATCCACTGTAAAATTACAACCTTTATTATTCCTTTTTCACAGAAACTTTTGCTTGATTTGCTGGTAAAAGTTAAAATTTGTAGCGTGATCTTGTGTATACTCTGATAAATTTTGAAGGAGTAAAAAAAAAAGAAGCAATGCTCTTATTTTTCTGGTTATCACATACCTTTAAATGAATGTTGAATATAAGGAAGATTGGAGCGATACCCACAACGTAAGCTTTGCAAGACACTTCTAGACTTACACTGGTCGCTAACATAGATGAGAGTGGGTAAACAATCCACTGTAAAATTACAACCTTTATTAAAGCAGTCATTGACCCCTTATCCCTCAAATCTTATGAGAGATAACATATCAACATGACCAGGGCCCTTAAACAGAATTGTTGAACATTGTATTTCTTGCTCCCATGAATTTCTAGAGCAGTGAGAACTAAAAAATTTGAAGTTTTCTATTCCAAAGCAGCCGTAATGCAGACCAGGCACCCAATCTTGATAACATGTGTTACTTTCTAAGTTTATCACTGTTGGTGCAAAGTGAAGAGCAGCTCTCTTACTCTTAACTGATAATAATAATAATAATAATAATAATAATAATAATAATAATAATAATAATAATAATAATAATAATAATAATGATGATGATGATAATAATAATAATAATAATAATAATAATAATAATGATGATGATGATAATAATAATAATAATAATAATAATAATAATAATAATAATAATAATAATAATAATAATAATAATACAGATTATTTTTAAAGCGCTCTCCGTAAAAAAATTAGCTCGGAGTGCTTACACACTTTGAAATCTTATTCTTAAGGAACATAACATTGAAAAATTATATTATTACAAAGCATGCAATTACAACAACACTTATGCATAAAAGAACAAGGTTTTACATTTAAATATTATTACTCGTTAATCTACCTGAAATATATCACTATAACACTTATATGGAATTTGGAATAGTTTCTGTACATTTTGGGCTTTTGTCTTATGATAAGGTCAACTAAATACAAACACAAAAGAAATTTAGTACTTATTTATTGCCCAAGGCTACTTTTCATACATTCCTTTGTTTTGGGCCTACATTTGTTCTAGAAAAAAGGATCAGATTTATTTGTCATTCATTATTTCTGCTAACAGCTATGTCTTTTTCATGCATAAGTATAGAACCAGTCTCTCTTTTTTTTCACACAGCTATGCTGATTTTTTTTTCTTTTCCTTGACTATGTACATGTAATCAGCTATGATCTTGCAGATGTAGGAACAATGTCATTTTGATATGCTTCATGCATAACACTATTTTAGCTTATTTTGTACTTATTGTATAAGGGGGCTATTAATTGGTCTTAGTTATGCAGTGTTATTGATTTATAGCTTTCTTCTAACTAATTAAGCAATTGATTTTGAAACAAATTCTCACACTGGTATACATTTTATGAGGCACCCAGTCCACTAAAGTCTTATAGGATTCAAATTTGTTGATATCATTAAGAACTTCAACAAATTTTCCTGAGCTTGGAATAAATGAAATATACACAAAAGTATTTACTTAGAGTAGAAGTATTTGATTTTTATTTCTTTTGAAGCACTCAGGCAAAGAGGACTCTTATCTTCTTTAAAATGCTGTATTTCCAAATCTATTATTACGAAATTGAACTCATATTTAAATATATAAAGTAAACACATGTAACTCTTTTTAAGTATCAGACAATTTGGTACAACTGAAGCATATTGTGACTGTTTAACTTAAAAATCAGGTTTGACTTGATGAAATTTGTAAGTTCCAGTCTGCTTTGATTGTCAAAGAAGCATTTTTTCAGTAAGCATTTTTTTACATAAATTTTCTCTAGGAAGCAGACAGAAGACAGGTAAGCAAGCATCACTGTGGCAAAGTGATCGTTAGAATTACTGAATGTTCATCCCATGTGATAAAATAAAGCCACTGTAATAGAGCCCTTTCAAGCATGCTATGTATTGACAAGTAAAGTACAACATCTCAATGTTTCCTGAGATCCATTGTATGCTTTCTCACACCCTAATGTCCTCTGATCATAAATGCGCCAACATCATAATCTTTATCCTTAAGAAATTATTCATGAAGTTGTATAGTGAGCTATTCCTCAGCTACTATTTTTATGCCCATCCTCGTTTTTAAAATTTAATTCTGTTTGTAGCAGAATGTCTTTTTTTGCATTAGATTGTGGTAAGCTGAAAAAGCAACAACATTTATTGTGCCTCTAAAACTTGTAATAATTACCGCAATCTTGATCTTCTCCGTACGTTTTTTGTCATTTTGTCAAGGATAAACTATAGACAGGAATTAAGCAGGGCTACACATTCTCAGAGCAGAATCTTTCATAAACAACATTTCATCTTTGCTGCCAATCAAAACAATGGCATCTATGATAGATAAGTATAACTTTGGAAAAAACATGATTTCTTTGTACCTGTCTTCATTTAAACAGATGACAGTGTAAATTAAATCAATACAGGATGAAAAACAACTTTTAAGCAGAAATACTCATAAAATAAACAGTAACAACAAAAACAATGAACAAACAAATGAAAGAAACTTTGACTATTCGTTTCACCATAATTAAAGTAAGTTTTATTTCTGTTGAGCAGAGTTTGTCTCAAAAAAGCTTAAACCAACTTTTAAAAAAAGATAGGTTTGGGTTCATTGAATAAATAAGATTGAAGTTATTTCAGAAAAAAAATCCCAAAAAACAAAATGAATCTTGAATTAAGAATAAAGACTTAACCTAACATAACTGAAATCGATCAACCTATAGATATGGAAAAAAAAGAGCACCATTCCT
This sequence comes from Elysia crispata, assembly GCA_033675545.1. Taxonomy (NCBI): domain Eukaryota; kingdom Metazoa; phylum Mollusca; class Gastropoda; family Plakobranchidae; genus Elysia; species Elysia crispata. The sequence continues at coordinate 258,409 of JAWDGP010001383.1, forward strand.
ATTAATATCTGGATGGATCCAGTTAATGCATATTGTAGAGCTTTTATTTTTAGAAATTAAAATATGTCAATCAGTTTACCTACATGTGATATCATATTACACCAGTATATTACCCAAGCAAAGTTTATATTAATTTTATTTAACTTCATTGTGGATAAACACAGAAAAACTTTGAGGGTTTTAGTTTTGATAACCAAAGTAACTAACAGTTCAAAGAATAAGCATTTTGGATCATCAGAATCGCTTATGATTTTGTTGTTTGATGTTTATTGTTAAATGTTTAATTTTTTTCTTTTCTTCCTTTGCTTTGAAAATGCTGAGTGGAGTTTGTCCTCTTTTACTTTTATTCAGCTTGAAACTTCTTATAAGCTGCTTGAACTGCTCCGTGTTCTCAACCTTTTTAAGCTATTGAAATAGATTTAATTCATTATGCCCTTTAACTTTTTAAACAATCAAGAATCCCCACTGCATTGATAGGGGACAAGAGTAAGAATTATGGTTTTCCACCTTTATTTTGGAATGTCTTCTACCCTCTGTTCATATTGTCTTTGTAGCTAAGTTGAGATAAGCCCACAGTCAAAGTCTAGGGTTGATTTCCAGCTTGTAATCTTATTGTCAATGGCTCTAGCTCAATATAATTTCATAACTTTTTTCTTACTGTCAAAAAAAAATGCTCAGCAATAGATAGGTTTATGATCAGTCTGAAATATGAACTTCTGGTTTCTATTGCATATGAAAAGCTTCCAGGTGAAAAAACTTGAAGCTACGTGATGTGACAGCTTGAAATGAAGAAACTCTTGAACATATAGTCTTTTAAACAATATGCTTTATAAAGTTTAAGGGTGTAAAACAACTTTAAATGGCATTTTGGCTTGCATTTTGTTAATTCGGTACCATACTTGAAAAATAATACTTGAATATGGATTTAAAAAAAAACCAGCTGCATAGCCCCCCGCCCCCCCAAAAAAAATTCCCTAATGCCACTTCAAGTTATTATTACCATAAGAATTATAGAGACACATAACTTAATTTTTTATAATAATACAAATAAAGGCTATGATAATAATGACTGTAACACTTAATTGGAATTTTGCAAAGTATTTCACCCCATGAGCTTTATGTTAATGAGGGCAAACAGTGAGAATGATAACACATACAATATTTAGAGTGAAATGGACGAATAAAATCTCAGAATTAATATTGATTTTGATAATCTTGGAGTTGTATAGTATTTATGATGATAACATGGGTATTAATGATAACGATTATTATTTATAAATTTTCCTTAACTAAAATTATGATTGTTTTGATCATGATTTAACCATTCTCATTAATTTTTTTATAAATGCCTCAGCAATCGCTTAGGCATTTAAGATTGTCTTTCCCGAAAAAAAAGAAAAGATATTTTCAGAACAAATTCAGAAAATCCTACCTTTCCATTTTAATTTCAACTTAGTACTTTGTAAGTCAATCTGAATTTTCGTTCTTGGAAATTGGATATATCAATTTCAATAAGCTTAAGTTGATTTATCAAAACCAAGCAAGTCATTTATGGAAAAGTTTTATCCTCTTCTTTTTTTTATATGTATACATTAAACAGCTTTAAAATTGTTGCAAATTTTAAAAACTTCTACATCTCAAATTTTTTCTTTGTTTTTGATTTTTTTTCTTGTTCTAGAGAAAAGCGCTGTCCTTACACCAACTGTGTGTGTGTGGGTCTGCTTCTGTCACCTGCACTGCCTTCAACCGTCACTCTGAGCGAGCTCAAAATCATCAAATCTGCAGTGGGCAACACAGTAGGGATGCTACTCTTCACAAACGTCACAGATCTTAAGGAAGTCAAACAGCAAAGTGACTGGCCAGGGAATTTCACACAGCTGGAGTTGCCGACAGAGCATGATGGTTTGTTTTAGCTTGTTTTTCTATAAATCTGCTGCCACCTCAGATGGCTTTATTTTCTTTTGATATCCTCGCATTACCATTCCTGGCAAAAATAATAGAAATTGAAAAGTAGTATATTATAAGTTTGAAGTTTGAAAAGCTTAGGGCTTTGAAAAGTATTAAAGGCTTTGAAGAGGAAAAAAGAAAACCATTACCAACATCTGCTCTATCATAATTTTCAACTTTTGAATCAACGAGGGAAAAGTTAAAGGTAAAAACCAAGATTACATCTTACAGACTAAGGCAAAAAAAGTTATACGTCTTCTGTTCAACGTATAATGATCCCTTCCTTTTTCTCCTTGACAAAATCCTACATAGTGGCATTGAAAAAACTGGTTTTTCATTTAGAAATGAATAATGACAATTGAATATTAATAATTTTAATAATAATAATAATAATAATAATAATAATAATAATAATAATAATAATAATAATAATAATAATAATAATAATGATGATGATGATGATGATGATAATAATAATAATAATAATAATAATAATAATAATAATAATAATAATAATAATAATAATAATAATAATAATAATAATAATAATAATAATAATAATAATAATAATAATAATAATAATAAAATTGTTAGAGGGACTTTCTTTTTACAAGCTCAGGATGCTGTACAATCATAGCATGCATTGTTAAAAATGTATACAGCTCAGTCTGGGTATTTTGAAGTCTAGGGGATTAAAAAATTAATCTAAGTTCAAACATTGGGACGCAAATAGAAAGAAAGAAAAATCAGGCCGAAATCTTTCATGTTGTGCAAGGCCCTAGTCAATCACTGATGCTTCAGATAAGATGATGACGGGAAGAGTATGTCACAGGCTAAACATCTGCCTTCCTTCTTCCTTGTCCCTTCTAGCTGCAGACTCCTGTCTGTAAAGCTGGTGGATGGGCATATACAGACACCTCCGAGCATTGCATCACTTTCTTTTTAATCATGCAATGTTTCTCACTATAAAAATGTGCTTGTCATTTTGAATTAAACCATATATTCTTGAGACTTGGATCCAACCAATATCTTTTATATTGCTTACACATGCAAATCAAATTAAAAAAAAAATTGAATTATTTGTACTTTTCTGTATTATTATAAAAAAAAAATATCTTGGCATTCTAAACAAATAATCCGTTAGACTCATAATGACTTGTTGCATTTATATATATATATGTATGTAAAAGAAATTGTAATTGACATTCACATAGCTAAAATAAGATTGCATGAACAAGGTATGTGCAAAAGCTGCTCTATAAAACCTAGTAGGATAAGTAAATGATTTATATACTGCTTTGAGTTAAATAAAAAATATGTATTATTATAGACACTGTACTATATTATGTATCAGTTTCAAGATGATAAAAAACAGGCGGTTATTGGCTATGGTGGTTATAGTATAGATTATTTGTCCTGAAACTTAATCTTTTCTCTGTTTTGGCCCCACAGCTATCCAGATATTATCCAGTACAGGAAGTCATTGGAGCTATGGTGGAGTAAATTACACCATCAGCAAAGCTTATTATGTAAGTTTTCATTTTTTTTGCTGTTAGATATTTTTCTTTTTCATTGACTGAGACTTTTATGTGAACATCAGAATCAACTGCTGAGTTTATTCAAGATAGTGTGATCATTACAGGGCTTAAAACATGCTTAAGGCTGGAATTGCAGTGTGGCTTCCATGTGTCATCTTGTAGTAGCAAAGTGATTTTGTTCCCATCTTGTGATTGTAATTCTTTCTATTTCATCATACATCACTTTAGATATTTTTGGAGCCCTTGAGAAAACAGAAGAAACCTGATTTGAATTTTTAAAAAGCGGTGTAGATACTTAATAGAATCAGGATTCCAATAGGTTTTAGTTTGTAAGCTATAAGTGATTGATTTGCACTTTATAGGGTTTGAAATTTTGCTATCACACCCAGATTACAGAAATGGTTTAAAAATTAATTTTCTTAGCTGAATCTGATACATTGTAATTAAAAGGTTTGAGTGCACCAGATTTATAAATTTTGTAACATTCACTAAGTTTTTCGTCTCTTCTTCGCTTTGATATGGGAAGAAAGGGGGTGGGGGAGAAATTTCTGTACAGTGTCATGCATAAACATTTTCCCCTTCAGACCAGCGACCTTTCTCTGCGTCATGGCATAACTGCTCCGTCTGTGGTTATGATGTCTGGCTACCCCAGCAGGTATACAAATGAAGACATCAAGTTATCTCTGTCTACAAGAGTAAATGATACACTCAAGTTTCCTATAGAGGTGAGAGTAAATTTATGCTTTTTTCTTAGTCTCAAAGAAAGACCAGAGTAATTTGTTTACCCAAATTTCTCATAACAGTCGAGTAGCCCATAGAAATGAGAGTAAATTAATCCGTATTCTAGTTTCTCATAGAAAAAAGAGTAAATAGCCTCATGCTCACGTTAAGGTAAAAAGTCCATCCATCAAATTTCCTGCAAATGTTGATAGTAAATATCGCCTCAGGAGACAGGAAAAGCTTGCATATTTTATAGTTCCTGAGACAAACTTGCTTCATTATAATTCTGGGAATCGTAGATCTGAGCTTATGTGTTGGGGAAAAGAAATTTTTAGAATCCTTTTGAGACTCCTTTTAAATGTGTGTGGTGAAAATACAGTTTAAGAAAATATCTGCGATCTTTAGCTGTCCCAGAGATTTCTGACCATAAGTATTGGACCAAGCTAGAACTTTTCAATGATGCAGGGCTTGTATTTAGTGACTGCTAGTCAAGGTGTGATATTATGCCAGGAAGCACTGACAAATACCTGCTAGGAGATGTCAGAGATGCAAACAAACACCTTATTGAGAATCTAAAGCAGAAAGCTCTGATCTGATTTTCTCTTGATTACCCATGTAATTTCCCTACAGCTTTCATCTTCAGATCTGTCTGTTTGTCTGTCTGTCTTTATTTCAGGTGAAGATATACCAGGAACAAGGAATCTCTCTTTTATCTGTGATGCAGAAGGCTCAATATAACCAGCTCACGAAGGTAATCCAGTCTTTTCCTTTTCCCTCCCCAGGCAACATCACATTGAAATACAATTTTACAGACTGTCTTGATGTATTGCTAAGGAAATTTCATGGTCAGATACATAAACTTAGCTGTAAAATTTTGATTTTTCTCTATTATTTTGATATTTGCAAATAAGTATTACTAGTATTCAAAGCCTCCATCTCAATAAATTGCTTATTTTTTTAGAAATAGTATTCTAGGTTGCAAAGTGTCCCTTTTTGTGTGTATGGGGCATGAAGTTTAACACTGAGCATGGAATTTAATATAGAATATTGAATTGTTGTTAATGTATGTGGTATAATATGATTATTCTCTCATCAAAGAAAATTCTGTCATAGATTGACGAAACATTTTTGAAACAATCACTTCATCTATCACCCTTTATAAAACCAAGGACCATAGTTGGGTAAAACATTTGCCCTACTCTAAAAGTCACTTGAAAAGAAAGAAATATGGGGTCAGGCACCCATATAAATCCTGTATTTTTTTTTATCTTATTAAAATGTTCCTCAGGACACAGGGCTCACCATTGATGGCAAAACAGTTATGTTCAATCAAGTGAAACTAGTCTGGAGCCTTCAGCAGGTAAATTCTATTTGTTTGGAGATGAGTCTTAATAATATTTTAGGCTTAGTATGGTGTAAACATCATGTTTGGAAGTCACTGTTCGATAAATTATATCTGAAGGATCCCATGGTCATTTAACAAAAAATCTTTTTCTAAGAGTATCCAATGGTGTTACGCAATTTTTATATATTTTCAACCATGGAAATATCAAGTCCTGAAATCACTTGATTCAGTAGAATTATTTTGTAAGAATAATTTATCACTCTCTGCAGAGCAGTGTTTGAAGCTTTGTAAGTTTCAATTCCAATTTGGGATCTACATTTTTTTTTGGCTGCGTGTCTTGGTCAATTCACTTGCTGGTAAATATTATCCCACTGATATGAAAATCTTTTCCAGTAACGTTTTTGTAATGTCCTGTATCCACATGACATTGGTCTTGTAGTGATATGAAGTAGAGGAAAGTAAAAATAATTTTGAAACCAAGTTTGATAATGTGTAATGTTCCATCCTGCTTTATTTCTCACCCGTGAGGCAAACATCAAAATTATTCTGAACAGTTTTACTGAAGACGAAAGAGGTGTTATTAAGATTTTTGTTGACTTTACCAATTTGCATGTCAGTTTGTGATTATATGAATCTGCGCTTGTTCACAATAGTGTTTTCATTACTCATCTATTGTTAAAGTGTAAAATAACCTTGCCTTATTTTAATTCTCTTGATTTTTTTCATTGAATTTCCAAATAATTTTATTCAAATAATTATTGTCTGTTTTAGATCCTAGAATATACTAATCATTTCATTAGACCATGCTATTGATGTTAGTACCTCATTATCATCTTCCTAAAGTGACCTCAGATTAGCTACAGCCCTCTCGAGAAAATGAAAATTTTATTTTTCCCAAAACTTTAAGGGATAGCAATTAATTTCCGTTTGGGTCATTTTGAAGAACCTTTGGTGGGACATTCTTGGTCTTTCATTCCTGTAGAACTGATATTTATTGGCATTAAAATAAAAAATATTCATACAATCCAAATAGGATATTTTGCCTTTATTGATAAAGTAAAAAAGAATAGAAGATAGACATGGTTTTTATTTTTATCATTGAAGCTCACTTCACACTTTTCTTACCATTACTTTTTCCTTATCTGTTTTCAGACACTCAAACATCTAAAAATCTCTATTCTGCTTTTTCTTTGAATATATCACAGCACACAAATGATAAAAAAAAACAAAATTGTTACCTTGTTTTGTCTTGTAGTGAATGAGATCAATCTCACTTTTAACAGCAACTAAACAGACTGTTGGCAGTCTTTATTTGCTTTTGCATATTTCTTTCAGGATGTAAGAGATGATGTCATTGCAGCCAACCGCTTCGAGGATAATGAGGTAGATGGATTACTAATTTACCTAGACATATAAATAATATTTTTTATCTCTAACTATAGAGGTAAACACTTGTTTTATTTATCCTCATCTGTAAGGATTAAAAATCTTTAAGCTTTTGGTAAAGCTTTCAAAATGTGTCGTCTGGAAAATGAATGGGTTTGAAAACATTTTTTTCCCCTCGTTTTTTACTTCATGAAAAGGTTTTACAGACAGCAGGTGGTTGAGATGGTCAGTTGTAATGAATGACGCCTTAAGTAAAGGGTTCCCTCCTTGATTAATTATATATTAGCGAAAAGATTTGCTGGCAATTAACAGGTTTTTACCTGGTAAAGCAAAAAATTCTTTAGGATTGAAGTAGAATTTATTGGTTATTTCTGTGTTCAATTTACATCTCAGTGGAATTGGCAATGGGTTATAATGTTATATATGACTGTATCATTTTATTTTGACATTTTCAAAATGTAAAAGTTTGGCTCAATTTTTTTTTCATTTTTATTGGAAATTTAAATTCTTCGACTTTTTATTGTTGATTTTTCTCCATACATTTGTAATATTTATGATTTGAATCTTGTTTTAACATGAACAGAAAAGTCACATTGTTAACTAAAACAAGTAATAGAAAAAGTTAAAGATTCCTAATCCAATATACTGCAGTTTCTCTTATCTTTGATTGAAGTAGTTTAAACAGGACTTAAAATAGTTATTCAATTTATGAAACAGAAGCAAAGAATACTTTTTATACATAATGTGTGCAACCTTAAAGTTTTAAAAGAAATCTCTGAAATTTTCAACAATATATGTTTGGATAGAAAAAAGATTTTTTTTAAAAGGAATTAAATGTTAAAAAGTGTAATTGATTGTTATTTTTCTTGTTCTTTCTTTTTTTTTTTATCCACCAGGAACTCCGTTATTCATTGCGATCAGTGGAGAAATATGCCCCTTGGGTGCGTCATGTCTTCATTGTGACCAATGGCCAAATCCCTTACTGGCTGAACTTGGATTCTCCGCGGTTAACGGTGGTCACGCATGATGTGAGTGTAGGGGGATTAACTTCGTATTGTTGCTTAAGTATTCTTACTAGAGCTCAGGCTATTTTATAGTGCGCCAAACCTTTGTTTAATTTATTTACTTATTTATTTATTTCAGTAGAATCTCTTATATAGGACTTTATAAATTGTGTCAAAACAGGTCAACCTAGAAGAATTTTTTTTTTAATTTCTTACTGTAACGTTATGCAGTTAATCAAGCTATCTGGGTGTGCCTGAAAAGCTTGACCCTTGAGAAGTCTGATGACATTATTGCTTGTAGCCCATCAGCATCTGGTGGACTCAACCAAAAATTATAAAATTTTCGTGACTTTAAATTAAGTTGCTTATTAAGCTGATATTTTTTGTTAACAATTGATTACTAATGGACCACCTTTGCCTGTGCCTGACCGCAAATTGAATCATTAAAAAAAACCTCTTCCACAGGAAATATTTAAGAACAAAAGCCATCTCCCAAGTTTCAGCTCGCCAGCTATAGAAGCGCACATCCACCAGATACCCGGGCTCAGTGAGAGATTCATTTATATGAATGATGATGTCATGTTTGGCAAGCCGGTATGGCCTGATGACTTTTACACACAAAGCTCGGGCCACAAGGTGAGCACTTGTAGTTGGGATAGTTCTTCCTCTGTACAGAGATAAGACTCACCACTTTCAATTTCAGACCAAACATTAACTTTTTGGGGGCTATAGTGCCCATTTTATACTATTTGTAGATTTTTAGTCACCTCCCTTTACCCTGATACCCTCCAACAAAAAGAGGCTCATCTTAGCTGACCTGAGCTTTAGCCTGGCACATCTGACTGCTGTTTGATCTACTAGCAACACTAGAGAAATTGAAAATGAGTTGAGTTTTCTTAAAAAATTTGGATACCAGTATCAATATAGGAACAAAGTGTCTTCAGCTCTTGAGTATGAAAAATGTATGGAATACATGCACCTTTGAATTCTGTTTTTCTTCTCCTGTGGCAAGGTGTATTTGACATGGCCAGTTCCAAACTGTAACGAAGGCTGCCCATCGACGTGGATCAAAGACGGCTACTGTGACAAAGCCTGCAATTCTTCTGAGTGTGAATGGGACGGAGGAGACTGCTTAGGTACCTTCTTCTCTTCTCTGACTCACTGTCAGTCACTGAGTTTGTCCACCAGTCTCTCTCTCTCTCTCTCTCTCTCTCTCTCTCTCTCTCTCTCTCTCTCTCTCTCTCTCTCTCTCTCTCTCTCTCTCTCTCTCTCTCTCTCTCTCTCTCTCTCTCTCTCTCTCTCTCTTTCTCTCTCTCTCTCTTTCTCTCTCCCCTTCTCTCTTTCTCTCTCTCTCTCTCCCTCTCTCTCTCTTTCTCTCTCTTTCTCTCCCTCTCTCCATCTCTCTCCCCCTCTCTCTCTCTCTTTCTCTCTCTCTCTCTTTCTCTCCCTCTCTCTTTCTCTCCCTCTCTCTCTTTCTCTCTCCCCTTCTCTCTCCTTCTCTTTCTCTCTCCCCCCCTCTCTCTCTCTCTCTCTCTCTCTCTCTCTCTCTCTCTCTCTCTCTCTCTCTCTCTCTCTCTCTCTCTCTCTCTCTCTCTGGTCCCTGAATTTTGGCTTTCTTGCTTTCTCATGCATTCACATTCATATGAACTTGATGATGCTAGATCAAAGAGTGCATAATGATTTTCTAAATGTGTACATAATTTTCTTATTTAACCCCCTCAAACTCAGCTCTTCCTCTTGTATGACAGTAGACTTCCATTATGAGCACCCATAATGCTCCAGATGTTTTTCATGTCAACTCATGCCATGTTTTTCTTCTGTTTTTGTTAGCAAGCAGCTCAGGTGCAGTTCAATATGGAGTTGGATTTCATGGCCAAGCTGTGGAGACAAGTAAGTTCTTGCTTTTAAGGTTGAAGTTTTAAGATTATTGAAGTGTCTTTTGGGTGAAGAATCTTATTTATCCACATCAATGAAAGATTTTCTTAATGTGTTTCCCTCATGCCATCATAATTCCTATGCTCTAGATCTACAATACCATTATAAGCATGTAGTTCAAAATCTTCTCAAACACATCTTTTCTCAGATTATTGTGCCACGGGATGTGCTGACACATGGCTCTCCGACAAATATTGTGACCAAGTGGGTGATATTATATTTTCCATGTCAGAATATGCATAGGATATATTATAAAAAACCAATATGATTTTTTGAGAAAGGTTGAAAAAATTGGTGTTTTTTTTATGTATCTCTTTTAAAGCAGTTAAGTTGATGATTTGTGTAGAAAGCTCAATATTGCTGTTGTAACAATCATTATTATGATAGAGTTGTATTATTTTTGTTTTTACTTCATTTTGCTTCAGTGTTTTTTTCTTATGTCTTCCGTACATCCTGCTCCTTTTCTTGATATAATTTTCCAATTGTATCTGCAATAATTCTTACTGAAATTTTCAATACTTTGTCATATGTTATTCCTACCATGTTCATTGCAGTCGTAATGATGATGATAATAATAAAATTAGTAGTAATAATCATCGTGATATTAATCATTTTCTTTACAAAGAAGATGATTTATATTTGAATGATTGCAAGTTGACTCTGTTGTTGGTGTTCTTTCAGGCTTGTAACAATTTAGAATGTGGGTTTGATACAGGCGACTGCGGCACAAGCAACTATCATCGTTTGCACCGTTTTGACCTCAGCACAGAGAAGCACCACTATAAAGCACCTGCAGGTATGACGTCTAGACAAACCCTTATCTCTTGATCTTTACTTGGTATGGACCAGACTTAACGCCAGACCTCAATATGGAGATCAATTTGAGTACATGAGATGTTTTAACCAGCACTAAATCTGTTGTGCTGAATAGTTCTTAATAAAGATTCCCTGACTATCTCTCTCAATCTAACAATGGCAAACAGAATTGCACAGCAAGTTGTCTCTTCATCAAAAACTTGTAATTCTTAGGCCATTGAAATCTGAAACTGAATTTTCAATACCATTTTCCTCTCTGTATCAAAAAGTGAGTACAATATGGTATGGGAAAGAACTCTGCAGTAAAGAGCTTTGTCCTAATGAATACTACAAATTACTCTGCTGTGAGTGTCTCAATGCCTTCCTGTATGCTAAGTCCTGTAGATTTAGGTCTTTGCTCTCAGAATCAATACTTCTCTGTTAACCTTGTTGCTTTTAAATCACTGTTTACAGACCGTTTAGCCAAACTTTAACCTCAATCTGATTTAAACCATATAAAGCCAGGGTTCTCGTTTTAGGGTTAAAAAGCCACCATATTGAATATTGAATTTGATTTCTTCCAAATATCTTTGATGTACGTAAATATGAAATAAAATATTCTATTTTCTTTCCAACCATTTCTTTAAAGAATTCCGATCTTTTTTTTTTTTTTTTTTTTTTGAACATTTTTGGCATTTAGGCTTTACAGCTACTCTGTAAATTTTTGTTTGTAGGTTCCTAGAGATTCCTTAGCAACAAAATAGAGACTGAAAGTAACATGGCTGAAGAGTTCTAAACTGAGCCCTAGCTAGTTTTCTCATTGATTTTTTTTTTTCAGGGGAACACTAGTAAAAAACAAAACATCTTTGTAGCATCCTAAAACATTCTCCCCTTTTTTTTTTAACATTTTATCAAATGCTCAATTTTGCATAGCTGAGCAGTGTGGTAAAGTATGTTCAAAGTCTCTTTTAAGAACTTATTATTGTCCCTGCCAAATTTCTATGTGATTACCTTTATATCATGAGTCTGCATTTACCTCAAAACATCCTCTGGTTGTGTCATTAATGATTTTCACATAAAGGCTGTGTTATTTATGAAGCTTGCCAGCTCTCTGTAACATTGATAAATCTTTCCCACAAGATGTACAAAGCAATTTTTCAAAAAAAATTTTATCACATTAATTGCTTGCAAATAGAGACCATGGCTTTTCAAAAATATTATTCCAATAGTCCAGTATGAACAAAAAATATACTCAAAACATATGAATGATTCAAAGCTTGAGTGTTAAGTAAATCAAGGGTGTGTGTGATTAAGTATAGTTTTATGCATCTAAATGTGTTTTTTAACTCAATATTTAAATGTGCCTTACCTAGAAAGCCTTGATGACAAATTCATTGCAACAATGCTAATTATTCAATAGCAAAGTTGATGTGGATTTTTAGTAGTATGTAATGCTTGTGTCCTACAAATGTTCCACTTTTAGCCATATTTGCATTTTTAATTCGATTGTATCGTCTTTATGAGCAAAAGATAAGGCTTTAATCTGTGGATTTATAAAGTTCCTTTTTTTCCACATTTTAGTTTATAACGATCGAAACATGAACAATGTCCATTGTTTTTATTCTGAGATAGTTATGTGTTTAGAGGTTTTAATCACATAGTAATTCAATTTTTTAAAGAAAAAATCTGGTTCATGTAACTGATTGCAAGACAAAGACATAAACATAAACATGTCTTGATTTATGCCCTTCTTCAGGAGAACATCTAATGTTCTTCAACCTGACTGAGCTTCTAGGAGAAAAAGGCAAAGTCAGCGCTGCTAAAGCCACTGCTAATAAAGTGATCAGAGTAGCCTCGGTCGCCAACAAGTTCAAGGTCATGACCTTAGTACTACATCCAGGTCACAATGCCACAACTGTGAACTTGAGCCTAGAGTACACCATTGGAGCAAACACAAGTTTCTCTGTGAGTTGGTATATATTTTGATGAAAAATATGTTATAAATTTGTATAAAATACTTCCAAGGTAAAGATATGGAGGAAAAGTCTTCTTTATTTCATTCTGTGGGACACCTTCAAACAGAGACTTCTGGTCTTTGTGTTGATTTCATGTAATTCCTCTCTTAGAAACATATTTCAGAAACTTTTTCTACATTACTTTGTTTTGAAATTTCTAGATTCTCTTCAACTTATTTTTCTTTATTTTTTGCCCTGCAATAGATTGGGAATAAAGTTCTGTTATATATGAACGCAGACTCATGCAAATGATTCACAGAATATACTACTCTTAGTCATGCCATTTTTCGTTGAAATTTCAGTTAATCTGTATTATAAACAGATTAGTGCTTTATATGTGATCATCACGAATTTAAGATAAAAAGAAATACAAAACTAGTCTAACTAGGTGATGAAAAAAATTGAGAGTATTTTAATGCTTGTGGGGTGTATGTTGTTATAATTTTAACTGGCCAAATTTATATAGCAATAGTGGAATATTTTAGTCTCTTAGTTTAGAATAACTTTGTCCTTAGACTTTATGACCAAAAAGTAATGCAGTGGTTCCCTTATCACTCAAACACACCTGGAAATAACAAAGCAGAAAAATTTCATGAAAAGGGTTCCAACAAGAACAATCCAACACATCAGTCATACTGCAATCCTGTGAAACAAATCATAAAAACAAACATCAAACGGGATTGGATGGACAGATGGGCTTTGAGCAAGACAGGTTGAACAGCTTTCAAAGGCATGAACCCCCTCAAACATAATAACATCAACCTCCCTCCCAGAAAAGACCAATACATAATTTATGGCTGCATACAGAACATATCCAATAAAATGTACATCCTAAGACAATGCAACCTGAGCATCCCTTAGTGTGCCTGCAGCAAGGATCACAATCTCTTCCATTGTGTATCTTTCTAAGAACTTCCTTCCTGCCTGCCAGACCAAGTAAAGGAATACCGTCTGCAAATACTTGCCACCGCAGAAACAAAGCTGCTGCTACCACAGATGACATTAGACACAAGGAAAAAACCCAAATGTTACTGGATAAATAACAAAACGATAGACTTCTTAACCATAATTCATTGTTTGTTGTTATTTCTTTTAATTCATACTTTATATGCTTCCAGAAATCTATGAACTTTTTTTATTGCTTCAAATGAATCTATGGAGCATGGAATAGTGTCTATTTTTTATTCATGAATCTATTTTGATTAATGAAAATCAAATCCTCCTTAGCTGAAAGTGAGCGTCGATGTGGACACATCTGTCAAGCGGAAGGAGTTGGAAGTATCCTCCAAAACTGAAGAGCTAAAGGATGCTGTTTCTGACTCTGCTGATTCTCTGGACGCAACTTCTTTCACTGGATGGAATGGCAGTCAAAAGTAAGAAATGAAAATCACCAATGAATTGCTTGGGTGTCATATAGACACAACATAATCATATCAACTTCATTTTATTCATGTTGACTTTTATTCAGCTGTTACTCATTAAACTGTTTAAGTTCAGATAAAATGTAAGATTTATGTTGTGCACTCTGGTTTTCTATTGTTTTAATTTGATTTAACCACAGATAACCCTCAAAACAAAGCCCTTTACATTCTCGTTAACTTAATGAATTTGAAACAAACACAATCTGATCATTGAATGTTATGATAGTTTTCTTAATTTTGTGACTTTTGGCGTGATTCATGACTTGAACTCTCACACAAAATCTGATAAAAATGTCTAAAATTAAGACATATCACATGTAATCTTACAGGGATCCTGTAGTTGAAACAAAAACTTCTGAAAAACTCCTGAAAGATGCAGACGACAATCTGTTAGACGTCCTGTACAAGCACTTCAAGAAACTTCAGGACTTGAGTGAGCCTCTAAAGAAACAACTGGAAGACCTTGAAAAAGCCTTTAACGAAGGTATATGTCTTAAATGACTTTCCACTGAACTTGTGAATATCAGTTTTCTTGCCTAATGAACCTGAAATTATTGTGGAAATTTATCAAGATCCAATCCACCATAAATTCAGGCACTTTGTGAATTTTTTTTTCCACCTTTCAGCATTGTTCATTTGCAAATTTCTTAAAATTAATTATATTTTAACCCCCCCCCCCCCCCTTTTTTTTTTTTCCCTTTTTCTTTTCTCTTCTGCAGATGAGCTGACAGTCCATGGTTTTAAGTTTAAACTGGACAAAATTGCCAAACAGTTTAGCAAAGAACTGGAGTCTCTCAAGCCCAAGCTAGATGAGCTGAAGCTTTCTGTGCTGGCCGGTGAAAGCCAAAAACAAGAGCATTCTCAGGAAGATGGAAAAGTGTCGCACAATCAGCTCGAGCAACACCGAAATATATCACAAGGTCGACAGCAACATGAGCCACAACATGTGCAGCACCAGGGGGAAAAGAAATTAATGCAACAAGAGCAGGCTGAGGCAGGCCAACAGTACGCAAAGGCAAAGGAAACAAAGCTTGAGCAGGCTGAGGCAGGCCAACAGTACGCAAAGGCAAAGGAAACAAAGCTTGAGCAGGCTGAGGCAGGCCAACAGTACGCAAAGGCAAAGGAAACAAAGCTTGAGCAGGCTGAGGCAGGCCAACAGTACGCAAAGGCAAAGGAAACAAAGCTTGAGCAGGCTGAGGCAGGCCAACAGTACGCAAAGGCAAAGGAAACAAAGCTTGAGCAGGCTGAGGCAGGCCAACAGTACGCAAAGGCAAAGGAAACAAAGCTTGAGCAGGCTGAGGCAGGCCAACAGTACGCAAAGGCAAAGGAAACAAAGCTTGAGCAGGCTGAGGCAGGCCAACAGTACGCAAAGGCAAAGGAAACAAAGCTTGAGCAGGCTGAGGCAGGCCAACAGTACGCAAAGGCAAAGGAAACAAAGCTTGAGCAGGCTGAGGCAGGCCAACAGTACGCAAAGGCAAAGGAAACAAAGCTTGATCAGCCAGACCCACAGCAGATAGGACAAGCTCAGCAACTTCAAATTGGAAAAAAGCTACAGAGACAAAGAAAACAAAAACATGGCACCGACTCTCTCTCTGCAGTCAATGTTGAACAAAAGAGAGAGGAAACTGCTGCTTTCAAGAGCAATGTGAAATCAGCTTATATAATGAAATCTGACACAAAAGAGGGTGTAAGACCACAGAAAAATGATGACAATCATTTGCAAATGCAAGAGCACCCAAAATCTGTCAAAAGAGACCAGGAAAAAGAAAAACCTGAACAATATGGTGGGGATTCTCCTTATGATGTTGGAGACAAAGGAGCAGGAGGCAGAAAACTTATGGCATCTTTCTTTAATCTCCTTCTTAAAACAAGCGAGGATAAACCTCAAGAGACAAGAGTTGAAATGAGACAGGAGGACGAGATGGTAAGTGACAAGAGTCTCTTTCATTTTTGGTGTCTGCAGCCAAATACTTCAAGAGTATCGTGCAATGAGATCATTGTTGGCTTACAAAATGAGGACGGGCTGCTGCCCTACAGATGCACAGAAGCATTATGTAAACCCTTCCATCTGCAAATTAGCACCAACTTATCTGGGAAGTGAAACCTATGACAGAACAGGCAGCACATAATCAGACTTGGGTCCTTTGAAAGAAATAGATAAACTGTCTTTTCATAAAGATTGGGTGGAAAAAGGGAAGGCAGGAGAATTTTTTAAAGTTTTACCCAAGAGATGTATGTAAGGATTATGAACTCTGGAAATTTACATACTGAACTTTAAACTTATTGTTTTCATGGATATAATGAAATGAGCATCTGAAGACAAATGTGTCTTTATTTCTCTCATGTAAGTTTGTTTCTAAGATTTAAGCAAAATATTGTGCTGAGTGCTGTTGATCTGTAGTTGTTTACTAATAGTAAACATGTATTTTTTTTTCAGATAAATGAAGAAGATTTTCTGAAATTGGTCAGGGTAGATAAGACGCAAAGTGAAAGAGGTAGTCTTCCATGGGAAAGAGAGCAAAAGGTATTTGTAAAATCCGTAAAATTCATAATTTTTTTTCAGGAAATTGATCATATGGATCAAGATTTTGTTTAAAAAAAAACTGCACTCAATGTTGGATGATTTTTAAAAGACTTTTAGTAAACAAAATTTTTCCTCAACTCCTGGCTTTAAAAAATTAGTTGCTAAGATATAAAGTCTGAAAAAGAGAATATTTCCAGGGCACATTCCTGATAACACAAAAATAGCATTATTTTACCTTTTTTTTAATATGTAATACATCTATATTGACGTACATACACATCAAAAGGTTTTGATGACTATATGAATCAGAGCTGTTGTCAGATCCCAGGCCGCTTTGTCATGTTTTCTAGAGAAACATCGAGTAAGGTTGACTCTACTTCAAATTGTCTGTTCACAGTTTGAAGATGATGAAGATGATGTGGTAACCAGGGACTATATTAAAGAAAGCTGGCATGGAAGACGACTTTTGGATACCTTTGGCGATTCTCTGCGCCATGTTAACTCTCTTTATAACAAAGAGTTTGGGTTTGCATCTCGCAAAGTCCTGGCCCACATGCCTCATTTCATTGATAAGAGTATCATGCAAGAACTTCAAGAAAGGTAGTGTGCTTTAAACTCTGAAGTGTTAGTGTTTATTCTTATCCTTAAGTTCCATCATAGTTTAAGTATTTTAAAGAAACTTGAAGGTTTTTAAATGATATTATTGCACATGGCTGTATGCTTCCACCATGTATCATCGTTATTTAATTCAAAAGACTGCAAACATGGGAAAAAAGAAAAGAAAAAAATGGTAAAAATGGAATCATTGATCGGTTTAGATAGCAGCATAGATATATATTATACATGAATACTGTGTAATAAATTTTATTTGGGGTGAAAAAAAAATTGCCGTGCCTAATCCTTCTTTTCCTGAATATACTCTTATCTATTTACATGAGAGACCAATTTAGGCTGTCTTGCAAATACAGATATTGGTGATCAAGATATCAATTTTGTTTTTCTTATGCCTCTGCTAAAAGGCATATATTAGTACTCAAATAGAGTAAAGGCTCTCTTTCTATACAGCACAGTCGCCTAAACATATTCTAGTGATGCAAGCCCACATATGTCACAATTCCAAAAAAATATGCTGGTTTTAACATATTTGGTCATTCTTGTCAAGTCTAAACACAGATCTTCATACATTCAATATATCTAGAAATTCAAAAGAGAAGAAACTTAGATGTAGAAAATTTTATCAAAATTATCATATTTTACAGACTTGCACAAGCAGTTACTGATATTTTAGAAATTATGTGAAGGAGCTGAGACTTGCAGAATCATTTCCTGTAAGCGTGGATGCACAAATAAACCATGGTTCATGTCATCCAAATCTGCTCCATGAAGAAACCAAGTGTCCAGGCTTGGGTGGGAACCTACAGAAGTACCAATTAGTGAAGAGCTTCAACTTTGTGTAGCTGAGAACTGCATGAGAAGACCATCATCATAACCGCCAACATTTTGTATCTTCATTGAATCAAAAAGAGAGATAAAGCAAATATTTTCCTCTTCTTTGCGAATTGTGACAGGTTTCCTGAGCAGTGGGAGGAGACTTCATCACACAGGATCCGTCACTCAAGAGACATGCAGTATGCTTTCTCCTACTTCTACTACCTGATGGGGGTGAAGGTGGAAGTTTCAGTGGAGAGCGTGTTTGAAGACATGGATACAGATTTGTCAGGGTGTGTTTTATTTCTAGATTCTTTTTGTTTTCCTGTGTAGTTTATTACTAAAATACATGAAAGTCTAGAACTATCAGGAATTGAAGCCAGAAAGAATTTACATTTTAAAGTGAAACAAAACAAATGAGAATTTAGAAATAATTAATATTTAAGAGCAAAATAAAAAGGAATAGGAAAAAAAAGTTAGATTAAATTACAGAATTTCAACTTACTCATTTTATATTACAAACTGACTCAATAAAACCTTTGAATTTTTTAATGATTCTCACTTTCAGCTTATTGAAACCATTGAGTTACAAAATGTTAATGCCATTTTCATTTTGTTCCATCCAAAAAGAAAGAAAACATCTTTTTTTCTCTTTCCTCAGAGTTCTATCAGATAGAGAGATTCGAACTCTAGCCACACGGCTATATGACTTGCCTCTTTATCTTGAGGTAATATATTGCAAGTTTAAGTCAAAAAACAATACATTAAATGAAAGACACATGCCTGGTGTCCTTTACCTCCTCATTTGAAAACATTTACGTTAATAATTGTGTATAAGTACCCTGACACTTCTAACTTCTTTCACACTATTAAACAGCAAACACCTAAAAACAAAGCAGATAAAAAAAAAAAAACAACCAAAAAAGGTAATAAATTTGATGCATTCAATTTATTTGTATTCAAAAAGTTTCCTGCAAGTAGGTCTTAGACAAAAAACCTGTACAACTTGCCTTAGTTCAGGAATAGGTCAATACCATCGAGAGCTTTCTTGTCAACACTAATCTCTGATCCTATTCCACTGTTTCTCATACATCAGCAAAATTTTCTCATCGTTGTAAAGAAAAGTTCTTTCTCTACGGCAAAATGACCTCAATTTTATTTTTTACATATCAAATATTTTGTTGTCCACGCGATGTCTCCTTCCAGACTCAACTGCAAAAGCAGTGGCCGAAGTCATAACATAACAATTCTCTCCGAAATTTCAGAAAAAATTAAAACAAAGAAAAACAGGAAAATTTTTGTCCGCTCTTCTCCACAGACTCTTACTGGGCTGGAGGATATTTTCAAGAACTGCTCCCATTCTGTTGAGGACGATACAGTACTAATAATACCTGAATCTCTATTGGAGGTCTACTATGATAAAGAATTGGTAAATAGCTCACTTTATAAATTTTTTGACCATTCTGTTCCATGCATCTGTCCGAGACTTGTGTATATTTCGAGTAGCAGAATCTGTCTTTTTGTTCAAATGATTGATTTTTAATCAAGCCCAATCCATAATGACTCATTGACGAGTATTTTTGAAGCTAGGAGGACTGTAGCTAAGAAGTGACTGAAGAGAATCAGATAGAAAGAGCAGAGGATGCACATAAGTGAATAAAAGATTTTACTCTATGTTTTGTTTACAAATAAAGTCAGTGTGGCTACTCTTTACATACTTCCCTTTTCGAAATTTTGATTTTTGTGAAATTTGAATTCAACCTGGACTGAAAAAAAAGCACTTACAGTGTTTTTTCCAAATGCTTCAATTGGTCACATAATTCATAAGCCTTCAAATATGTGCTGTAACGACCAGTAGAAAGTTGATTTCCTTATACATAGCCGTGTCACCAAATATGATAGAGCGGTTAAAGCTAATCCTGATTGTCAAGAGAACAGAGAGTGAACATGATTGAAAAGCAGATGCTTTTAAAAAGCTCTAGATAGGTCTTTTTAAAAATATAACTCTAAAATTTATCTTCTTCTAAGTTAATCTGAGATGCTGAATAGCTCAGTCAGCAGAGCACTGGGCTACATCCTTGATAAGATCCAAATGTCCTCTTTGTTTTCTTTAAGCTTCTCTGCATGAAGAAGCAGGGAATGGCATCCACTGTGACTTACATTTTGTGTAAACCATGACAGATCTTAATTTGATTTTACCTCTTTCCAGCCTCAGGTGACGAAAAAGCTTTTCAATGATTGTAAAGTTTTGATTGATCTGGTCCAGGAGAAATTTAAGCCTCAACCAAAGTACAAGTGAGTGTGGAGGATGACGAAATGTTGTATGATTTCATCTGATGATCAGTGTTCACAATCAGCTGATGAGCTCGCTCTGACTTTAGCTTACTTTTATGTATCAGTAGGTTTGAATATGAAATTACCAGGAATGGAGGATAGAATCAAGCTATAATCGAATTTGAGTTTTTTTGCTTTTATATTTTGTAAGTAAAATTATCAGGCATCTTTTTGAATCTTCTTAAACAACACAGAATGTAAACATTGATGTTTGGCCTGAAAGCAAACACTGTACAGCATGAGATGCAGAAAGCCAGGCATAAACAAAGGAGGATGAATTAAGTCACTCCATTCAACAGAGCAATATGATTTATTAGTGTAATATTTTTGCAGAACTGTTGAGATGGATGACAGCCACATCACCTTCAAGATGATCCACACGAATGTTTCCCATGTAGTCGGTCAGCTTGACGATGTACGCAAGAACCCAAAGTAAGTGCCTTTTTTTTTGGTCGCAAGCTCACACAAATGAAATAGAATAACACGTGAGATTATTTTTTTCCTTTTTTTTTCTTTTTGACTGCCGTGTTTTGTAAAAATCACAGCAAAGAGATTCAAGCCAGGTTGCTAAATTCCTTGTCATTTCCTTTAATGTGTTACTCTGTATGTACATTTGGAAGATATTTTTTTTGTATGTGAAACTCTTTTGAGTACCTTTTATTTATGACAGTTTACGCAATATGAAAAGCAAGTTTAGGTGAGGAATTTTTTCATACTGTTTTGCCAAGGATGCTTCTCACTCCACCTTATAATTATAATAGTTTTTGTTTTAGATGATTTCTATGTGCACTATGTTTATCATAGTGAAACAACACTAACCTAATGTTCTCTCTAATTATTCAGGAAATTCATCTGTTTGAATGACAACATCGAGCATAGCAAAAACGAGGCTAAAACAGTGAGTGGAATGATTTGTTGACAGAATGTCACACATCATTATGAACCATTGTAATCTTTCCTTTTTACCTAATTTTTCTGTTTTGATTTTTTTTTCTTTTCATAGGGAACTAAATATGCCTTTATGTAGCAGTTGCTATCAATCCCAAATATCAATTTACTTTGATAGGATTCTATTTGTTTCTCCTAAAAATAATGACCTGTTTGCTTTCTGATGCAAGGATAAACTACACTTTTTTCTCTAACTTAGAAAGTCTTAACCTAAAACATAGGGGTTTGTGCAGTATATCAGACATCTTAAAGTTTGAATGAAGGTAAAGAGGTAAGGAAAGAATGATTCCAAAGAGTTTCCTATGTTTCTATGTTTCTGTGACGCAGGTGAAGGCAGTGCTCCAAGACTTCTATGAGTCCATGTTCCCTAAGCCATCTCAGTTTGAGCTGCAGCGGGAATACAGGAATCGTTTTCTGCACATGGATGACCTAAGGGAATGGTGGGTTTTTATGTGGTTTATGTTTTTTCTAGCATTGAGTAGAGGTTGGCGGATTGATGTTAGAGAGGGTACTGTTTGCTAGTTGATTTTGTCAAGATACGGTATGTCTTCGTGAGAACAATTTTAACTTAAGACCTTTGGGTAGAAGTAGTAGCAGGAACAAGCTGTAGTGATTATTTTTGCATTTAGTTGCTAGTCTTTGTACCAAAGTTATCGAGTGTCTCGATCATTTATGCCCATACCAGAATAGGCCCAATTTCGTTGATATGCTGAGGGCGAATACTTTTACTTTTACTTTTACTTTTTTAATTGTCTCAAACTTGTTCTCTAAAATAGCCATGATGTAAAAGAATGCTGGATGTGACATGAATTGTCTTATCACACTTTGGCTACATTAGATGGCAGTGTTATTTACCTTTGTTTAATAACTTTTAAAACCCTATGACTCATTTAAATGATAAAACATTGGTAAAAATATAATAAAAGAGATAAATAATTACTTTTCTTTCTCTCTGCATCTGTAGGCGCATATACAGAGATAGGTTGCGCCTCTTCACACACATTGCTTTATCACTTCTGATCATTTTGACAGCAGCCTCATTCTTTGGGGACAAGGTGAGTTTTTTGTTGAACTCTGAACATAGATAAAATATTTTTTGATGCCTCAATTCTTCATGATGAGCTGTTTTATAGCAAAGTGTCTTTGGTTTTTTTTGTTACTGATATTGAGTTATTGATTTAGATCTTAGCCGTTTAATCCCTCACACCCAGTGAAATATATAAGCGCACATACAAAAATAAAGACTAAAGACTGGTGGCCAAGCCGATGTTCTGCTACTGCATAAGAAGATGTTTAGAGGCAGCCAAAACTGATGTTCTGATATCAGACGAAAAATATGCAGGAAGGTAGCCAAAGTGATGTTCTGATACCAGAGGAAGAAAAACAAAAGAAGTTATTCAAAGTGATGTTCTGATACGAGAGGAAGAAAAACAAAGAAAGGTATTCAATGGGATGTTCTGATATCAGATGAAGAAAATATCGACAGGTGGCAAAAATTATGTTCTGATACCAGAGGAAGAAAAACAAAGGAAGGTAGTCAAAGTGATGTTCTGATACCAGAGGAAGAAAAACAAAGGAAAATAGCCAAAATGATGTTCTGATATCAGATGAGGAAAATATTGACAGGTGGCCAAAACCATGTTAAGTTGCTGGAAGATAAAAACACAGGAAGGTGGCAAAGGTAAAAAAAAAGGAAAGGTAAATACATTTGAAGTAAAAGAAAGCACTAATATTATGTTATCATTGCGTGCCTACAGATGTCATTGATAGTTTTAATTTAAATGAGTTTGATTGCCTACCTATAAAATATTAAAATCATAACAAAGGGGACTCAGCTATATATTTTTCTCTCTTTGTAATGCACTATATGAATTTTGAACTTCAGAATTATGTTTCGATTCCTGCAGCAAGTGGAATTTGCTGGCATTATTAAAAATTTTAAAGATTCATCTTGTCAGTTATGAATTATTGCTCTATTGCATCATATTCAAATATTTCATCAGATTGAAAACTGGAGACACAAGCTAGCACTTCGCAGATGGAAGAATCGACAATGTACATCATCCACATCAACATCATTTCTTTCATCTTCCTCTTCACACTTATCATCCACCTCGACTTTAGACAAAGACTGTGGTGGGCGTGACACTCCGCCCAGTTCCATCACCACATCAGGCCCAATTAATCAGCCTGAGAGTGAAGACTGTATGCTGTGGCCAGGTCACGGCCCCATAGACACTGTATGACAATTACTGTTAGGGCTGCTCTCTCCGACAGCTCTCACTGTTGTCATGGGTCTTGTCTTCCTAGCTAATATTGCGGCCATTTTATACCACATTTTTTATACATGATAATTGCTGCTTTTCTTGAGTGTTTGATACATACTAAGTTTCATTTATTTATTTTATCGATGAAAAGATATTATGTTGTCTTCAACAAACTATTGAAAATTCTACCAAACCAGTAAGTTTATATGAGGTTTTCATGAATATTGGAGTTTGAATATGTAACTTTCACCCTGCAAAGTACTATGATGATGACCAGATTGAATTACTTTTATTTTTTATTTTATGATTTGTTTCCCTTTCGTTTTTCAATCCATTTTTTAGTATAAGGTGAAAAAGAAATATCAATCACAATTTTGAATTTTGCAAGCTTTGCTATATCTCTGCATTGCGATGCGTCTCAGTATTTGTAAAGTATTACAATAAGATGGATTTTTTTTTACGAACCAATGAGGACTTTCGTTCTGATGAAGTGTTTTTAAATAAATGTTACCCACATATATGTTTTTAAATTGTTGTTGTATAAGACATAATTTCCAAATATATTTTATTCAAGTGATGCAATTCTTAGCAAATGCAGTTTTATTTATTTTTGCTCTGAAATTATTAGCAATGTGACATAAAGCATAGCTTAACTTTGAAAACGAATGTTCATGCACTTTTTTTTTACTCAGTTTTGATTCACGTTATTTACATCAGCTTCATCAAGTGTACAGACCTTACCCTTTAACAATTTTTTTATTCTTTTCTTTTTAAACAGTTTTGAAACATTATAATGCATAAGAATAGATTGCAAATTACCTTAAGCATTATTCTTAAGAGGGTGGATTTGCTTTTTTTTTTTTTTCATAATAGAAAAATGTTGATATTGTCAAATTGACTCTGTGGCCAAAAACATGCTCTATGTCTTTCTAAAGACTTTCATATAATATATATATCTTCATTTCTTTTTTTATATAGGATGAGGATATTCCCAATGTTTTCTGTATATGTATTTGCTGAAAAATGCAACTATCATTAAAAATTGTTTTAAAAAGATTATGTAAGGAACCAATAGTTGCAAAAATATTGGAGCAGCATTTATAATATGATACAATAATTATATACTGGTATTGTAGGTACAGAACAACATTGTTGAATTTCCAAAGTGAAAAAAAAATTTTTATATTTTTTTGGCTGTCATTGAAGAACCTTTTTTATGGACATACAACATACTGTTCATATTCCAAATGGAAAACAGGTATTGAAGTTACCATCATTTTGTATGAAAAATGCAATGGAATGCTCCATTCTTATGAAGGAACAAAAAATGTTTTTAGGTATAATTTATAGAGGCATGACAATTTTGACTTATTTCTATATTAATATATCAGTGACTCCAAGCTGACGCAGTTATATCCTCTTGTATCTCAAAACTGGCATAAATCATTTTGTGATCGATGCAGATTGATTCAAAACTAACTCATGTAATAGTTCATAAAATGATATAATTCACTAGTAGCTCTAAATTGTCAGAGACTCTTTTGCTGCTTAAACATTGATGTTTTGGCTAGTAGCTCAAAATTGACAACAGCCTCAATGACAAAAAAATTACCACAAATGTTTTATACTTAAATCAAGTTCCTCCTTCAATTTAGTTTGCCATAATTTTTATGTATCCTAATACAAATTGTGTGCCTTTCTCAATGGTATTTGAGGAGCATGAACTTAATTTAATGTTATCTTGATGCTGTAAAAGTTTAAGTTGTTATAGTTTACACTTTTTTTTTACATTTTGGTTTATTTGTGTGAGTTGCTATTTCATTTTACAGTCATTACAGGTTTTTTTTTTAGTAAATTGGTATCTTTTTCCATTTTATCTGAGAGTTGGCATTATGCACACTTGAATTGACATTCCATAATATTATTATCAGTTTTCTGGTGTGGATGTTTGTGAAATGCTATGCTCAATTATAAAACCTCCCACCTGTTTGCCAGCTAACATTTCAATCATCAAACAATGAATGCTAGGTTTGCTTAACGCAAGGATCACAAGTTTGTCAATGTTTGTCAATGGCTTATTTTATAATTAAAATGTTCCATTAACTTTTTTGTAAATCTCCTGGGGTATTGTAATATGTTTTTTTCTAATATTCTTAAGCTCACCATCCTTTATTAATATGGAAAATCCTCTATGCTGTTATTAAAAAAAATATTTTGACAGTATTACAAATAATTGTGCAAAAAAATTATGAAAAGTAAAAAAAACTCTTAAAATTGCCTTCTTACATATTGACGAAATATCATTAAAACGCTATGTTTTGTATCAATGAGCTCTTGAGTCTACTATTTATCAGTCTGTAAAGTTGTAGGCCTATCTATTTCGCAAAGTATCAATATTTTGTATATATTAAATCATAAGAATCGGATAAAATGCACCACGCTTTTGCGTTTTAATTTTTTTATAACTATGTATTTTATAAATACTTTTCCATTCAAAATTATTACTCACTGAGTGAAACTGGATGCATTCAAAAATGTTTTGTTTAAGTCAGAAATTATATGTGAATTGACATAATTGTTGCCGTTTTTGTCATCACATTTCAAAGACGTGTCAAAGTGCACCAGGAACTTTCATGTTGAAGTGTTTGCATAATTTCTGGTACATTTGATTGTTTCATCCTCCTTTATCTATTTTAGACTTTTGCTTAAAACCAATTTGAGAAAGTAGTTTCAAGGGAGAAAATCTTTCATGTTGAAGTGTTTGCATAATTTCTGGTACATTTGATTGTTTTATCCTCCTTTATCTATTTTAGACTTTTGCTTAAAACCAATTTGAGAAAGTAGTTTCAAGGGAGAAAATCTTTCATGTTGAAGTGTTTGCATAATTTCTGGTACATTTGATTGTTTTATCCTCCTTTATCTATTTTAGACTTTTGCTTAAAACCAATTTGAGAAAGTAGTTTCAAGGGAGAAAATCTTTCATGTTGAAGTGTTTGCATAATTTCTGGTACATTTGATTGTTTTATCCTCCTTTATCTATTTTAGACTTTTGCTTAAAACCAATTTGAGAAAGTAGTTTCAAGGGAGAAAATCTTTCATGTTGAAGTGTTTGCATAATTTCTGGTACATTTGATTGTTTTATCCTCCTTTATCTATTTTAGACTTTTGCTTAAAACCAATTTGAGAAAGTAGTTTCAAGGGGGAAAAATACAGAAAATGCCTCTACATAATCTGATCTACTTTCTGATTTGTCCAAGCAAATGGGCTGATACTCTGAACCAGATGTTGGAAGTATTTTTAGTGGTGAGACTTGTAACACTGCTGTTTAAAATACTCCAAGGTTGTGTATTTAAATGAACCCCTGTAGTTGTAATAATTATTCTCAAAAATACACTTAAGAGAAAGTATTGTTCCACATGTGAGATTGCATAATGGATTCATAAAAAATGGTCTTAATATGTTAATTTTATAAGTTTGTCTTTATTTTTTATAAAATATTGCAAAAAAGCTCAGAACAAATCCTTTGACTTTATTATGACTGATTAGTAATGTACGAGTACAAAGTGTTAACACTAGTATTTTTTATTTTTAACTAGCAATTTGCATCGATTGATGTCATGATTTGTTCCTTGCTCATTAATTTCCCTCCAGCAGCAGTAAATTAAAAATAAAAAAATGAAAGCCACCAAAGATTAGGCTGAGATTTCATTTGTCCACTAATTGCCCACTAATGTAAAGTAAATATGTGTCCATTCCTTTATAGTATGATGGTATTAAAAAAAAACTGCACCTTGCACAGAATTTTAATTTTTCCTCACTCATATAAGTGACTCAACATTTATAGGCGAACATTGTTTTTATCCTCTTAAATGAGATGGTCAGACAAGCAGTAGTTTGATTGTACTTTCCCCAGTATTGGTGATTTATTTCGTTGGATTCTTGGTTATGATTTGTATCAATATGTACAGGAAATTGAATGATTTTCAGTTTTTGCAATCAAATGCTCATTCATTGATTCAGATTTTGCCATGCGGGATTTTCTGCCTTTATCCTCTTTTTTTTCTAATACTGCATCTATGAATTTGTTATGGCTACACAAAAGATGTATATTTTGATGTATGCATCATGATATTACCAGTCATCGTTTGAGCTCAGGTCTTTGGAGAGAAATGATGAACAAATTTTAAACTCTGTTGGAATGGTTGCTTTATAATTCTTGTGAAAGAAGTTTACACTTACGTGTGCAAATGAAAAATTTTGAAACAAATTTACAGGGTTTGCTGTGCCTTTTGAAACACCTGTGTCTTGTGGCCAGTCTAGAGTTGAAAAGATCAAATTTTCAAGATCTTTAGTTGGAGTAAAGTTTTGTTTATGGTTTTTGTTTTTGAATGGTTCTGACTTTTACATGGGTATTACTTATGTGTGCTTTTCTTTATTGTAAATGTTAGAGAATTGGCTTTGTTCTGGAGATCTTTCATTTTTTTTTTGTTTCATTTAACCTGCCAATTATATTTTGCCTTTTTATTAATATGCCTCAGGATTTGTTTCTTTTTTTTGCATTCCTTAAAACCTCTATTTTTTTGTAAGTAGATATGTTATTATTTGAAATGAAACAGAAAATTTTTGAATCCATAACAATGACAGCAGTCAAGCTGTGTAAACTCATGTTTAATATTGTCAGATTTACATTTTGTTTTCCTACATTCCTATCCATGCAAATATTCAAATTCTGCTGTATTCTGTTGATTTGGTTTGGCTGGATATATGATGGGTCTATATTGGTTACAATTTTGGAGTGTGAAATCCTATGCCACGGAGCAATGTCTTAAAGTCAAAAGGGAAAACACATTACCAGTACTGGTACGAGTATTTACGTTCACCTATAAGTAATCAAAGATAGTCAAATTCTGTGCATGAAATTTTAACTGTCCATAAATAATTCCAACAGTAATGGTTATTTTATTTTCAACCTTCCTGCAGACAACTGCGAGAAACAATAAAATCATTCTATTACATGCTTATGTGGCTTGTGTTTGTCAAATGTTGGGAAGTTCAAGCTCTGAGACCACTGCTTATGAAGGGGTGGGCTTGTAAAAATATCCAAACCGTCAATAGGTATAAACCTGGAAAAAGGATTTTTTTTGTTCCAAGATAGTTATAACCTAATGCGCATATAGCTTCCAAGTACTAGTTGCAGAATGGTTTTCAAATTTTATCAACAGGATACTAGGCATTCTCTCAGACTTGCACATACGAGATTCATAATGAGAACGAGTCTGAGTCCTGCTTTCATTCAGGACAAGTCAAGATGTCACAAACATATTACTTAGAATTCTTCAAAGCAACAGATTTTTTTTAAGCATAATGTAAGTTGCCATCCCAAATATTTTTTTTTGCTTTTGATATTCACTTCTTGATATCGTTAAGAAGTTGATATCAGGGAAGGGAAAAAAATACTTTTAAATGTAATTTCCTCATACTAAAACGCTCCATGTGTGAGCTCTAATGCCCTAACTCTAATCTCAAGACATACATGTGTTATTCATATTTGGTGCTGCGTTTCCATATTTTGTATTTTGTAAATTGTAAGCTGTATTTTGAGACATTCCCATGTGATTTTTTTGACACACATCTTAAAAATTTTAATTAAATAGGCATTGCATTTGAAAATGTGACATTTGCTTTCTGATAATCCAATCTGAATTTCAAATTTGAATTTATTCATGATTGAGTATAGATGAACATGGTATTTGCTATTAACAATTTGTTTTATGTGTAATGCCCACTTTATTTCATTATTCAAGTTCCACAGATTTCTTTAGGCTGTTCCATTTTTATCCCATTTGTTTCCATTATAAAGCATTTCTTTTCTAATGGTATTGCTATAATGTTAGCCTTGTTCAGCAAACACATTTTGTTTACAGGGCTAGGAACTGGGATAATGTTATAAGAAAAGTGAAAGTATTAAAAGTTGTTTCTGAAATAAATCCACATAAAATTATGTAATATATGCATATTTTGTGCTGTGAGGGTGATATTGTGGCAACAAATGGTATTTCCTTTAATAAAACTGTTTTGTTATTAAAAAAAATTGTTGTATTCCTTTTATAAAACTTTCCCCTGTGGTTTTGTCTAATGGTCCTCAGACATAAGTTTCAAAGGGTAATATAATTGCTGTATCTGACTGTATTCTAATTAGTTTATATAACTTGAGTTAATGTTTAATGAATAATTAGATACCAAAAATTGCATTTGTGATATTAAATTAAAAAATGCAATATAATATTTGCAATCACCAACTTTGTAAATAAATACTTACGCTAAAAAAAGAATTTTGATAAACTGTAAGTCACAATGTATCATATTATTGTGCACAGTTATCTTTAAATGCTGAGACTCATGGTTTTGCACTCCAGAAATACTGAAATTGTTAAATCAACTGCCTTGAAACATACAAGGCAATACAAATATTTTTTATAAATGGTCTTCATTAGGGAAAAAAATACTGATTGCGATTTCATATGTTCCTGCTCACATTGTTGACAAATTCATGCAAAATATTTGTATTAGATGTTTTACAGTTTATTCAACAAATTTAAATTACACCCCCCAAAATGTAAACAAAACGTGCCACTGCAAATCTACAGGATGGCTTTAATCAAGGAGGGTTCGAATTCTGAGATATCATGTGAAGGAAAGGCTAGAAAAAGCAGAAAGATTTCACAAGATATATTTATATTGTGCATTACATCAAAAAATCAACAATGCCAGAGAAAAACAATGGAAGAAAGATCTTTCCACGGCAAACAATCCATTCATTCATACAATTCAACGGACACTGTGGCAAGAAGTTTGTGAATGTAACAGCTTTATTGTATAAATAGTACGTTTTTATTTACTCACAAATACAAAGACAATCTATTGGTGTAAAAAATATGCTCATTTAAATATATGAGATGCTGGAAAAAAAGAAGCAAATAAGGCATGAAACTATTGTTTGCTGGAGAAACAACTGACCAAACTTGAGACTGATTGAGCCTCTCTAAAATCCTTTGGCTCTAAACTTTAAAAGAAATCTGCACTATCTTGGGATTTTCTTTCTCACTTGAAATACTTCCCTTGACTTTCACTACTTTTGAGAATACTGGAAAGAGTGTAAATCATTTGTGGCTTATTTACCTTTGTTAGGACAGTTTCAAATTGATTTAAATCCTTTCCTGATAAAAATGAACACAAAGACAAAAACTAAAACTTTTGCCAGCCATTAATCTAATCAGCTAATTATTTCAAAATTCAGCTTTGACACTCAACAAACAATACATTAAAGGTTATATGATCTTGAAAATTGCTGACAAAAGGGGTAGAACAAAAATTAAAAAAAAGAAACAATTCAAACCGTTAAGTATGGCAACAGAAGATAAAATACTTGTTGGTAGCAAGAAAACAAAAAAATGAAGAAGCTAAATTTAATGATAATTCTAAGCCTTGAAGACTTCATTTATTTGGCAGTGTCTACATGTTTGTGTGTCAAACAAGCAAAATACTTGTCATCTGTAAAGGAAATGCTGATGGGCTTAACACCTTTGATAAAAGTATCAAATGTCATGTTAAAGATGCTGTTGTACACAAAATACAATTCTATCAGAAGCGAATGTGCGGCCGAAACAACTGAACTAGATGCATGAGATATGCGCTGATGATACCAGGGTGTTCAAGGTGAAGGTTGTAGCCTGCATCTGAGAAAGACAGGGCGCCCGGTAGAGCAGGGGCTTCTGAGGAATGAAAAAAAAAATGATTGAGAGCAAAGGGCATAATTTACAAAAAAAAAAAAAAAGAAAAATTCAGTGAAAAATTCTTTAGTCTTATTCCTTATGAAAAAATCTACAAAAA
The DNA here is from genome assembly GCA_033675545.1 of Elysia crispata. Lineage (NCBI taxonomy): Eukaryota > Metazoa > Mollusca > Gastropoda > Plakobranchidae > Elysia > Elysia crispata. The sequence continues at coordinate 289,906 of JAWDGP010001383.1, forward strand.
TATTATCAATTCCAGTGAAGAGCTGCTCATATAGTAGAAGGTGGGAAAAAAATAATACTTCATGAGGAAAGTTTAAAACATTTAAGATGAAAAACCTTGCAGAGCTTTATTTGTAAAAAAAAAAATCACAGATGTTTGCTGCTTCAATGAAATGAAATGAAGGTAAAAAAACCCAACAAACCACAATTTCAGATTTTTTTAACTTCTAGTTGTAACAAGACCACATCAGCACTTATCTATACGCATTCTAGAGGTTACTATTTGAATGGATATTTAGGCGAGTGTGTAGGACAAATTATTATATTTACCTACTAAAAGCTGATTTTTGCCTGCAACATTCTAATAATTATATACTGGACATGTATAACTCTGAAGCATAAAAAAGGTTGCTAGTTTTAAAATAATTAGAAAAAAATCTTTGTCTACTTAGTATTCAGCTACATTTTTGTTTTTGTTTTCTAAAGAAGTTGTTGGGCTTGTGATGGCAATAAAAACAGATGACATAATTTTGACAGCAGACTCCGAAATCCTTTAGATACAGCATTGGTTCATTTGCAGCAACCTCCAAACTTTAAACCTTAGTCTAAGTCACTTAAATCTTAGTCACCAAGGTGGTAAAAAAAAACAGTTTGCTTCTCATCTTGCTAAAAAAAAATCTTGAAGAGAAATCTGACTAGGAATAGGGTCAAATATGAGAAACTTTCACATTAAAAACTCAATGAGGATAAGCTCTCGAAGGATTGCTGAAACAGTCACATCTCTACACCTACTTCTCCCTCTGAAACTGATAGAGGTTTTGTTATAGAACTGGTATTACCAGGCCTAACTCAGGAATTAATAAAGATTTGAGGACTGTGGAAAGTTGCAAAAGAAGAAAAAAACAGATGTCAGACAAAGGGAAAACAGTAGAGAGGAAAACTAAAGGCATTGATCAGAAAATTTGTCTTCTCCTGTCAGCCCTGTAAGGTTTCTTGGCTGGGAATCTGGATGAAGTTTTTGCAGGGCTCATAATAAAAAGCTTGCTCCAAACCTAGTCCCCTTCCCCCTTCCAAAAGAAATTAAAAAAATAAACAAACCCAGTTTGCCTTTAAATGCTCGAATATTTTCTGGAGGGATTTCCAACTGGTGTGCATAATCCAGGTACAATTCTGGCTCTACTTCTGGGTCAAGACCACCAAATATCAGCAGACGCGGTAGGTTCAAGGTCACAGCGGTGAAAGCAAGGCTTGATGCCTAGAAAGTCAAAATATTTGTTCATTGTTATGATTTGGTTTTACAATTCAAATATATAAATTAGTTTTCAATTCAATACACAGATTTGATTTCCAAGATTACTCATAATTTTGTTTGTGTCATTGTACATATGATAAATTTATCTCTGGCCCTTTTTGTCCAAAGTTAATACAGAGCATTGTCATCTATCTCATGACAGAAAGGTCTTACCGAGCCAAATTTGAAACCATTGAAATAAACTTGCGTATTTGGAATGTTTTTTTTTCCTTCTACTAGACCAATATGATCAAGCCCACAGGGACTCATCAACATTTCTTCTCTGATATTACACGCTGGAGATCACAAACCTTTTCAAGACTGATAAATAACAATAATGCAAATTGGTAAATTAGCTATTTATTTCAATTAAAGAGGGTCAGTTAGCCGTACCACCCAAAAGTTAACTAATATCTCCAACTGAATATAAGTTGATGGTTGACAATTAAATTTGCACACCGAAGCAAATAGTCAAGGTATATAACAGAGCCCTTTGCCTTCTACAAATTCTTAATCTGCTTCACTGAACATATAAAAATTTACTAAACAATAATAATAATTTTCTCACATAAAGAAAAAAACCTTATACTAATAGAGCCGTTTGCCAATTTTACAGATTCTTAATCTGCTTCACTGAACATATAATAATTTACTAAACAAAAATAATAATTTTCTCACATAAAGAAAAAAAACTTTATACTAATAGAGCCGTTTGCCAATTTTACAGATTCTTAATCTGCTTCACTGAACATATAATAATTTACTAAACAATAATAATAATTTTCTCACATAAAGAAAAAAACCTTATACTAATAGAGCCGTTTGCCAATTTTACAGATTCTTAATCTGCTTCACTGAACATATAATAATTTACTAAACAAAAAAAATAATTTTCTCACATAAAAAAAAAACCTTATACTAATAGAGCCGTTTGCCAATTTTACAGATTCTTAATCTGCTTCACTGAACATATAATAATTTACTAAACAAAAATAATAATTTTCTCACATAAAGAAAAAAACCTTATACTAACAGAGCCGTTTGCCAATTTTACAAATTCTTAATCTGCTTCACTCAACATATAATAATTTACAAAACAATAATAATAATTTTCTCACATAAAGAAAAAAACCTTATACAGAACATGTATTCCACCAAAGGGTGTCAACTAAAAAGTTTAAATCTCTCCTGAGACTGATCAATTCAAGACATGAGGCTTCATGCACAAAAAGCCTTTCAGTCATGAATAAATGGATTCTACAATGGCAGCATTAGATTGATAGGACACTACTTATCCCTCAGTTTGTTTATTCCACATGACGAAAT
>JAWDGP010001383.1:295000-367500 GCA_033675545.1 Elysia crispata
GTAGTAGTAGTAGTAGTAGTAGTAGTAGTAGTAGTCGTAGTAGTCGTAGTAGTAGTAGTAGCAGCAGCAGCAGTAGTAATAATAATAGTAGTAGTAGTAGTAGTAGTAGTAGTAGTAACAGTAGCAGTAGTAGTAGTAGTAGTAGAAGTAGTAGTAGCAGTAGTAGTAGTAGTAGTAGTAGTAGTGGTAGTAGTAGCAGTAGTGGTAGTAGCAGTAGTAGTAGTAGTAGTAGTAGTAGTAGTAGTAGTAGTAGTAGTAGTAGTAGAAGTAGTAGTAGTAGTAGTAGTAGTAGTAGTAGTAGTAGTTATAATCATAATATCTGAGCTCACCTGGGACGTTTAAGAGGCCATGGAGAGATGAGAGCCATAGATCTGTACATATTGCTGGATTCAACGCCTGCACAGAGACGCAAGGTTGGGTAGCAGCCGGCACCAACTCCTATCATAAGATCTACTCTGGTTATATGAAGTTTAAAAAAAATATTTATACATGAGGTAAATGAATCATACTTCTTACTTCCAAATTTGCATTGTTCATAATTACATTACAAGCAGTTGCACTAGCAGACTAGAAATGCAATTAACACAGAATAATGAATGGCATCAGTTCATATTTGAAGAACGACAAAAAATAAGTAAAAAGCAACAAAACAAAGCCTTGAGAATGAGGCCTCTAAACAAATTATTACTATCAAATCTTCCTGTTTACAAAGTCAGAGGTGAATGATATAGTTTAAATTCTCTCAGTTTGATGGAAATATAAAAATTACCAAAGTAACTCAAAAATTCAAAAAAGTTGAGCACTTTCAATTTCAAACAGTTATAATATTTCTCAAAAACAGTTATGAGGACTATCTTTCAATTTTAAAAGGTGATAATAACAAAATAATGCAGTGTAGATCCATGATAAAGGTATCTGAACATTTATCATATAATGTGCTTTATACTTTTCTATTCCTAGAGTGTCCAAGAAATCTTGAAGAAACATGGCACGCTCTAGTGTGGAGTGGGTGAAAACATCATCAAAACCACGCATCAAACCTTGAGTGTTACCATGACCTGTAAGATAAGAGCAAACATTGAATGATTTTATGGCCTTAATCACATAATTTTTCTCCAGCATAGGTGTCCAAGAAAACAAGGGTTTTTCTAATCTAAGATATGCCTCTGGTATAAACGAAGTTTGAAAAATCAGCAATGGGATCGGGAATAAAAGGAATTGTTAAGAATTACAACAAAATCAGTAATATTTCCATAATCATTCCTTTACAATATATAAACACAGGATTACAATGAGTTGAATTTAAATATCCTGCGGTTATGTCAAGTTTATATGAAGTTTATTCTAGTTTATAATATTCTTCTTAAAGTCTGAGGCCTCCTGCAGGCATCTATGATCATGCTCTTACATTCCATCCTGTCATCAGCCACCTGGAGAGACCTGTTTTTGAGCATCTATTTCCTGGTCGCAAAAGCTTTCAAAATGGCTGCATGGTGTTCTTCATCTTCCTTTGCTTCTTTTCACCTCAATTTTTCCACACAGCTTGATCTTTTTTTTTTTGTTAATGTGGCCAAGAAACTTGAACTATCTCACTCTGTTTGTTTTCATCAATGAGCGCTTCATTATTGCCAGTTGTAACACTTCTTCATTGTCTTTCTTTCTGTCAACTACTCACATCAAACTTATAAAAAAACATATTTCAGTAGTTCCCAATTTCTTTTTGATGTTTTTTAGAGATTGTCCAGCACTCATACGCTTACAACAGGACTGGCCATTCATAGGATTTAAGAGTTCTCATTTTTGTGTTCATAAAGATGTTTCTGTTCTTCATCTTGTTGAACATGTCTTTAACTTTTGCTATACTTATCTTATTTTTAGTATCACATTTTGCATCTGATGTTATCAAGAATCCTAGATACTTGAACTGATATGTTTGTTTGATATTCTCACCTTTGCAGAACAGTATTTGTCTCTCCTTTGTTATACTCATGCACTTTTTTTTTTGTTAGCATTCAGGTCCTATCCTCTCTTTCTTCTGCCATTGAATCAAGGGTTGGCTGAAGTTCATTCTCAGAGACTACCATAAGCATGGTGTGGTCTGCATATCTCAGATTAGTGATATTGTGTCCATTTACTTTAACTCCTGTATGGTCATTGATAATGCACAGAATCATTTCACTGTAGGTGTTAAATACATTGAATGACATTATACAACCTTGTCTCATTCATCTGCATATTGACTTGAATTCCCTGCTTTTGGCTTCTATTCTTATTGTTGCTTCTTGTTCCCAGTAGAGTAAAATTCTTAGGTCCTTGCCATCTATGTTTAGTTATGTCAGGATCTTTAAGAGGTCTTCGTGTTTTACTCACTCAAAGGCTTTTGAGTAGTCGATCAAACTCAAGTATAGGTCATTTTGAAATTCGATTGATCTTTCCATCAAGGCTTAGAGCATACTTATTACGTTTCTTGTTTCACTGTCTGACACAAAACCAAACTGTAACTTATCTATTTCAAGAGATAGTTTTTTTTTTCTTACTCTCATCATTATTATCTGAAAAAGTAAATATCTAGCCTTCACTCCTAAAGATCAAGATGAATTTTTCTTTATGTTAGTCTAACACTCATATAAGAAAGTAAACAGAAATAATCAACATTTAATGTAAGCTTAATTCTCTTTATACAGAAAAGCAAGGTAAATGAATAGCTCTGAATTCATTTTTGAAAAAGGGAACCTTTACTTTTGGAAAATGCATTGACCCACATTTAAAACACAAGAATACATGTAAATAATGAAAAATCAATTTTAAAAACAATGCAAGAAGCAATGCATTAGCTTCTTGAGCATGACTTGAGAGAAACCCCATTTATTTATGAATTGAAAATAATTGAATACTAAAAAATAAGGACAGAATAATAATTTTAAGGTTAAACCAGCAAAATGGTAAAAGCTAGTCTAGTTGCAATTGGCTAAACCAAAACAAGCAATACCAGACATCAACAAAATGATATTTACACATACCTGGAAATGTAGGAGCAATTGTTCTGCATCCGACTTTGGCAAACGTTCTAAGAATAGACTCCAGTTCAGAATGGGAGCCAGGTGTGTCATGGACTCCAACTATCACAGGTACTGCAGGATCAAATTCTTCACCTGGCCTTGAGTCTGCATATGCAGTATCAAGAATAATCCCATCAGGAACATCCTCATAGAAATTCACTAAAGTTTTCACAAAAATATACCGATCTAATAAACTGAGGCCATCATGAAGACTTGAGCTTGAACCTTCTTGAAAATATGTCACACTTGGATTTTTGAGGTTCCAAAAGCTTGACAAACTACGGGAAGAAGAAAATTTCCTTCTGAGGATATTTTTTTTCCTTGAAGATGAGTTATTCTTAGTTCTCCTAAACATACATTTATGCCTGCTAAAACAGTGACTGGACAATGCACAGAAAGCTTGATAACTGTCCATTTTCTGGAAAAAAGATTTTGCAATGTTCAGTTTGCAGAGTTGCAAAACTGTTGACTGTGAGTGCATCATCACTATGACATGAAATTTGAATCTGGAAGAGTCTGTAAACACTCTGTTTTCCCCTCTAGCTGATGCACTTAGTTGCCACGAAGTACTCCTTCAGGATCTTGAAAAATATCTGAGATTTCGATCTCTGGCAAAAAACACAAATATATCAAATTGATATAAATAATAGAGTTGAACCCCACATTCTTAGCTTTGTAGTGAGAAAAATCTGACCTTTAAGGTTTGAGAACAAAAAATTGCATTAAATTATCTGAATTCTACAAAAAATGTTCCATATTTCGCTACAAAATTAAAAAATTTTTACAAATAAATATTACAACTTACTATTGAAAAAAAATATAGTATTGATATAAAGTTTATCATGATAAGTCTCAAACAGAATCAGAGAATTTTGTTTGTAGCTTTATAAAACAAAGCAAAAGGAAAAAAAAATTGCTATGTTGTGAAAGTTTCATTGTTAGCTTTTTTAAAAACAGAATTTTTCTCAACCATTTTAAAAGATTTGTGTTTATTATTAACCTTCAACAATTTAAAAGATGAACTAAAAATGTTTTGCCTGAACCTTAAAAAAATACGGCACAGAGTAAATTGAAAATCCTCAACCAGAACAGCCTTGAGCACTTGAGAACCTTTAAAATTGCCATTTTTGCTTTGCCTCTTTCTTCTTGTTAGTTTCCTTCTTTTTCTTTGGTGATGCTTGGGGTACTGAGCCTTCAACATGAAATGATTGTGACACCCTCTTAGTCTTATTCTTACTTAGCGCATCAAGGTCTAGGCAAACTTTGTCTTCAATGTTTGTAAGGTTATGGTCCGACTTCTTTATAGCTACTGGTTTTCCATATCCACTGCTTGGACTGGATATTCCAAGACGTAATCAGAATATGCTGCAATACTTCTTTCTTGCACTTTTTCAGCTTGCATTGGTCTGGTACAAAAGTGGGATCTGTGTCTAAATCATCAATGTATGTAATCAGAGACATGTTAGGGCAAATCGGCAATCCTCCCAAGAATGTGAGAGAACTTATGGTGAGCTAGGGGTGTGTTGGGAAAGAATGCCAGTGCCCTGAAGTCTTGGAAAGTGATAGGCAGAGAATAAGCTGGCTGATTTAGGAGCAAGAGATTGTAGCTATATTCATAGTAAACATAATTTTATTTCTTTAATCAAGAGGGGAAAAAAGAAGTCATGTGGTATAACTGGTTTAATGTGGGAACTGGTCTGGCATATATGATGATTAGGCTTTTGGGGTGGATACATGATGACTATCCATGGATGTGTGATATCATGTCTTTATGGGCAGGTCCCACAAATAATCTCTCCATCTAATACGTGTTGATCTATTGTATCAAAGGACCTAACCTTCTGCTGAAACCCAGGGTCATTTTCTCTCCTCTAAAGATAGATCCAAATTTGCACATCTGTTTTAAAATGCTACTTCTAGATTTATTTTGGTTTCTGAGCAATGTATTACATAACACTGGGTAGAAATGGGATGGAGTAGAATTGATATTTTAGCCTGTAAGTGTAATGTCTATGGATATCATCAATAAAATCAACAAAAAAAGTCTATCCATCTCGGTTATCATAAGCCGTGTAAAGCAGATGTATCTTGAAGCAGATATCATTATTTAATGATAATCTAGAACAAGTAGAAGCAGAGATGAAGCACAGTTAAAACTGGCACCAATCTTGACCTTCAGACCCTAAACTGCACTGCCTGACTTAGATCTGTTCCAAATATTTTTAAGAATATGAAACATCATTTGAAGATTCAAGACACCAACAAAATTAAAAATCAAGTGCTCTAAAACATGTAGTCTATCAGGCCTAATTCCAATAAATGAATATAAATTCAGCTCAATGCATGGAAGCCCTGAATGTTTTGTGGAGAATGCTCAAGGTGGATTCATGATTTAGAGAGCTAATTGAATCAAGATTATAGTCAGGCCTAATGAGTCTCGATTAGTTGTAAATCTTAAGTTCGTTGTTCAGTTGAGTTTGGAAAATTTATTTAAGTTAATGGTGGAAAATGTGATGTGCTGTGAGCGAAACAAAAACTTAACAATATCTTTATATAGGGGTTCTTGTTGCGTTAATACCTGTAAATAGAATTTAGTTAAGAAAATTATATAGATCTAGGTCTAGGCACTTTAGTTATATCTTTTATGGGTGTCGGTTGACATTGAACCTTGCTTTACTGGAGGTCGCCATCTTTAAACAAATCGAAAAACATAGAGTGCTTTCCCTTGTTCTGTACGCACCGACGAAAACCACAAAATTAATAAGGATTTATAAACTGTTTTTAATTATGCCCTTGCTTTACAATTAGATATTTACGAAGGTGGCAAGCAACTCTGATATTTTATGATTTTTCCACGCAAGACGTAAAATAATTGTGTGAGCTGAGTCAATATATAGAGTTCAATAAATTATATAACCAAAAATTCAGAAGGATATCCATTCCAAAAATACCTCACAACTCGCGAATGGCTTTGGCCGAGTCACATAAGTGAAAAAACTTTTGTACGTTTGAGTAAAGTGACATATTTCTTTTAAATTTTGGGCATATTAGGACATAATTGTATCCAGAACGCACATATAATTCAGCCTACACAACAAAAATATCTAACAATCCTAACTCTGCCAAATAGTTAAATGATATATATAGCTTACTCTTAGTCTTACACTTACCGGTTCACTTTGGTGACTTGTCCTGTGTGTATTTTAGGGAGCCTCTGTATTACATTTGAGGCGGTCCTGATAATTGTAGCGATCTTCCAACGCTCACGTCCAGATTTATAATTTTGTAGCTGTTAAAATAACTGGCTCGTAGTGGTTGTTCCTCTTAATTGATATTGTATCATGATTAAAGTACCACTAATGCTGATTACTTCATGTATTTACTCCAATATGGTTAATAACGCTTCAAAATATCATTACCAAATTGTCGTGCACAACTGTGTTGAAGATTGTATTCGAGGTTTAGATACACAAAGATTATCATACAAACAGCAAAATATGATGGAAAAAAGGGAAAGCTTTTTACATTAGTTTCTAAGAACCTTGATATCTAATTATCTGTGAAATTATTAAAAAAAAAAGTTTTTACCATAAGAAGGTGATATACTGTAGGTCTACCATGAGCGCACCAAATTGATTAAGGTAATCGATTTCCTTACACTCTATTTTTGCCAGTTGGATAACACAGTTGGTTGTAAGCAAAAAATTATTTGTTTTCGTTCTGGGTTCACATTTTTAATATTAATAAGTATCAGTATTGCTCACTTGACAGGAAAAACCCGTTACTTAGATTTAAAAAAAAGCGGAGTTGGCACATTCTAACCAAATAATAAATAATAAATTCCCCCTTTTAAAGTTGTCTTCCTGTGTGCTGCATTGGACTTTTGATATAACCATTTTAACAAAATTTGCTTTTGCTCAATCTGGTTCGTATCTCGTTTGATTTAAAATTTATCTATTATAGCGTTCTGTTTTAAGTAAATCACCCCTATGTTAACAGCCACAAAAAACAACTAAGTAACGGAGTTTAAGGTTTTGAAAGATGGTAAATCGTAGCGATATAACTGCTGTCACATGTAACGCCACATTTGAACCATATCTGGAATAGATATACCTATATAATTATAATCTTTTGTATTCTAAAAGGTATCTTGCAACAAAATTGTAGTTGCAAATAAGTTGAATATGCTGTGGTCACAGTTAAGATGTGAGTTGACAGATATGAAGGAAATCAATTTTAGATCTACACCAAAAGCAGGTTCATTTCAAGGTATCTTGAATCACTAAAAAGTGTAACGTCAATTTTCATTTCTTTAGAAGGCATTGTACAATATTGCCAACACGACTGGAGAAGAATTGTTGCAGAGAGCGAAATTACAAGACAAACAAATGCAGATATGGAAACAAACTGTGAAGATTTATTACACAAGGCTAGTTCTAATTTAGCAGGATTTACACAAAAAGAATGTGCTTCCTTTTCGGAGACAACCAAAATAACAACTTGCTTCCTAGAAACAAATAAGGAAAAAGACAGCACAGAGGATCAGTCTTGTGAGAACCTCCGATTAGAATCAAACGTCCAAGGCAATAGGCTAGAAACAAAGTTGAACGAGGCCAATAAAAGCAAGCAAAGACTGAATAAAAGGCTTCAGTCAAACTCAACCACTAAGGATACGTTTTCCCAAGAGTTATCTGATGCTTTAGAAACTGACGGACAAAACATGTGTGAGGATATTTTACCGCTAGCTGGTTTGAGAGACAGAGAAGTCGAAAGCTTGAAAAAAGCCCATTTTATCGGCAAGTTTTTAAGCAAAAGGACGTTGACGCAGACTAAAACTAAGAAAGCTGCGCGGAAGGCGCTGCCTGTTGGCAGTGCAAGCGATTGTGAAGATACGTGTAAACATGTCCTAAACGCTCATACACGGCCTGTTGGCAGTGCAAGCGATTGTGAAGATACGTGTAAACATGTCCTAAACGCTCATACACGGCCTGTTGGCAGTGCAAGCGATTGTGAAGATACGTGTAAACATGTCCTAAACGCTCATACACGGCCTGTTGGCAGTGCAAGCGATTGTGAAGATACGTGTAAACATGTCCTAAACGCTCATACACGGCCTGTTGGCAGTGCAAGCGATTGTGAAGATACGTGTAAACATGTCCTAAACGCTCATACACGGCCTGTTGGCAGTGCAAGCGATTGTGAAGATACGTGTAAACATGTCCTAAACGCTCATACACGGCCGGAGGAAGGCAGAGACATTGGGGAAGCCGAGCGAATCGGAACTCAGCAGTTGACAGGAAGTAGGTCTGCCCACGTCTGCTATGACGTAGAAAAGGGTCGTGGGGATCAAGAGACTGGCGCAGAAGCGAACAAAGACCTGCAATACGATGTAGACCGTTGGCCACTAGACGCAGACGTTAGCAGCATCGACGGCTCCCGCTTCAGCGACAGTTCAGGAGATGACCTGTGTAGTGACAGCCAGAGTCATTCCGAGGCTGGAGCGGGCATAACGGATACTGACACGGATGACGCATTGGGGTGAGTCTGCTGTTCAGCGAAAAAAAAAAATAATAATGTATATATATATATATATATATATATATATATATATTTATATATATATATATACATACATACATACATAAGTACTTTAGTGCAAATCATATAAATTGGTTAAAACCACACTAAAATTAACAAAAAGACAAAAAAAAAAGCTGCAGAAATCAAATATTTACCACCCTGTGAGAGAAACTCATGCAAAAAAAAAAAATGATTAAGAATGTAAATTTGAAGGGAAGAAATATTACAAATCTCCAGTGGAGAATATCTCAAAACAATAAAATGGCTGTTAGGTACTTTTCCCACTGAACCCTTCATATATATATATATATATATATATATATATCTCCAGCCGCAAGGTACGCGATTAGGAAACCAAGAAAGGGCATATGCGTGTGTTTTGGGAGAGGTTTGGGCGGAAAGAGTAAACACACTTGATGAAAGAGTGTAAATCTTACTGCGAGACTCGTTGTCGCGAAGCCAAGCCGCTAGAGAAATGTTTCTTCTCTACTTCTTAGTTCAGCTTTTACACTACTGATCAGTTAAGCCTATTTAGCCTATTTAGCTTCTTATTAGTTGATCTTGAAACAAAACAAAACAAAACAAAACAAAAACAAAAAAAAAAAAAAAACAACAAACGTTTACGCTGTTAGTCCAATTAGCCTCTGAGTCTGAATTTTAGACGAAGAAAACGATGTCTCCCTTTCTTTCTGATTGTCTTAGATCGTCAGACAAACAAGTGGCTCGGATGAAAGAGGTGCCCGCAAAGAAGCAACAAGAGTAAGTTTCTACATTGTTATTTGAGTATGCACTTCACCAGCTTGAAATCCAGGCATGTTTATAATTTATTAAAGGATAATAAAAGAGTAAAATTTACCAAAAGAGCTATAGTTTTCGCCGGTTGGAGCCATAACTCTCGCTACCGTTGGCTTCTTTTTTTTTCATCTCTGATGAGTAGTCCTTTTTTTATCTCCTTTTTAAGCCAGGGCTTTTATTTAAACATCAATTTAAGCGGTTGGAATCGCCTGTCTGCTGTCCCTTCTTTTACCCCTCTATTTGACACACTTTATCTTGCTGCCACACCCCATCTCCCTCATTGAGCCTAACCTCTTCCCACCTCACTCGCTGGGGCATCATCATCATCATCTCTCTCTCTCTCTCTCTCTCTCTCTCTCTCTCTCTCTCTCTCTCTCTCTCTCTCTCTCTCTCCCCCACCCCCTTTTTTTTCCCTCCTTCTCCGCCTACTGAGCCATCTGTCGGATTGAAACCTTACTGAAATTTGCACATCCATATTGCCGCACCCTTAAGTGCACTTAATAATTTATCCTTTTTTTGCTTTGCTTTTTTTTTTTTTTGTAATGACAATTATCAGAAAAGTAGGGCAGATTCCTCCCCTGATAATCTACTACAGCGAAATCCAACGAGAATTCTACTGGCACAGGTTTTACTTTAACCACTACGAAAACGTCGACTTTAGCGTGTTCGAGGTAAGCTAAACGAATTATGTTTGAATTGCATGTATTCCCCCCCCCCCCCCCCCCCCCCCCCCCCCCCCCCCCCAGCGCGTAGAGATCTAGATCTAGCCATCGGCTCCAAACAAACTCAAATTTAACTCTCGGCAGCTCAGAAAATCATCATTTTGTCTAGCATAGATACTTCGACTATGAACAGTTCAGAACTCACTATTCGTGTACTTAGTTATAGGGTCTTTTAAATTGTAATGGATAAAGAGAGAGAGAGAAAAGGAGAGAGAGAGAGAGAGAGAGAGAGAGAGAGAGAGAGAGAGAGAGAGAGAGAGAGAGAGAGAGAGAGAGAGAGAGAGAGAGAGAGAGAGAGAGAGAGATGGCGATGTGCATTTCAAGGACAAACTAACGAAACTCAACACTCCAAAAGTACAGGCAAAAATGAAAAAAAAAAATAAAATAAAACAATTAAACTATCCCCTCCCTCAACATCCATTGATCGCTTAGTTCGGCAGCAGACGTGCATTTTTACTATGGCGCTGCGCATGTCTAGCGACGGTTATTCTGCTTCTCGTCGAGATCTTCCTAAAGACCGGCATGGAAGGCCTCAATCCTTACACCGGGATCGGCCTTGCCCTTTGCCTTCACCTCTGGGTGACGTGGCTGCTCTTGCTCCAGCTGCTGGTCGAGGTGCCCTTCCTGATCGTCCAATATTTCATGTACCCCACCTGCTATCTGGGTAAGAACATGGCCGCTGACCCTCTAACCCCGCCCGAGCTATAGACTCTTTCTTTATCTTTCTTCACTATCGATATTGGTATCTTTACCACCGCCATCATTGTCATCAAACGTCGTTACCATTATCATCACCTTCTTCTTCTTCTTCTTCTTCTTCTTCTTCTTCTTCTTCTTCTTCTTCTTCTTCTTCTTCTTCTTCTTCTTCTTCTTCTTCTTCTTCTTCTTCTCCTCCTCCTCCTCCTCCTCCTCCTCCTCCTCTTCTTCTTCTTCTTCTTCTTCTTCTTCTTCTTCTTCTTCTTTTTCTTCTTCTTCTTCTTCTTCTTCTTCCCTCCTCGTCCTCATCTTACCATTTTGTTCCATGTCAATACGTAGCTAAAAGTTCAAGTATTCTATTTGTTGCACTCAAATAGTGATTGACTTTTGCTAAACCTGTTGTTTTCCAGCTTGTTCAAAGAGATGACAATTGTAGAAAACAGTCACGACTAATTGATAATGTAATTTTTTTTTGGTCATCAATCTTAATTTCATATACATATAAATATGGAATCGAATACGATTAAAAAAAAAAAAACAATTACAAAGCGTAACACCAAAACCGGGACTTCATACCAAGTGAAAACAGAGGGATCCACTTAAAATCAACACTCTTAAGGGAAACGCTTGCTTAAAGATACCTTGTTTGGCTGTCCTACTTTATATTTATATAATGGTTTAAGTCAACTCTTGCTTGAAGTCGTTATTAATTTTGTTTTGTTCCCAGGTGTTGAATTTATCCAGTTTCCACTATAGGTCTAAATATAATATAGTGTAGCAGAAATTGCTAATTAAAAATACCATTAAGTAAGTATAAAACTGCACAAGCCAAACAAACTTCCTCAAAAGAGTGAATTATAAACATTCTCTAGAATAAACTAGAGACATTTACATTTTATACTATCAGCGTTGGGTGATGGGTTTGACTTTTATGGTGAAACAAGATCTTCAACACATCAGTTAAAGAAGTAAAATGGCAATGGTGTTGATTATACAATATGTATATTATATTAAAATTCAATATTTGCTCATTATGAATTCGCTTTAACTAAATTACCCCATTCCAGTCAAGGCAATGCTTTGTCAACCATCCTCTCATTTTTTTTCTGAAACACAGCACGTATCCACACAACGCCCCTGCACTGTAAATACGTCTGGTTCCTCAACAATGTGGTCTCAGCCAATATCTTCTCTCTCACAACTGCGAATACCTTGATATTTAAGAACAGTGGTGAGTCCACAAAACTTGACCTTCTCATCTCTTTTTGCTCAGTAAATCAATAGCAACGTTGAAAACCAAGAGACTTTATTGTTCATTTATTTTAAATCATGTTTTTTTTTTCTCTTACCAACAGTGACTTTAAAAGTAACACGGTCAAATTATTTTTGACTCGCTTTAAAAAAAAATATTAACGGAGATGATGACTTCTGAACCGAAAGGCTCGCGTAATTAATCGAGCAGGTCTCTGACAGAGTTTACTTCTCGAATTTAGATAAAAATAAATAAAAGTAAGTAAATAGCACAACATGCAGAACAAGACAAATAGTTACACCACTTAACTATATTTAATTTGCAGGCTTACAGCTTGTCAAATACCGAGTTTAAAAAAAAAACACAAAAAAAAAACAACAAAAAAAAAACAAAAAACAGAGGAAAATAAAGCAAGAAAAAATGCAACAACCGAAGAAACAAACAAATTAAAAAAATATAATTAAAAACACTTTACTATGTTTTATGGTTGCAAGTTTCTGGCTATTTATAGTATGCCTAACTGGCATGAGCTTGAAGAATTCACTTATTCTTATTTTTTATAATTTATAAATTGAATTAATTAACTGGCACTATTTTATGAAAATGTTACTTTCTAGTATCGCTCTTCTAAAGAAACTCAACTATCATGTTTTCTCCCTAGACTTTATCCCTTTCATTTTATTTTATTTTATTTTATTTTATTTTTTTCCCCCTCTTCAAACCAGACTCTGATGACTATGGCCCAGGGACCAAACTACACTTGATTCTCTCCTTCCTGTGTCTCGTGAACACAACTCTGGGAGCTACGCCAGTTCGACTTGCACACGGCCTCCAGCCCGTGATGCTCACCTTGACCTATGTGATACACGCCAACCTTGCCCAGCGGTGCTCCAGCTTCCCACGGTACATCCCGCCTCCGGTGGCGAGAAATGAAAGTGAGATGAAACTGAGCGACGTCCAGGAGCAACTGCGGGTGGAGCTTTGCTACCTCGAGCCACTGATGTGGCATGTGAGCGGGTGGGTTTGTAACATCATGATTCACCGTATGGTAGACGATCGTGTTTACACTACTTTAGAATATTTCTAGCCTTGTTATTGATTGGTTGATTTTGTGCAGTTACCGTAGACCCTATATGACACTTGCGTGGATGCGGGCTCCTAAACTGATTTGCCCCCATCATTCCCCCAAAGCGGATGAGCATCGAACATAATATCCAGAAAGTCAATAAATTCGGTCTCCACTCAAGAGCCAAAAGCTAAACAGGACCACGCAATACTAGCGGTAAAATCTTGATCTTTGCCATAAGTCCAACCTCTTTGTTCAAGATGGTGCGTTTCACAGAGCATCAGTGCGCGAGAGATTGTGCTTTGTGAATCTAAGAAATGTAATATCGTTATTAAATATGTGTTAAACAACGCAAATGCTTCCTTGTTTGAGGATGACTTATCCATCTAAATCTGCCACAAGGATCTTTTACAAACCATGCAACTCTGTACCGATAGAATGCAAAATTGAGTAACTGAAAACATTTTCAATTTCTCACAATATAAAAATAAAGTTAAGACTTCGCAGACAGAAATAAAGTATACAGAAAATTGATTTTTATGACATATATTTTTCTAAACTCCTTAAACGTCCCTTTAAAATACAACTTGCAAATCTAACGCCAAAAAAAGGTCTAAACATACGTGTTTTGGGCATACAGACAAGAGCACCTTTCTTCAGCTCTCTGGCATTTGGGGAAAAAGTTAAAAAATTTATAAAATTAAAAAAAAAAACGCGTGATGTAGATTGCCTGACTGCACAACCAGGATCTGCTTATTGGTCTGCGCGATCTCAGCTGAAAGCTTCCACAACGAGGCTTCAAAGCCATCTTAAAGCATTGGCGTCTGCAATTTATCTATTTTAAATATCATGATCAGTTCACATCTTTGCTGGTATATATCTTTAGAATGTTGTGGGGGAAAAACGATCAATATGAATTTCTTGTGAAAGAACGAAATAAATTCTGAAACAATGATGTGTTGTTTTGAAGCAAAAATGGTTTCTAATCAAACTTAACACAGTTCAAGTTGAATAGATTGCTCATGATTGAAATAAAAATGCAAAAATGGATGTAAAAACGCAATGTCAAAGGAATATTTTAAAACAGGTCAAATAATATACATTTTTTCCCCTTTCCCCATGAGAAATTATCGAGGTCTGACCTTATGTGTCTTGCAGGACGTCTTGCGTGATATTCAGCGGCCTCTGGATAGCCTTGACCCTCGCATGCCACTTTTGCCTTGCACTTCTATGCTGGGGTCGTAGAGTTATCTTTCGTTGTCGAAGACAGGTAACTGTAAAAAGAATTTACTTACTTAAAAAAAAAAGAAAGATTCCTTTAAGATCATAACTATCTGCTATTTACATGCACTTGTTTTTCCTTCACCCGAGCTTATTTTTTTGTTACATGTAATTTAAAGTCAATAAATTATATTCACATGCACTTTCGAAGAGATTTAAGAAGCTTTGGTCTGAGTAGGTAGGGAGCATGGTAGAGTATTGAAAGTTTAATTTAGATAATAAAAATAATTGAATAATTATGTAGAGCCCTAACCTTTTCAAAGATCTTTTTCAGAGTTCATCATCATGTAGGTGTAAAATGAAAGCGCAGCTTTGGATTCTCAGAAAGCATATATATATAGTTTGAAGATAAGGTGGAATAATTGATGAGAGTGCTCAACTGTGGGAGCAATACATAAATATAGAAGATCTTACCTTAAATTTCCATGCATACTACACTTGTGTTTCAAGCGGAGGACAAAGCTGTCGCCTGTCCTCCGCTCTCTTCGGGTATGACTGAGGTGTGTTCGTTTGCGCTTGCCGTTCCGACCTTGTGTTGTTGTTTATTTTCGTTTCCGGGCCACTGATAGTTTTGTAGTAAATGTTTCTTCCGGTGGGGGCACGATGAAAATATTTCCCTTCTTTTGTTGAGGCTTGGTTTTGTGTGTAGAATGAAGTATTTTTCTGCTGTGCAAAGGTTGCATCTGTTTGTTGCTGCCGAGTATGGCTGCGCTCTTTCGATTACTTCATTCTACACACAAAACCAAGTTTGAATCTCGTTCGGTTATCAGGTTTTTACACTTGCAAGGAATATGCTCTTCTGATATCTTTCAGTAAAATTAAAAATATGGTCCAAGATTAATAATAATACTGTGACATACTGGGTAAGAAAATTACAATCTGGAGTCATGGCGGTGATGAATGAAGGCCGTGAAGGACGCCTACATTGTGTGGTACCTGAAGATTGTGTTAATATAGTGAAGAAAACTGGTTCTACAAGATCGACGGATAACCGCCAAGCAGCTCCCAAGTTAAACTGGAATCAGTGTAGGGTCAATTGAACTGATGTCCCATAATCATCTCAACATGAATAAGGTTTCTACGTGGTGGGTACCTTGTCACCCCTCGTATATTAATACTTCGAGGGAATGTAAAAATTGCAGCAAACATGGTAAACTAGTGGATTCTTGTCAGTGCCAGCCCTGAGCCAGGTGAAAACTAATAGGCCCTGAACCTGCCTGATCAAATAGTGTCGATATGTCATGACCGTGAAAGTTCGAACGCTTCATATTGTCTATGAAAAAAAAAATCCCTTTCGGTATTCACGTTCACTTAAGAGGCACCAACTCTGATAAGTGCTATATTCTTGTATTTTATTTACTTAATCTACGAATCGGAATACAATAATAAAAATTACACAGGATGCATCAAGTATTAATGAAACATATCAGCATGAAAGCAAACACAAACTAATCCTTGAATCTAAACTCTTGAGTGGCGATCACCCAATCTTGATGCTGCAGCTCTAGTCTATTCTGCTCCCTAACCATCCCAATTTTGTCTAGCTGCCCTTTCCCTCTTGCACCAAAATGGACAAAGAGAAGGGCCAACATATTCAAATTTCTTAGCTAAAACTTGGAAAATACTACCAGACTGCTCTACTTACAGTCTCTGGCTATGAGAAATGTCTAAAACAAAACTTTCCTGCGTTATAAAAATCTTGAAAGCTCTATTTCTACAGATATCAATTTCCAGGATCTCCCGTGTAGGGGCCGCCTCGTGGACATCCAAAAGTAAACTTTGTATCGCTATTCCTGTGGCAAACGCGTGGTTCAGAATAAACAGAACAGAACATCTGCATCTTGTACTAACCGATAAGAGCCCATGCCTGGGCGTTCAATTCGACTAATCC
Organism: Elysia crispata; assembly: GCA_033675545.1. NCBI lineage: Eukaryota > Metazoa > Mollusca > Gastropoda > Plakobranchidae > Elysia > Elysia crispata. The sequence goes on from JAWDGP010001383.1 coordinate 311,343, forward strand.
GAGTTTTCATAGATGGGCTTAATAGTCTGTAGTTGCTAGCATGGTATTATGTTTCTTTCATTAACCATTGTAATTTAGGGATGGCCCCCATAAAATGCTCGTTTTAGTAAGTAAGAGATGATTCCCATAAAAAGATCCTTAACTGGGAGCATAATGTAACATTACAGCCACAGTGGAGGTTATGGGCTTGGTGCGCCTAATAGCTCAGTCAGCAGGGGCATGAACTTGCAAAAAGTGGATCATTGGTCATCTTGTGGTGAGATCCACTCCCAGCTTCAGTTTTCCGTACAGCCGGAGATAAATCTAGGTAACAGACCCCTACTTCATGGTACTCTGTTACCTAGATCTATTTCTAGGTGACAGAGCCCTGCTTCATGGTACTCTGTTACCTAGATCTATTTCTAGGTGACAGAGCCCTGCTTCATGGTACTCTGTTACCTAGATCTATTTCTAGGTGACAGAGCCCTGCTTCATGGTACTCTGTTACCTAGATCTATTTCTAGGTGACAGAGCCCTGCTTCATGGCACTCTGTTACCTAGATCTATTTCTAGGTGACAGAGCCCTGCTTCATGGTACTCTGTTACCTAGATCTATTTCTAGGTGACAGAGCCCTACTTCATGGTACTCTGTTACCTAGATCTATTTCTAGGTGACAGAGCCCTACTTCATGGTACTCTGTTACCTAGATCTATTTCTAGGTGACAGAGCCCTACTTCATGTACTCTGTTACCTAGATCTATTTCTAGGTCTACGGAAAGCTAAAACTGGGAATGGAATCGACCACCACCATAAAGCCAGCTATAAATCTAGTTAAGAGAGTACCATAGACTAGAGATATGCACCTAGATCTATCTCTGGCTCTAGGGAACGCTAAAGTTTCCGGAAGGGGAGATAAATGGGTCACCATTTCAGTATAATTATTATTTTGTCGTTTGACGTCCGCCATGATACAGCGATCGGCACCAGTGTACGGCCAGTCACCGACCACTCACTTCTACCCCGAGCACGGAGCGGAAGTCTCGCCTCAGATGATTCGCCTGGTGGAGGAAGACGGTGAGTCGGGAGGGAAGGTAAAGATGACAAGAGAGAGAGAGAGAGAGAGAGAGAGAGAGAGAGAGAGAGAGAGAGAGAGAGAGAGAGAGAGAGAGAGAGAGAGAGAGAGAGAGAGAGAGAGAGAGAGCAAGAAAGTCCGCAACAGCCCAGAGTCATGCAGAAGACAAATCCCACATAGCGTAATCCACTTAAAGTCAACATCTTTAAAGTCAACTCTATTAATATTTTGGCCCTCTTATTTTGTATTTCGACTTCATATATTATTTTGCAATGGTTAAGGTAAGTCAACTAATTTTTTCGGTCCCGAGGTGCTCACTTTATCCAGATTCCACTGTATTATGTATTATGTATTTTACCACGCTACTTGAAACCGAGGTATTGTCGGTTCCTATGAGTATCTCAAGTCTTGCTTCAGGACGCTACAGGCCTCTGCGAATAGATTCAGTGTGTCTGTAAGCGATATTTCTATCCTCTCGTCCCCCCCCCCCCTCCCTTTTCTTTATCTCTCTCTCTCTCTCTCTCTCTCTCTCTCTCTCTCTCTCTCTCTCTCTCTCTTTCTCTCTCTCTCAACATCTGTTCTTTCCTCTTTCCTCCACCTTTTCTCCCACTTGTCATAGAAAAATCAACACAAAGAAACAAAACCTCAAAGCACCGTGTTCAGCTGTTTGATAGAACCCATCCACAACAAAGCGGTGTCAGACTTCTCTGCGTCAGTCTGATGATCCCTCGTCAGACAAGGTGGAGCTGTAAAGATGAGACCTCAGAATCACCCACTGACGGGGTGACTGTCGAATCCGCGAATAATGTACATGCGGTTACCAAGGCAGACGCTCTAACCACACAACCACAGGTGGCTTCTCACCCCCAAACAAATGTAGCTTCCAGCAAAATATGTTTAAAAAAGGTTTCAAGTTTATTAAGCTGAAGTGTTGACTTGCCTCCATCTACGAACTAGTCTATTTGGGTCTGTTTCCACCGACACAGGCTTTAAATAGATGTAGATTCCATCAAAACAAGTTTGAGTATGGCTTTAAGATTTATTGAGCATAAAGTGTTGACTTGCCTGCATCTAGTCTATTTGAGTCTGTTTCCACTTCCACAGGCTTTAAACAAACGTGGCTTCCAACAAAGTAAGTTTAATTAAGGCTTCACGGTCCATTGAGCATGAAGTGTTGACTTGCCTGCATCTAGTCTATTTGAGTCTGTTTCCACTTCCACAGGCTTTAAACAAACGTGGCTTCCAACAAAATAAGTTTAATTAAGGCTTCACGGTTCATTGATCATGAAGTGTTGACTTGCCTCCATCTAGTCTATTTGAGTCTGTTTCTTCCACCTCCACGGGCTTTAAACAAACGTAACTTCCAACAAAATAAGTTTGATTAAGGCTTCACGGTCCATTGATCATGAAGTGTTGACTTGCCTCCATCTAGTCTATTTGAGTCTGTTTCTTCCACCTCCACGGGCTTTAAACAAACGTAACTTCTAACAAAATAAGTTTGATTAAGGCTTCACGGTCCATTGATCATGAAGTGTTGACTTGCCTGCATCTAGTCTATTTGAGTCTGTTTCCACTTCCACAGGCTTTAAACAAGCGTAACTTCCAACAAAATAAGTTTGATTAAGGCTTCACGGTCCAATGAGCCTGAAGTGTTGACTTGCCTCCATCTACGAACTAGTCTATTAATTTTGAGTCTGTTTCCACCCTTATAGACTTTAAGTTTAAGCAAACGTGGCTTCCAACAAAATAAGTTTGATTAAGGCTTCACGGTCCATAGAGCATGAAGTGTTGACTTCCCTGCATCTAGTCTATTTGAGTCTGTTTCTTCCACCTTCACAGGCTTTAAACAAGCGTAACTTCCAACAAAATAAGTTTGATTAAGGCTTCACGTTCCATTGAGCATGAATTGTTGACTTGCCTGCATCTAGTCTATTTGAGTCTATTTCTTCCACCTTCACAGGCTTTAAACAAGCGTAACTTCCAACAAAATAAGTTTGATTAAGGCTTCACGTTCCATTGAGCATGAATTGATGACTTGCCTGCATCTAGTCTATTTGAGTCTATTTCTTCCACCTTCCCAGGCTTTAAACAAGCGTAACTTCCAACAAAATAAGTTTGATTAAGACTTCACGGTCCATTGAGCATGAAGTGTTGACTCGCCCGATTTGCCTCTATATAGTCTATTTGAGTCTTGTTTCTTCCACCTCCACAGGCTTCAAAGCCAAAGATTTCGTGACTGGCTTTGAGAATTCGCCACCATTCACATCAACAGTTGTGCGACGGAGGTGCAGGCAGAGGAGACCGCTGGATGATGCTCTCGATTTCTAGGCTTTGCTGGAGGGTGAATAGATAGATAGATATATATAGAGAGAGATAGATAGACAGAGAGAGAGAGAGAGAGAGAGAGAGAGAGAGAGAAATATATCAAACGAATGAAAGGTTCAAAAAAGATTTGGAAGAAGAAGGAAAGATTACGAGAAAACTAGAAACGAATGGGAGGAGAAGAAAGAGAAAAGGAGAGAGAGAAAAAATGAGTGAAATGGACAGAATGAGGGAGAAATAAAAAGAAAAAAAGGTAAAAAGAGAGAAGCAAAGAGAAAGATACTAAGACTAGAGATTCGATGGAAAAGGATGTTTAGAGACCGATGATTAGGCCAATCCATTGCCGCCCTAAGGAAGTCTGAGTCATGCTTCAAGTTGAAGTAATTCAACAGAAATTGACTTCCGCCAGATAGACTCCAAATTCAAATGGAATGCGCAGGTCTATGTTAAAATCATGACAGCGTTGCAGACAAGTGTCATGTATTCAAATATTGAAATCAAAACATTTTTTTTTTTGCATCCATGTTCCAATATAAAACTTTTCAAAATCTTCACTAATTCAAGTGATATTTTGTACTATACTATAATAATAATAATAATAATAATAATAATAATAATAATAATAATAAAGGTTTGGTAGATTTATTAAAGCAGCCATAAAGCCCTGTGTGTTTCTGTGTAGCCTGTGGTATAATGGTAGGCACTTAGCTTGCCAAATGCCCGCCAGGCTCATTCAAGGTATGATGTTCAATTCTTGGGAAAGATTCTTTACACATTTCCTCACATCGTTAAGGTGTAACGGGAGTATAGGCACACAATCAGTGAAAGATCTTGTAGAAAAGCTAGAGTGGCGAGCTTTTTCTAATTGCTTATTCTCAGTTAGTGCAAAAAGATATCTTGGTTGTTATCAGAGTGTCAGGGAATCTTTGTAAGGTACTTTGACACCTTTGGTGAGAAAGCACACTTTCAACCCATTCATCGATTTATCTACTGAGTCAATTTAACAGGAGGTGACAAGTTATAGCTTTATGGAGAGAAGATACCAGCTACAACAACAACAACAACACACACATATTCTTCAGTCAACCATCATTTCATATCTAACTGTCTGCCTAAATGAAGGCCAGGCTGCATCCTCGAGTCCTGATCTGAGCAACATTAGAGCTTTATTCAAATACACCACAGTTATGAAAAAAATGAGCACTGTTTGTAACAGAGGAAGCATTATATTTTGTTGCCTTCAAACAAACATTGCCAATTTTTTAACAAGGCTAACCCTAATTATGATCTGAGCTATACCTTGAAGGAAATATCTAGATTTAAGAAGAAATATAGTGTTCAAGAAAAAAGAACAGCACACCCCCTATCACAAAAACACAGAGCTCAAACAAAAGTACAACAAACCAAACCCAGCAATTTACAAACTCATGTTTAAAAACAACCAAAAAAACAAAAGAGGGAGGAGCAAACCACAAACATCATATATATAAAAAATACTGACGCTTCCAAAAATAAATTTGGTCACGGTTATGTCATTTTATTTTAAATTACCAAAAAAAAAAAAAAAAAGGAACTTTAATTTGTCATTGACAAAAGTAAAAAGTATCATTAATGCCTTAAATTTCAAAGAATTTTATGCTCATATATATATATATATATATATATATATATATATAAAATATAATATCAATGACAAGGTTGTACAAAGCTATGTGCTGGTCTAGTAAGTCCATAAAGTGAAAGCATTTCATAAGCTTGTTCAATTGTGCTCCATGTATTTTGGTAGAGTAATGTGAACTGGAACCTTCACCTTTTTAAAGTTCAGGCTTATTTCACAAATCAAGTTGACTTATAGCATGAAATAAAACAAAAAGAATTCGAATTTTACATATAACGAAGCAATAAAAATGTCTGAGAATATGATTATTGATATCAATTTACAGTAATACTGTCAATAAAAAAAGAAGTGCAACAGAAAGTAGAAGGAACTGACATGGAAATAATTTTACAGTTAGATGTATGGCATCTAAAGAATTGATATTAGGTAAATATTGAGCTTTCCTTTTTTTTTCTTTCTATTAATGTTCAAATACAAGAATATGTTCATGATTTCTCCCTATGTCTCTCTTTCTCTTTGGAAAAATGAAGCACAGAAAAATGAATTCACCAAAAGTCTTTGTTAAAAATCTTCCTTTGTGAGTTCCAATATTTTTTTTTTGTATCGATAATATCAACAATAACAATTTTTTTTCTTAAAAAAAAAAAAAAAACAAGCCGTGAGCAACACATCTAGAATTTCATAGCTTAGTGATTTCCGAATGGTTCTAATCAAGTCATTAATGATTTCTACAAAGCCTTGGCTAGATGCTGCCAGTATGAATTGATTGAGTGTATCTTATTCTTTTGGTCCTTTATACAAAACTATTTTGTGAAATTACAAAAAAAAATAACCCTAAAAGTTGAAAAAAAAAACAAACAAAAAAAACTACTAGATAGATTATATGGGAAATTTTTTGTTCAGATATACATATATTTCTTACCTGATTAGAAAAGCACAGTCCATTTGCATCATGCACTAATATTGAAATAGTTTGAGTAAGTATGCTATCTAAGCTCTGCACCAGTTAGTCATTGGCTGAACAAGGAACAAATGACAATTTACGGATTCAAAATACCGAAATAATTTCATATAGCACAGAAAATTGATCTTTTATGTTTTCATATAGCACAGAAAATTGATCTTTTACGTTCATTTGGAAATTCAAACTATGTTCTCTATTTCCAGCCTTTCATACTCCTTCCAAGCCAGCCTTTTACACAGTTGAAAAAAAAAATCCTTTCTGTTTTTCTCTCTCTTCAGGATCATGATAATTTGAGAGTAAAAAAAATAGCTGGCAGTTTGAAACAAGTGAAGACATAAATTCCTACTAAGAAAAATGTCCTAAATGTGGATTCCAGAACTAAAGTCTAAAAAAATACACAGCAAAACTCTCTTGCCTGATGTTAACAACCTCTAAATTATCTAAGTCATTTGAAAGATTAAAATTCTGATTTACATCGCTCATTCTAATTATTAAATTTCCCATCTGATTCAAGACATAAGATGTGACAGAAGCGTTTAATACAAACTATCATAAACTTGAAAACTTTACATATTTTACTTGACAAATAAATTCACAGAAAATGTGAATCATGAAGTATATCAGGATATATTTTACACACGTAGTTCATAGGAATGAAATAATGAAAAGTCTATGCTATACAGGCAAATTTTACATACTCACACAAAAAAAAGTAAGAACAAAAGAATTTAAATATATTGCTAAAAAAAAACAACAAAAAAATCTAACAAATAAACAAAACAGCTTAAAGTTTGCAGAGAAAACCACAGCAAAAAAAAAAAAAATCAATACAGGGAATTTGCTGTCTTGTTCCCAGCTCCCTGAGCAACAAACAGATCAACAGTGAAGTTCAACCACAATCATCTGTCTTGTGAAAGGTCATAAGTTGTAAGCTTACAAGTAAAGGCTAAAGATCGACCAAATTGATGCTGGCGAAAAGCTGTTTTTCCGTTTAGCCCCTCCTGGCAAAGCAAAAGGTTCTAGTTGTTGCTGTCAGTCTCAGAAGCTGTGACACCCACGGTCTGGCAATAAAATTACACACACACACACTCAATCACTCAGGCATCAAAAACAGAAGGGAAAAAAAGGCGGAAACAAGGGAAACAAAAAAAGGTTAAAATATGATGAAAATAAAAATGTCCCTTCCTTTGTTTTTCATAACTCAGCACGTGAGATTGCTTCTTTGAGATTATACATAATCACAGCTGTAACAACCCCTCCCCCCCACAAAAAACAAAAAAAAAACACCCAACAATTTCTCAAAGCAGGAAAATACAAGGTCTAATAGGAAATAGGCACACAACTTTATACTTATGGGACAAAAAAGTAATAACAAAACTATTATCAATTAATCATATACTTAATAAGTTTTATGGACACAAATGCCTCCTTTTGGATCCTTTATACAATTACCAAGTTATCCTCCAAGTATGGTGTTTTTGCTTTCTATTTGGATTCAAAGCAGGAAAAGAGATTGAGAGATAAATCCAGCTTATTGTATGGCACAGGGTGATAAGATTCTCTAGCAATGTAGTCAAAACACCCTTCTTGCAGGGATATGACTAAGTTTGTGTAAATATTTTGAATATTCCATTCTTTTTTAATCATTGAAAAGCATAAACAAGTAACAATGCAGAAACTTAGATGGTAAAATGTTGCAGAAAGTGCAAATCAAAATATGAAATACAAAGTAAAGAAGTGAAACATTGAAAAATTAACAGGTACAATAAAGCTCCTCTAGTCTAACATTGGTCAGTGACAAGTGGTATAAATAACTTTTTAAGCAACATGTTAAAAACGCAATGCCCGGAGTAGTATCCCCCACAAATTTTCCTAACTTACTATCAAAATTTGCAACAAGAACTTGTTTATTTAGAAACCTCCTGGCTGCAAGAGCAAGAGTCACAAAATATGCGATAAAGTCAGGATTTCAGAGCACGGGCACGGCCGAGACCCACCTTAAAAAGGAGACCAAACATGGCGCCCATCACAACAAATGGAAAGAAAGACATGATGCCCTTCTTCTTGATCTTCTCCTTCATGATCCAACCTGCCCAGCCAAGCTTAGCCTCTGTGTAAGGTGGATAACGAATACTGGAATAGAAAAAAAAATTAAGACAATTGTTTGAAACTTTGAAACCTGATTTATTGGGCAGATTAGAGATGCTAACGAGTATAGTTTCTAACATACAAAATATCTGTTTTTAAGTTCCTAAAAAAATGAATGAGGTTTCAAACACATATTCTAAACTGCTCTGTTCTAGATAACTTTCTCAACCCATGCAATTATTACACAAGAGAACTCAGCTACAGGAAGAACCATCCCATTAGGAGCTTACAAGGCCTCCAAATACGTTCCTTTTTTTGTAATACAAGAAACAGAGGAAAAAAATTATTTATGTACTCCACTTGCTAAGCATAATTTTTTTTTGGCAGTCTCTATTGTCTCCTTTATATTGGATTAATACTACATCACTTGTCAGAAATCTCTATTCTAGTACAAACCAAAAGAAAAAGCACCTTTTTTAATTTAACAAGTCAAAGGTCACTTTAACTTTCTTTGTCTCACCTGTTTGCCGATTCCATTCCTAAAGATTTTTCCAGAACAGCCTTAGAATGGCTGAAGGCATCAAATGAGTGCTTGCCGTGATAGGCCCCCATGCCACTGTTGCCAACTCCACCAAAGGGAAGCGAACATACTGAAATGGATCCCATTGTATAATGTTCAAAATCGCCACACAGAAAAATAAGTCAAGGAAAGATAACCACTCTTTGTAATTCCTCACAAGCAGAACTTCATTATAAATGAGGCTGTAATATCACAGATTGTTATTTGACCTCTAATCCAATCTCCCATTTCTCAAATTCTCATTACAACTCTTTCACTCAACCACACCTATATCACTTACAATCGTCAACTATTCTTTGACCCTAAACCACCTGTCATCGCCTGGCATCTCCCCTCATAGCCCGTTTACTTTCCCTTTCTGAGTATCTACTTTTGTTCCTTATTACTACCACAAATTGCGACACAAACCTTGTGCAAATCTTGCTTATGTTTTGAGAACACTTCAACTTCAAGCATTTTATTTGTTATGCCAGCTTCATTTTTTTCAGTCAAGAAATATATATGAAAACACTCTTTGAAATTCACTTCTTTTTTTATGGCCATTTTTGGTGATTTCAAGCATCGGCTACCTGTCTAAATATATGCTACAGGAACTGTTTATTATGGTGATCTGTTTAGTTATCCCTATAATCAGGACCACATAAATGGCCCATTTTGACACCCCAAAGGCAAACCGACGTATCAACAGATTTTGAGTTTTTGTGAAAAATGCAAAAAACATTCAATGGTCAGGATGCAAAACTTCAGATATGTTGATTTGAGAAAACTTAAAGTACTGATGAGGATACGTCGCTCTGCCATTTACTCAAGTTGGATAATACTTTAAACATTCAGTTTATGCAAACAAATTAGAAAACCGGTTTTTGTCACATACGTTGGTATGCCATTGGGGGGCAGCATTGCCCAAACAAGATCAAAAGTCAGATGTTGATGATGCGATGGTGGTAGAGTCAGATGTTGATGGTGCCATAGATATTGAGTTAGACAGTTATGAAGGAGAAGACTCAGAAAAATTGCTTTTGGCATAAAATTTGTTTTGCTACAAATTCAAAACCTCTAGTTTTTTTTTTTTCGCAATTTATTTCATAATTTTATATTGTTTTGCTTATTTGTAATATTTTTTTGAAAAAACATACGTATATGCATGTTCATGTTAGTGCATAATTAAGGGGAAGAATCATTGAAAAGAAAGAAAAAATAAAATGGAACTACTTACATCCCCCGTGAAGAACAGTGTCATTGACAACGAATGCTCCACTGCTTGTCTTTTGTCTGATGTCCTCTCTCACAGACTTATTGTTGGTGAACACATACAGAGCAAGGGGCTTCTCTCTATTCAAAAATACATTAAAAAAAAAAAAAAATCAAAAATAGGTTCGTCTGGAGACTTGAAGCAACTTACATACACCACATACCTCCAAAATGGACCTTATGCATCACATGAGCTCATCAACTTAATTGGAATAACTTAGGTGTATTTCCCACACCAATTTCAATGCAAGTTGGTCTGACTAGATTTACATCTATTTACACACCATACATTATGCTTTGATATTGATAAGTTTTTTAAATAATAAATATCTTTTAAATTTACCTAAAAAAAGACACCGAGGCAGTGAGGGGTCAGTTGCTGAGTGAGTTAAAGGTAAAGGCTTCACAGATATCCAAAGGGAACTAACCAAGTAATTATTTTAACTCTTGGAGTTAGTCCCCTTGATCAGTATATCATTTCCTATTCTTTTCAGGGGTGAAAACATACCTTCATATCTTATTACCTTTTTCTTCTTTTCCTCATTAAAAAAAAACATTGAAACACAAAAATACGCTATTTGATGGAGAATAACATATACAAATTTTGAAATAAAAAGTGGTCTGTTCAAACAATTTCAAGAATAATTATTGAAAAAAGTAAAAAAATCAAAAAAACCTAAAAACCTTTAATGTATAAGGGTTTAGTGGTCATGGCCTCGGAACCAAGCATGTTTATTGCAAGAAAGAAACCAAATTTTCTTCAATAGTCAAAAATGAAGATCTGATGCTTCATTCTCAGCTATATCATTTATTACTTCACATATACTTTAAAATGTTCAAATAACTAGGCATGTCCATGATAAGCTTTTGAAGAGGAAAAAAAACAAGTAAACTAACCTGGAATTTATAACTTCTATGGCCTCATTGTGATCTTTGACAGTGATAATTGGCAATAAGGGCCCAAAAATCTGTCAAAAATAATTTTTCACATTCTTAATTATAAAATACATTTTGATTTCAAAGACAAAAATATCTACATATCTGTCTACATAATATTGCTCAAGCCAGTGTTACAAAGATCAATGTGCAAACCAAAAGCCAAATAAGATAATTTCATTGATCAATTGAATGATATTGGCATCTAAGTGCAATGAATTATTTTTTGGCCTTTACAATGATCAAAACTGCTGAGAGTGATCTCTTTAAATATACCATTCTTTCTGACCTTAACACAATTATGAAAGATATTCAGGCATGAACAGTTGTATTCACAAACTAATGAGTCAAATTTAGATATTCGTGAGCAAAATCCAAATATCATAGAGTGATGTACAGGCGTTTCCCAGTGGTAATTTATCTTAATTAAAATACGCAGTTATATTCAGTACACCATAAATGGATATCAAAACTAGAGACTAATAGTATGAGCTCAACAGCAGTCCCATAAAAATTCCAAAAGCCAGACTGTGAGCACCAATGAGACTATCTTTATTAGAAACAAGCCACTAATTAGAGTTTGCTTCAAAAAAAAAAACATTGACTCAGCCGAGAGACCAACCTCCTCCTGCATGATGTTGTCTGTAAACTGGACGTCTGTGACAACTGTTGGAGAAATGAATCGCTCCTTCTCATCACTATCTCCACCAATCACAGGCTTTGTACCTTCCAGGAGCTTTTGTAGTCGCCTGCGAAAATGTTTGAAACACCAGGCATCAGTGTAATTTTTTTTTAAGACTAGATCCAGAGGTAAAATAAATGTGTTTATCATGTCACTCTCTTTCTTTCAAAGCAAACACACCCCAAGCAAGCCACATATGGACTGAGAGAAGAAGAGACTTGTAAAAGTCTGTTAAAACTCAAGATAAAAGGACTGGGCTAGTAAGCTGAGCCCGAGGCAAGAAGAATGTTTAAATTTTTTTTTTGGTCAATACCACAGTCTGGACCAATGTCAATGTCATTTCTGAAACTGCCTTTAGAAAATTTACTAAAAAAAAATATCAACCAGCAGCAAAATGCATGAACATAATAAAGGAATGGTAAAAGAAAAATACAAACATAGATAGCAATATTTCAATCACCACAAGCCAAAATCATCTTGTGATGCTTCAATGTTGATAACACTAGTTTTTGTCCAAAGCAACATTAGCAACATAAATCAGTTTAATTGATCAAATAATTTCTCAAAACCAAAGACCTATCAGAACTTTTATTTACACAGTACTGAGTATTAGGACATTCTGGTGTATGATTTAATCTTTATCTATATGTGTTACTGCTGCGAAACAGGCTGATGCATCTTGATGCACCTTAGCAGAAAATAGTGTGACAACTAAAACGAATCAAGTACAAGAGACAATTTTGACATATTGAGTCTTTAGCATTGTGAATGAGACAGAGCAATTTATTCTCATGTAAAGTGTGAAAAATTAAATAGCTCTTGCATTTCTTTGTCCACAAAATATTTTTTTCAAGGAATCCATCGAATAATTCATGTTTCTTCATTTGCTCAAGCTAAAAAAAGATGTCAGTAACTTGTGCCTGAATTGCCTTGGATGCCAAATAATGGTTCACTGTCGTGCTTGGTGCCTCACTGTCTTACAATCTTTCTACTCACCCAAAATGCCTCGAGTTTACAATCCTGCCATAGCTGTCAGATGATTTTGGGTCTTTGGTAAAAAATTCGTCAATAGCAGTTTTTACACTGGATACAAGTTCATCCTAAAAACAAATAAAGTTGTGTTCATCAGTGAAAAAGATTCTGGCTATGAAAGTGTTTCTAGAGAGAAAAAGAAGATAAACAGTATGAACCACCCTATAAAAATATATGAAAACCTATTTTATTTTTTTTTGCACAATTTGGAAATTAGACTTGTAGCTAATACACTTCTCCTTTCAAAGTAAAATTGAATCAAATTATTCTATAAAATGTAACATTAGCATATCTGCCAAATGTCTTCTGCTTACACTATATGGTATAAGGTTAAAATTTTTTGCAAAATTTCCTATCATCCTTGTTTGTAACTTAAAATAAAAAAATCTCACATGGTATAAAAATAGATCTCAGGCAAATTTTTTTTTCTCAATGTGGATCACGTTAAACCCTGTTTAGCTATAACAATTGAAGTCTGCATAAAGTAATTTTCAAAATATCTGAAATCCAGGAGGAAAAAAAACAAGCCTGGACTCAAGATTCTGAAATAGCATTGAATGGCCAAATCAGATCAGAGCTTGTGCTATGTAGATTAAGGCTATGAATGTATGTACATTACAAATAGAGAAATGATTACACCTAGTAAATTGTGTACATGTATGCAGCTGCTGTAAGTGAATAATTTGGATTTTGTTTGCTAACCAAGTGGGTTGTCCTACTCCTTTTCAGAGATGCTAACTTAAACTTGAAAGAAAAAAATGGTCTGATTGTTTCAATTAAAAAAAAAAAGGTATGTTCCTTCATTTAAAAAGAAAAAAAAGATATGCGATAAGCTTTTAACTGGTATATAGCCTACTAATAAACTCCTACATCATAACATTAAGGGCACAGAAACGATAAAAAAATCACTTTCAAACTGCTATGGAAAAGCACCATTGTTCATTAAACTGAAAACGATGGCCATAATGATTTGTTCATTAATTAAATTAAAGTCTTTGAAAATCTGCTCTTTTCTTCGAAACAATGAGGCCATAATTTCTTCATTCATTAAATGAAAGTCTTTTAAAATCTGCTCTTTTCTTTGAACAAATGAGCTTACAAAAACTAAAAATTCTCAAAAGGACAGGTAGTAAGGAAAAATGCCAATTCATGTACCTGAACTTCTTTTGGACACATGACATAATCTGGAGCAACACATGTCTGTCCAGCATTGAGAAACTTTCCCCAACTCAATCGCCGAGCTACAACATTCAGGTCAGTATTTCTGTCTATGAACACAGGACTGGAATCCAAAAAATAAAAAAAGTGGCAGGGATAAACAACATAACCAACAAAAAAACCCCAAAAAACAAAGAAACTCCTTTTTGGCTACTCTTGATCCTTTGATTTGCGTCCATGTAGATTTATCAAATAAAATAAGAAACTGATTATTTGGGTGGACAGTGTCTTCTCCTTCAAACAACTTTCATTTCATCGTTGATTTGCAGGGTGAATTTTGTTCAAGAATAATTAAATAGGCCTATTTCAGCTTCTGTCCTGCTGTGATATACATAATTCTATTTTAAAAAATTATTTTTCCAAATAAAAAAAAAAAGAAGAAGCTTTTTCAAACTTTTATGGAAACACAGTCATAGCTACTTCAGGAATAATGCAGACTTTCTCTTTCATCTGCCATGACCCTTAAAATAAAGCCCATGCTCTCATCATCCTAGAAGTTGTTCCCTCACTAGTTTTACATCCCGTTAGTTCCTGAAGTATCTTAGAAAGAGAAGGCAGCTTTCCGTCAACCAGGAGTGGGCTTTAAAAGGTGGGACCCCTTCCATATTATATATCTCTGCCATGCATTAAACCCAGGGCTTTCTTGTTTTCATTCCAACACTCTACCAACTGAGTTTTATATATCCAGTGCTCGGTACCCACCTCTTTCCTCCTAGCTCTAGGATGACAGGTGTCAGAAACTTGCTGGCAGCCTCCATGACAATCTTCGCAACGTTGCTGTTGCCAGTGTAGAGGATGATGTCAAACCTCTCCTTCAGCAAAGCCGTCGTCTCAGGCACTCCACCGTTCACAACTTTGATACAATCCTGGCACGGGTGGGAAACCAGGTTAGAATAAATGAGACTGAGACCGATAAAAATAATGTCTATATTTAGCCTTCACCTTGACACTATTTCTGGATATAAATATAAAACATGGTCTATATTAGCCCCAACCTTGATAATGTTTCTCTATAACCAGTAAAAACACTTGTCTATATTACATCCAACCTTGATAATGTTTCTCTATAACCAGTAATAACACTGTCTATATTACATCCAACTTTGATAATGTTTCTCTATAACCAGTAATAACACTGTCTATATTACATCCAACTTTGATAATGTTTCTCTATAACCAGTAATAACACTGTCTATATTACATCCAACTTTGATAATGTTTCTCTATAACCAATAAAGAACATTGTAACTGTGTCTATAGACAAATAGAAAATATTGTCTAAATTAGCCTCAATCTTGACAGTACTGCTCCATAACCTATAAAGAAAAATGTCCATATTAACTTCAACCTTGACAATGTTTCTCTATAACCAATAACTCGGGTTATATTGAGCTCCAAACTTGACACCATTTCTCTGCGACTAATAAAAACCTGATAATCTTTAGCCACAGACCTGGCAGAAGTCCACACTCCTCTAAACACTTACGTTGTCCAAGTACTTGGGAATGTACTCCTGCAAAAACTCTGCTGTCTTCGGAGAGAGCTCAGACGGTTTAATGATACAGCAGTTGCCTATGTGATGAAGGTGCAAAGAAATAAAAGAAAAACTACGGATTAGAAAAAATAAGGAGATATTACAGCACTTGATCAGAAATAAGCTTTTACATAAATGATCTCCAAGCAATAAACACAATACTGTAAGAAACTAAACTTTTCATCAGAGCCATGATGTGGTTATTACCTTCTCAAATCCCAAACAGCCTATGATGTGATGAATCCAGCTAGATTCAGTCTCCTTATTCAATTGAAAAATTTTGGTACTCTAGTCCAGAGACAGAAATTTCAGAACTATCATGCTGTAATAACACACTTCACTGCTAGAAACTCTTACTAGAGATCTTGCATGACTGGAGTATTTGTGAAATATTATTATGTGGGTTGATAAAATGACAGATGAACAGACGGATAAATAAATGGTGTGAGAGAGAGAGAGAGAGAGAGAGAGAGAGAGAGAGAGAGAGAGAGAGAGAGAGAGAGAGAGAGAGAGAGAGAGAGAGAGAGAGAGAGAGAGAGAGAGAGAGAGAGAGAGAGAGAGAGAGAATGATATTAAACCTACAACGCTTTTATCCTAATCAATTCTCTGTTATTTTGATAATTGCATTCCCCTGCCTACCTGCAGCGATTGCACCGATGAGCGGCAGAAGCGTCAGCTGGACTGGATAGTTCCAGGCTCCAATGATCAGAGCTACACCTAGTGGCTCTTTCTGGATGCAAGCATTGTCCATCATAAACATCAGACCCTTGGCCACCTGAGAAAATAAACAATCAAAACTTTTTTCATGATGCCAACTCCATATTAAGGCTGTAAGTAATTCACAGAAGGTTCTTGACAGACCTTTACTAACTACTGCTTCTTCTCAACTCACAGTAGTGCCCAGTAAACCCAGACTCTACACTTCTGAAGCGAGGAAAACACAAGATATAAATTTACAGCCGACTTCTCCGCTCAAGAATCCTTGAGGAAATAAATTTGAAAGTGAAGAGCAATCTTGGGTTCCATTGACTAGACCTGGCTCAAAATATGTGCATTGTTTGTAGGAGTCAAAAGTATTCAGTGATCGTTTTGCATCGTAGCCAAAAAAAAAAAAACCAACCAAAAATACAATATGTATGATTTTTAAATACACCCACTCCCAGTCACTGCTATAGTCAGTCTGTTGAAGATGTTATTATCAAAACAATCAGCATAACAGTGCAATGTGTAACAGCTCATAATGGAATGAGGAACAAGGGAAGAGCAAATGTGAAAAAATTGAAGCTTAGAAAATCTAACCCCAGAGGACTGTAACCGTCAATACAACAAAATAAATTATCACTACAAACACGGGCGATTAAGTGGTTGAATGACTGAGTGATTGGACTCGTGGAAAATCAAGCAAAGAAATGTAATACATAAGACGGCATAATATCATGCCAGAGACAGGCCGTCACAACTTTCTTCTCAGGAAATATCAAGCGCCTTCTCTCAGGTGACAAAGCAGCGCAACTAGCATTTGGCAAAGGAAAAAAAAAGAAGTTTTTC
Source organism: Elysia crispata (assembly GCA_033675545.1). Classification (NCBI taxonomy): domain Eukaryota; kingdom Metazoa; phylum Mollusca; class Gastropoda; family Plakobranchidae; genus Elysia; species Elysia crispata. The sequence continues at coordinate 328,168 of JAWDGP010001383.1, forward strand.
TGGGTACCCGCTTAGCCATGACCTTCACAACCAGCCACATGAAGCTGTGGAATATCACCTCTAAAATGTCCTCAGACGGTCCCAATATCTCCGTTACCGAAAAAACTGCTTGTATGCAGGCACAGAGCAGCTGAGAAAGACGCGCAAATGATGATCAGTCCATGGTTTTGAGTTGACGCAATAGAAGCCTAAAGTCGGTTAGATCAACAATAACAACGACGACGACGACAACGACAATAAAATCAACGACGACAACAACAATAAAGTCAACAACGACGAAGACGAAGACAATAACAACGACGACAACAACAATAAAGCCAACAACGACGAAGACGAAGACAAGAACATCGGCGACAACAACGACGAAAATGACGACGACAACGACGACAACAACAACAACAACAACAATAAAATCAACAACGACGACGACGACAACAATAATAAAATCAACAACGACGACAAAACCGAAAACAGCAACATAATTGACCAGGCCTGTCCTTGCGTGCACTCAGCTGCATCTGAGCTGCAACAGTTTTTTCTCCGAACAGACGAAATGCTAAGACCCCTAGCTAGTTCGGGATAAAAGTGTAGCAACTGCTGATGTGAGGTGGGAGCCCAAACCCAAGGCTCTGAAGTAGGGCTGGTTCTCTCGGTAAGCTCGACGTTACTTTGGCTTAACTCCCCTTGGGGAGGTCGGATGAAAACCTAGGGCCTTCCGCTCTATAATTACAGACCTGGAGCAAGACACTAATGCCTTATAGTATACTCTATTATTCGGTCTTTGATGCATATCGTCCACAGTAGAGTAATACATGGCAAAGTGAAATCAATCAGGATTGTGTCTCATGGTAGAAGAAGAAAGAAGAAAAAGAGGGAGGAGGAGGAGGAGGAGGAGGAGGAGGAGGAGGAGGAAGAGAAGAAGAAGAAGAAGAAGAAGAAGAAGAAGAAGAAGAAGAAGAAGAAGAAGAAGAAGAAGAAGAAGAAGAAGAATGGTGAGAGTAGAGGGGACAAGTAAAACTCACTAATGATCTTCATGCAACATCTGTGGCGAAGCAATAAATCATGGCCATTGTTGTTCTCTAACTGTTTGGAACCAACAGTGACGTCACGCCTTTTTCTCCCTATCATGTGAACTTTAATTGGGATTATATCGCCGGAGAGGATCCAAGATAGACGTCAAGAAAAACGAAAGTAGGTGATAGCTGCAATGAAACAGATTAGCTCGAGCACTTATAAACCATAGATCTACATGTATAGTTCGTAGCAGTACGATCGGTCAAAATGCCGTGCAATATACAGGCGTAAGAGAGAATTGCGAAAGAAAGTGGATAAAGCTAAAGGTAGTGAGAGTGTGATTAAAGATAAAAACAAAAACAAAAAAAACAAAAAACTGGGCAGAGGCAGGTGGGGGAGAGGGTGTGGTAGATCGATAGCTAGATATATACATGTAAATTGTAATGATATATATATATATATATATATATATATATATATATATATATATAGAGAGAGAGAGAGAGAGAGAGAGAGAGAGAGAGAGAGAGAGAGAGAGAGAGAGAGAGAGAGAGAGAGAGAGAGAGAGAGAGAGAGAGAGAGAGAGAGAAGGGGTTAAGGGGTTGTACAACAAATATGTCCGCACACAAAGTTATTTATTCAAACACCATTCATTCCGAAACTTGTATCAGACCTTGCAGTGAGCTGAGCCACCTAATTTGATTGGTCTTTTCACCCTTTGTGTAAGTCTACCTTGATTCCCCAGCGTGGCCCCGCTATAATGCCCATTGTGCAGAGCGACTATAGTCTGAACACATTAAAGTTACATGTATTAGAAGGGTGGGGAAAATAAAGTTGTTGAACCATATTGAAAAGCGTTGCAAAATAAAACTGAAGTCTAGAGCGCCATCCTTGTGACAAAATCGCAAGGTATCCCCATGACGTAGCACTTTGACAAGGCTATATCGCATGTGTGCTTTCACTTTGAGTTAGATGAGCCGTGTAACACAATAACTTGCACATCGTATCACCGTGATGTTACACAGTGCCAAGACTAAATCTAAAGTTAATGTTACTGCAGCATGTGTGCGTAGGTCCTTCACCATGGCACTTGAAAGATAAACTTTGAACTGTGGAACGGTTGACCCTAAATCCACTGCTAGTGACAAAATATATGAAATAGACTGCTTAGAAGGTTCACAAAGGTTTGAAATTTAGAGACGCAGAAACAGAATAATTAATGACTTGATAATTAGATCTAGATCTAGACAGATAACGGTTTTTTTTTTTTTTGCTTACTGAGAGATTGAGCCGGCACTGCTGTTAAGGAGACGGGCTGTTATTTATTTATTATTTTTTCCCAAACGTGCCATTTCGAGCTGCTGCAGCAAAATTTAACTCTTCAAGACTTAGTGTAATCCTAGAACAACCCAGTTAGTTCGACGTGAGTCAGCAGAAACATGTCAACAGCGGGTACTAATAATATAATCAGTGTGAATGTAATGATGATAGCTCCTGTCATTGGTACCCATCAGCTTCATTATTATTTTTGACAATCGGAAAATCAATATCAACTTTTGGAATAACCTGTTTAACATTTAATTAAAAAAAAAAATACAAAAAACAAAACTAAACAAAATTAATCTAAAGATTAAATGAAAAAAAGTTAAAAACAACAACAACAACAACAACAACAACAACAACAACAATAATAATGATAATGATAAAACTACTACTACTACTACTACTACTACTACTACTACTACTACTACTACTACTACTACTACTACTACTACTACTACTACTACTACTACTACTACTACAACAACTACTACTACTAGACATACTACTACTACTACTACTACTACTACTACTACTACTACTACTACTACTACTACTACTACTACTACTACTACTACTACTACTACAACAACAACTACTGCTGCTGCTGCTGCTGCTGCTGCTGCTACTACTACTACTACTACTACTACTACTACTAATGATGATTAAAAAAACCCAGATAGGCCTTGAGCATCATTCCTCTGACAAAAAAAAAAGTGACATCAAAGACATCTCACAAACAACATTTTTTCTAGGTCAAACGGCAAAGGGGGTCGGACTTTAATCAGATACTCAAACCCAGGTCAAGAACACAGCCTTTAGTACACGGGAAATCAAGGGCAAAGGTTGCTATGTGACAGACATTGGCAACTCATATTGACAGGGAGGCAGCGCACAGATATCCAACCTTTGCAATTTCTCAACCAAGCCAAGCAGTTGCCGGGGTATTGATCAGTCCTAGATTTGCACTGCTTCCTTATCATACTAGCAAAATGCTGTGTAATGCAGTTAAAGAAAAAAAAAAGTGCAACTGCACAACAAATATTCTTTCAACAGGTCTAACTCTGCCTGATCTGTCAAAATGTGAGAGGGGTTTGGGTGCATGAGTAGAACAGAAGGGACCCCTGTTCTGCTCTAAATATGAGGAGAAAAAAAAAAAGGGGGGGGGGGGGGGGTGGATTGGAAGACAAGATAAGAACAATTTTATGATCCTTGCAACATTAATACATGGCATTCTAATAGCATACATGTATAAATATCTCGCAAAGAAAAATCAAAAAAAAAAAAAAAAAAAGGAAACGGATTTTCTTCCTCCTTTCAGTCTCAAGATGTAGAAAATGTGAACCTTCAGAAAATTATGACAATTTTTTTTCAACCATTCTCTGTTTACAAGATATAAGCAATATGCATTTATTTAACTATCAAAGAAATATAAATTACAGCATTTAATGTATTTTACGGTAAATGATATTTAACCCCATTTAGTTAAGCCATTGAACTATAAATTGCAATGATATGCAGAAGAGCACTGACGATTTGCAATAATGAGTCAAATTGTGACTGAAACACGTATATATCCAGTTAAAACAACAATTTTTCAATTTTTTTTTATGTTGGTTACTTTAGTGAGATATGGGTGGAGGAGGCTGATCTTAGAATGAAAATCTGTAAGTGCACCTTCTATGTGGTTCCTGGTCAAAGGACTTCAAAATAAATGTACATCTTTAAGCAACTCCAAAATTATGATAAAAGACTAACACAAACTATTTGTGTTTCAAATCTGTTCTATCACAAAAACCAAAAATCTTTATATAGTATATATTTTCAATACCAACAAAGCTGACAATTGTGAATAATTAATCTGTTCAACCCGGAGAGTGGATAAAATCTCTTCACTATATCTCTGAACCAATTCTTTTAGACAATTGACTCATTCGGTTTAGTCTACATCAATGGTTCTTAACCTGGGTTCAATCTAACCCTTGGGGTTTGGTGGGTCAATCTCAGGGGTTCCACAGAGCCAGTAAAAAACATATAGATCTATGTCTTGAATTTGAAAAAAATTCATATTTTGTTTTTCACTAAAGAGAGATTCGGTGAATCCGAATATGAAACTGGTGGGGTTCGGTACCTCCAACAAGGTTAAGAACCACTGGTGTACATGGGTATATTTCGCTCATTCCACAGATATTCATTTTTCCTTCATAAGGGCTGATGTAATTTCTTAATTATTCCATGTGCTGCTGTATGTTGGTATGTTATTCATTTAATAAACAAACCAGGAGCTAAATTGAATTGCAATATATCATATAGTAAAAACAACCATTTAAAAAACTACTGCTTTATTTCTCCTTTTATACCTGCCTCACATACAAAGAAATGGAATTTAAATTTTATCTTCACCACAAAAATTCTTTAAAATATCCAAAATCTTAGCCAGCAGATGAGAAAAAGGTCCTTTTTTTATCTTTAATTACGCTTCAAAAGTAAATCATATACATATAAATTTAACCCAAGGTATAAAAATATGAATAATTGAAATAAATTTACATGCAAATGTGAAAACACATAATTTTCTTCAGGTGCTGCTGATTCTCTCCCTTCCCCTTCCAAAAGAAATTAAAAGTTAAAAAAAAAAAGAGGTTATCTGGTAAAGAGAATCGTGGGGAAAATATTATCAGCTGATTTCCATAAGAAATTGAAAAAGGAAGCTCTTGCAGATGTATTTATCCCAGCTGTTAATGGATGCTTTGCAAAAGGTTTAAAAAAAAAAAAGTTAAAAGACCTACAGAAAACAATTAAAAAAAAAGAAACAAAACAATTTTGAGATTTTGTGGTAAATTTTTCTCTCAACATACGTTCATTCTTATTACTTAGCTATAAGATTTCTGAGCTTGAAAAATATTGAATAAATTGAAGAAACAAGTCAAAAAAAATTAAAGAACAAAGCATAAATAGCAACAAGATTAAAATCTATAAAAGAAAAAAAAAAAAAAAAACTGATTTAATTAACACATGTATTGGCAGTGCGCTTAACAGCAAAATTAGCAATACTTACCTTTTCTGGCTTCATCCATTCCGAGAGATGGTTGATAGCATGGATTGCATCATTCTTACACAGTGCCAATTCAGTTATGAAGGCCTCGCTTTTGTGCTGGCAAAACGAAAACATTTAAAGAAGGAAACTGAAACAGCTTGTAAAAATTGGGTCCATTGTGATTGAAATTGTGGTGTCACTTAAAGTTAATATCTACATTTAAAGAATTAGCTGAAAATTTTAGGTCCTAGTGTTAAGACATTTAGACTTTATTAAAAGCAGAAAAGTTGCATTATCATTTTGTCAAATACCAACTGGTTGTTGACTCTGAATATAAATTCTGCTCTTTAACTAGCAATTTTTTTTTCAGGGCTGCAACAATAATTCAATAAGACATAATCATTATACTGTTTAAGACCAGAGTATTTGAGGTTCATATCAAGCCAAGCGTACAGTTTGCAAGATGAGATCTAACGCACCATCAGGATTTCATGATGGGTATATATATTTTTCTTTCCTTGGGTAAGATGGAAAAGACAAGGACAGGAGGAAACAAACTGAAGTCGCAATTTCAATTGGAAAACAATCTAAAGAGACACTAGTGGTGTAATAATGTAATTACATATGACATGTGTGTAAAACCAAAACAAAGGGATCTGTCCCCTATCAATCTTTCCCACACACCTTGTGTAAATCTGCTTGCAGAGCAGCACAAAGTTTCTCAGAATTTTCTTCAATGAGGTTGACAATTGCTTTCAGTTGAGTTGAACGCCATTGTTCGCTTTTTGTCTTGCCACTCAGAAAGACTGAGCGCATGTCTTTAATCATCTGGTTAAGTAAAAATAAAAAGAATTCATGAAAAAATAACCTGAAAAAAAAGTTACATTTGAATATAAAGACTGCCTCTAATAAAGTTTCCTTAATGCAGTTAAACTTAAATTGCATACATTTAAAACGAAACAGATTGTTAAAATGCTTGATAAATGAAAATCTTGATAATCTTATTGAATCACCAAACCAGTTCATAATCCTTTTTAGTAATTTACTCTTTCACACTATACAACTTTCTAACAACTATCATAACTACCAATTGAACCCCAAGAAAAGAGTATCAGTTTGTACAGACCTGACGTCTAATGGTGCATAAAAAGAAATTGTTTCATTTTTTTATAAGTAAAATCAAATCAGCCGACTTTTCATATTCTAAGTTGTTTTTTTTTTGTAATCATTCTTATCCAAATAATTCACCTGCAGTTTGCAGTAAATCTGAACTCTCTCATTGTCTTGACAAGAATGTATTGACTTATTTCTTCAGTTAAAATAACTTGCCTTGAATAACCGACAGATTCTTAATTTTTACTTTCTGTTATCTATGGCCAGTGCTGAATCTTGAAAGATAAATTTAATAAATTATTTATAAAGTAACTCCAAAGGAACATTGCTATCCTTGACATGATGTTTCAAGAATGACTTTTTTGTTTCCTTTTTTAGGCTACGTAACACTAAAGGGTGCTTTACATTTAACATTAAGGACCCAATCAATAAGAAATAAAGATTACAATTAGCATTGTAAGCTCTACCAAAAAGTCATGCAATATAAAAAGCGAAAGAAAGATTCACTTTAAATGTAAAATCTTTTGCAAGTATCAAAAATTTCAATACACTTTATTCTGTCATATGTTACAATTATTTTCAGTTTTTTGAGTAAAAAACTTTATGTACCAAAAAGTCATCCACCTTTCTCACTACAAGTTCATTGTATCAGTCGTCTCTATTTGAAAAACATGTAGATAAAGAGATATCAAGTTTTGCTCTTTTACAGGTGCTAAAAAGAACTTCCCTCTCAATGACACTTGAAGCTACAATAAAGTTGATATCATCTTGTGAAAAGACAAGATCTGTATTGCCAAATGGAACTTTCTCCGGATTTATGAAAACAGATTGAGATTTAGATCTACCTCAAAATAAAACGTCTCGTAAGAAAATTCAATTCCCACGTACTTAAAACTTGATAGATTTGAATACCTTTCCAGCCAAAACTTTCTTTCAGTCTGCACAGAATAAAATAGAAGTGGAAAAACGACCAAACACTGCACATTCAGCTCTGATTCTAACACGTATATGAATGAATTTTACCTCTCTTGAACACCTAAGATTGTTCTCACCTTTTGCTACTATTACTGTATTTTACCAGATAAAGGGGCTTTGGTATTTTGTAAATTGTGGAGCTGCACTCTACTGATATATGTATTTTTTTTTTAATGTGCTTCGCAAGTATGTTACCTTGCCTAGGTAGAGCTAGCAACCCTGTTTTTATTTATCTCACTGCTCTAGGCAAACCAAAGCAAGGTCTCTAATTTGTGTAAGGTCTTATTTTTTAAATCTACATGATCTATTTCTTTCACACACACACACATGAATTCTCTCTACTTTTGTTAAGGGGCGATATTTAACATGTTATGAAAGTCTTCTTTTCACCTGAAAAATGAGTAGATAAGGTCACTTCAGTTTCTGTCTCTCTTACGTTAATTAGGCCCAAATTTCGACGGAATGAACAAGTTTTATGCAAGGTTACTTCCATTTTACGATGAAACCTAAAAAGCAAGAACAAAACAACTTTACAAGCTTATTCACACCTAAGCTGAAAATTGTCATGTCACTTTACGACAACGACTTTAAAGTGTTTCATATTAGAAACTAAATCAAGATCTAGATTAGTTCTTAGCGCCACAAAGTAAAGAAGAAAACAATTTTGACGTTGTTTGATGTACAAACCTGTCCATAGGATTCCATGATGCAGGAGGCACGATTTAAGTAAATCAAAATCTTGTTTTAAATAGATTATATAACCTGGTCTCGGCGATAAGTGTGCAGGCTAAAATAACAATCAACCGAAAATCTTGATCTATTCTATTTCAATCCAGTGACGAGATGTCTCCTAGTTTTCAATCCTTTCCTTCTTTGCAGGCTTTGGGCCTAGCCAACTGTCCCGAGTCTAGAGGAAGAAGAGTTCATCTACTAAACTGACCGTCTCTATTTGTTTTGACCGTATGACTGAATGCTGTGTGACCCAGCTGAGAGCTTCCAGTAAAGATGAAAGGTCACGAACCCGAAGTTCAATACTATTTTTTCCTCGTCTGGCCTTAGCTCTGCCGTGGGATGCAATATCTTCATTAATTTTCTCTGCGTCTTATATTCTTATGGTTATACGCTCTCATTTTTCCCATTCTATGATTTCCTTCTCTCTCTGCCTGTATGCCTTCCTCTCCCACTCTCTCAACTCCTGCCTTCATTTTTCACTCTCCCACTCTCTGACTTCCAGTATATCTGTCGAAGTCTTTTCAGACATAAACAAACAATCTCTGCTCTCTATTTCTCTTACTCTCTCATCTACTAATTCTCAGAATACCTCCCTCTCTCTGTCTACGTCTCTAGGTTTTTTTTTATTTATTTATTTTTTTTTTTTAATTTTACACACCAATCTGACGCCATCTCTATTGTTATTTTTTTCTAGCCCTTTCTCTCTCTCAACCTATTATATTATTTAACACAATCTCTCTCTCTCTCTCTCTCTCTCTCTCTCTCTCTCTCTCTCTCTCTCTCTCTCTCTCACCCTCTTTATCGGTACTACTTCTCTCTGTTCTCCACTATCCGCTCGTAAAATTTTAGGCGTTGTTCACTTTTTGGATTTTTCTTAACCAATTAATCTCTCTCTCTCTCTCTCTCTCTCTCTCTCTCTCTCTCTCTCTCTCTCTCTCTCTCTCTCTCTCTCTCTCTCTCTCTCACACACACACTATATTTGCATCACTGTATTTTCTCCCCTTATTCTCTTCCATTGCCTACCTCCAGCTTTTTTAGTCTTAAAACCTTTCTGCCTCCGCCTCTCCCCCTCCTCCTTCTCTCTTTTGTATAGAAAATTCAACCAGAAACCTAGATCTAGCTCGAGACCGACAAATAAGACGAAAGACGTGAAAAATAATAACAGATGGAATGAACAGGGAGCGAACCTGCATCTCTCTCTCTCTCTTCCCCCCCCCCCCCCCCTTTTTTTTTCTTTCATTGTGTCCTGACTGTCAACCCCTCCCACCTCCCCCTCTTCCTGAGACTTAAATAAAACCACTACTATCATTACTGCTACAGATTTCACTACTATTAGTTCAACTACTGCTGTTATTACCACAACTACTGAAAGCACCACCACCAACACCACCACCACCACTACTACTACTACTACTACTACTACTACTACTACTACTACTACTACCACCACTACCACTACCAAGTCTACTACCACTACAACTACTACTACTACTACTACTACTACTACTACTACTACTACTACTACTACTACTACTACTACTACTACTACTACTACTACTACTACTACTACTACTACTACTACTATTAAGTCTACTACCACCACAACCACCACCACCACCACTACTACTACTCCTATTCCTACTCCTGCTACTACTACTACTACTACTACTACTACTACTACTACTACTACTACTACTACTACTGCCTCTGCTGCTGCTGTTGTTTGCACGCCTGTTTTTTTGCTGCTATGCTGATGCAGCTGTTACAACCAGTCCTACATATTTTAAAGTTTCAAAACATACTCTCACAGATTTTCTCTTACAAATTTTTTATGCATTCCTTCAAAAAAGTCAAGAGGTGCACTACCTTGCTGAACATCTATATAAAGATTGAGATTTTACAGAAATAGTGAAAAATTCTAGTTAAATTTCGATCACAATACATCATTTTATAAAGAAGCATAGCAGGAGAGTTATTCAACTTGCAACTGAAGTTGATGGCGCTGCTTTCTTTGCCTTGAAACCTTTCGAGGTGAATGAAACGTTGTGAGGAACAAAGCAAGGATATTGTGTAATATTTTTGTCTTTGATTCTATTTCTCCTATTATTTAAATCAAAGTAAAACTCAAGATGTGTAGTTTTCAACATTAAATTTTAAAATCAACGCTGTATATTGTGAGATGCATTTATCTTTTAAAGTGAAATAAAAAAAGTAAAGACTTTACAAAATAATGGCAATAACCATTGTTTCAAAAGACCTAGTTTTCCTTCCTCTGATGAGAACTTTTTTACACACTTTCTCTTCTTTAATATTTGATGTTATTCATTTCGTAAGGTATTTTTGTTTGCATTGTATGACTCACTTTGTAAAATGGGTCAAAGGCCTTTAATAGTGAATACAAACTTTATTCAATCATGTTATTTGTATGAATCGCAAGCAATTTCTTGGTAGATATTTGAAAACTTTGCCCTTAAATTGTGTTTATCTATAGTGAATCAGATAAAAAAAATTTGCACTTGAAGTTAAATTATCACCATAAAGAGGCTAATCGTGTACATTTCTTTAAGTGCTGCTACTACTAATGTAATTTTTGACCAATCATAATGAGTCGAATACTACAATTTTTCATTTGTGAAGACAGAATTTCAAAGAGGCAAAAAATTCCATTATTTTATTTAAAGATTTCTGATAATTAAATGCAATTTTCTCTGTCCAGAACTCAGAAAATGTAGGCTCATATAGTTATACAAGATTCAAGACAAGTGTTTGTATCATAATTGTAATAAAGATTTATTATAAATTATATCAGTGTTGTTGATGAATAATATTATTCATGCCAGTATGTAACAATAAAGCAGACATTTGGCACTGAAACAATCAACAAAAAAAATTATAAATTTTAACAAGAACTTAATTGACTAAAATGACTAATCAAGAAAAAGATTGTTAGACTTCACTGTAAATGTTACGATAAATATTCAAAATAGCAGAGCAATCTCTTAGAATTCCAAGGAGAGAAAATCCCTGCAAGCAGCTTCTATAACATTACATTAACAAAACCAATTTCTAATAAACAAAAATAGACTAAGATATCATTCCTTTAAATATACTGTGTAATGAAACTTGCACCAAAAGTATCAGTTTTAATGAGAAATATTGTTGAACATCAAGTCTTGTAATTTTTACCCTTTTGTCAGTTTCATCAAAATTCTCACACACAGTGTTGAGTGGGAGCAAACTCTAATAAAAATCAAACTTTTCTTGACACATCCTCAAAACCCACCTATTGTATTCAATCATAGAAGGAAAATATACAGTGAATTCAATCAAAGTAGGAACCCATTTCAAATCAAAAGCCCTTGTATTAAGATAGGTTGATGCTTGTAAGTTCTCATTTTGCCCCAATGAGGCAGTTTTGAAAGTTTTTAATTTCAGTAAGTTTGAATTAAAACAGAACACTCTGCAAAGGGGCATAAGAGTGATTTATCTAAAAAAAAAAACAATAAAAACATCAAAACAAAAAGAAAACTAGAATACACCTGCTTATTCTGCATAAATTAGCAACCAGGTACACAACACTTTTGGTCCTTTTCAAAAATATAAAAATATGAAAAAACTTTCAGTTATGACAAAATGGAGAAAAAAGATCATTCTGTAGAAGTGCCTGCATGCCAGGCTTAAAGTGGATTAAAACTTTTGCATGAAAAAAAAATATATAAAAAAATACCCCCACCCCCCTGGAAAATAACAAAATCTGAAAAAAAAAACCCCACCAAAAAAACCTCGAAAACATGACATCAAAGTAGGTCTCTATGTAGTGTCAAGACACAGACAAAATAAATTCTTGAAAAAAAGAAGCAACTGAAATGATGAAAAATTAAGTAAGAGATTGAAGAATTCTTTTGTATTTCATTTAGTAAAGACAAAATTGAAGTCATAATAAATAGAGCAAAAAATTATATGGCATTCAACAGAATTCTTCAAAAAAATTTCCCTTTATAATGATGAAGAGATTTGAGAGTTTCATGATATTTAAGAAATAAAGGTAATCTTAAATAATTTGATAACTCTAAAGAGTTCACACAAGTTTAAATAAACTGCAAGTACAAGTTCCACTTTCAGAATAAAGCATCTACATGAAATGAAAAAGGAATTTCATTTTTTTTTTGAAGGCCTACAATCAGGATAAAAAAAATATATACATATATGAATTTAAAAAAAAAAAAAAGTAAATCATCTAACTCATGCTTGCATGACTGCACATACAGTTTGCTTTCAAATACTGCTTTGTTAACAGGCAATCATTTGTCCGTGAAAGGAAAGCTTAAGACTTTTTTGCGGTATAAAGAAGAATACCACAAGCACATTTCAGAACAATCATTATATTGAAAGTGAACAACAATATTGCATAGAATTTATTGCTTTTTTTTTCTCCTAGATTCACAATAAAATTATACCAGTATCTATGATAAAATATCCTCAAAATGCAAAAAAATGCTTCTAATGACTAGGAAAGCAAAATCCCTTTAACTCAGCAAATTCACAAAAGCTGTGCTGGATACATGAAAAACAATAATGAACAGATGGCTAGTCTTTGCTGTTGTGGTCTTAAATATATTAAAAAACAGGGTCTTTAATTCCTCTTATTTCCCAAAGAATCTTATTCTATGAGTGCACTTAGAAGCTGCATATGAAAACATTTAGCTACAATATAATGTGAGATTCTTGGGACAAAGTCTTTCCCTGAAGGCAAATTATTTGGCTTTCATCTAATCTTAAAATCAAAATATTCAATTTGAGCCTAATTATTTCCTAATGCAATTTTGATACATGACGCAGTACTAACTTGTTCACAATCTAAACGTGAATGATGAAACTTACCCTAGCAAAGCAACTCTGAATATCATGTTGAAATAAATTAAAAAAAAAAAATTAATTCTTCGATTTTTCTAAATACATCCTCTTGCAATAAGTTAGTTTAAACTGCCTTTCAGTGTTTCAAATAAGAAAATATTGAATTCTGTTTAGCACAGCAACACAAAGAGTCAAAATATTTGTATTTCAATCACATAAAAATGATCCAAACTAACATAGGATGAATATCTTTTCTACAACTCTACTTCACATATAAATGAGAAATTCACAACAACCTAGTGATCTCAGCAGCCAGGAACATGAAAGCTTATTTTTGAAAACTCTGAGAATTGAGCAAATAATGGACATCCTTTGAAGATCGAAGCAGACCAGTTGTCTGATCATCTATCTCAAGATACCAGCAACAAATATGCTTTCAAGAATATTACAACGGCCCAGTTGATTAAAATCAGAACCTTCTGAATTTTTTTCTTGACCCATTTTCAGTTTTTAATAAGCATGACAGTATAGTAATATTAATCCAGTTTAAGTTTTGGTATTGATGAAATGCAAGATAAAATATAACAAAACTTGAGGCAATTGTCATGCTTTTAGAGTAGGCACTTAAAGCAAACTGTGGAGGATCTTAACCCCCCCCAAAAAAAAAAAAACAACTCATCCACAAAAAATCAGCTTCAAAGTAAATTAACCCCTATGCATCAGCGTTTGACCCATAATTTTTCTTTTGCAGCTCTGACTCCTCAAAAGAAGACTTATCGGAGTGCCACAGTGTTGCAATTTCTTCATATGTTTTTCCCTTGGTCTCCGGTACTTTTAGAAAGGTGAAGATCACAAACATGGCCAAAAGGATGGTGAAAGGCAGGAAGACATAGTCCTTGATTCCACTCTGGTTAGAAAGCAATGGTTTGAAATGTAATCAGACCAAGGATTCTGTTTGCCTTTTTTGTTACTACTGTCATAAAACTTTTAAAATTTCATTTGGTGTTTTTAAGTTATTGATGGAGTCCTAAAAGTTCATAACTTTCTTTGAGAGCCTTCATTTTCTGCTTAACTTCAAGGTCTAAAGAACAATAGAAATAATAACTAAACAGCAAAAATTGACATGTAATATAAAGAAATTGTTACTTAGAAATATAATAAACAAGTCCATTTATCTGTTCTCTTCTGATGACTATTGAGCTAACAATAAACATTGAGATACTTTTGTAAATTATCAACATTATTCCTCTGTACATAAATATTTAGTATTTCAATGGTTTCAATTGAATACTTGACATGCAAATCTTTGTCCACAATTTTGCATTAAAAAAGGAAGCTAAAATATTTTATTATTCTCCCTGACTTAAAAGTTTAGCTTGCAAATCCTTCATTGTGTTCCATGAAAGTATCTTAGAAGCTGTCTAAATCTTGAATCTCAGTTTCTTATCATGAGTATTCTCATATCTTGCTCTTTCGCTCTGACTACCCAAGTTTAAATCTTCGACATAAACCTTACATAAATTTTGCCATATAAGAAGACAAGTAAGAATAAACCAAATTTTGATTGAACAGACTTGGAGAGCTCTGTTTAAGATAACAAGCAGCAATAGCTGAGGTGCATCAAAACAAATCTTTATAAGCTTCTCTCATTCACATATCAATATTTTTTTTCTTCCACAGAGAAGATGGTTTGCTGAGTCCCTTACTGTCAGCAATCAAGATAGTTGAATGCTTTCTCAGAACTTCTTGAGTGAGAATACTCAAAAGATGGCTCATGTCAGCTCAGTGCAACTACAGCAGTAGAACTTGCGTAAACAAATTGCCTTGTATACAAAGACTGCAAGCCTTTCAAAGTTAAGAAAGCTGTAAGAGGCTGCTTAAGTAAGTGGCTGAAAAATCAAACCAGCCGAGTTGTTTCCCCGAGAGGAGGACAAAATAATGGTAACTGACCTGCAACAATGGGAACAGATAGCCCACAATGAAGCTTGAAATCCAGTTGACAAGAACACAGACGGATAAAGCAGCTGGTCGGGCATCATGGGCAAACAACTCAGATACAATGAGCCATGGAATCGAACCTGTAGTACAAAAAGAGGAAAACATGTCATATCCACCATTCTTTCTCACAGAGCATTAGAAAGAAAGAGTACAATGTTATTGCTTGACCCAAATAATCAGAATGGAACAAAGACCAGATTTCCTCGTCTCTGTTGACTTCTCAGCTGCTAAACAAAAGTTGTGAGTTTTACTTACAATCTTTAAATCCCCAGATTTCCTCATCTCTGTTGGCTTCTCAGCTGCTAAACAAAAGTTGTGAGTTTTACTTACAATCTTTAAATCCCCAGATTTCACTCGTCTCTGTTGACTTCTCAGCTGCTAAACAAAAGTTGTGAGTTTTACTTACAATCTTTAAATCCCCAGATTTCCTCATCTCTGTTGGCTTCTCAGCTGCTAAACAAAGTTGTGAGTTTTACTTACAATCTTTAAAATCCCCAGATTTCCTCATCTCTGTTGACTTCTCAGCTGCTAAACAAAAGTTGTGAGTTTTACTTACAATCTTTAAATCCCCAGATTTCCTCGTCTCTGTTGACTTCTCAGCTGCTAAACAAAAGTTGTGAGTTTTACTTACAATCTTTAAATCCCCAGATTTCCTCATCTCTGTTGGCTTCTCAGCTGCTAAACAAAAGTTGTGAGTTTTACTTACAATCTTTAAATCCCCAGATTTCCTCATCTCTGTTGGCTTCTCAGCTGCTAAACAAAAGTTGTGAGTTTTACTTACAATCTTTAAATCCCACTAGGACTAGGATTGTAATCATTTTCCAACATGCTTGAGACAATTTTACTATTAACTGGCAGTGAAAGATGAATGGTTTTGAACCAGTAACTTCGCACTATTAGACATAAGTGATATTCAAATCTTTTTTTTCATATTGATATCACATTCAAGGCATGGCACAAAAACAGTGGATTACACCTTTTCCATTATCATTACCTGATTATGCAGTCCATTAGACCTAATGAGATTTTTTCTGTCTGTATTTTTTTTAGTAAACATTGTTTAAAGATCTCATCCTTATAGAAAGGCAAAAACATGACACTTGGAGAAAAACTTGGCAATTATAAAGGATCCCAAAGAACTTGTGTGTGTCGGTAAATAGTGTAATACAGAGGCTAAAAAGGAACAAGCACAAAACTTTATAATTATGGGACAAAAAAAAGAAGGAATCAACTCAATGTTTAACTTAACATACACATGTTCCACCAAATGTTTATATGTTAAAGAGGAGAGTGCCATACTTTGTTTTGATGACTTCTATTCTAATTCCCAGCTGAGTTCTACTCCACATGAGGGTTTTTTTTATGTACATTTACCTGGGCCCAAAGCAAAGAAGAGCACATACAAGAGTGTGAGTGCAATGCTTGCCTCTACGAACCAGCCCACTTCACTCTGCAATAGAAGTTATACAATCCTTTATTCAGTCTGCAGACATCTTTCACATAATTACATAATCATTGATTTCATCACAGTGAACACCAATTCATACCATGAAAATCCATCATTATGACTATGATCATTATTCTCATCATTATTGTAAACCTCAGTTTACCTTTCATACGTTATTGTTGCAGTATGATCACGTACCTATCATAAGTTATCATTACAGTATGATCGCATAACTATTATAAGGTTTTCATCAAAGTATGATCAGCATTTTAATGACTATCATACTCACCATATTTATCTGTTTCATCAAAACAATGCAGTTCAATCAATTAAAAACAAAATTCAAAATTTGACTTCTAACTATTTGGAATGTAATTTTTAGTCAATTTTATTTAAAGAATGTCATATCCTGATTCTTTAATGACATCCAACAAAACGAGATTACAGAATCAGACAATGCTATATATCAGCCTAGTTCATTCCCCTATGCCAAATCAAGTAAAAAAAAATTATATGTAGTGTTGCAAATGATAAAGCTTTAAATTGACCAAAATTAAAAAACTAAAATTTATATTATTGATTATTTTATGTTATGTCAAAGATTCAAAAAATCGGTTCAATAGCCACACTACATGAAAGCTTTTACTTAAAATCTGTGCTTTCTACTCACTTTTAAAATGTCATGCTTAACTTCAGCTCTATACTGAAATGATTATCCTTTCATCACATTGACTCCCCAGTATCCAATCACTTCAGACAAAAGGTTGAAAAAACAAATTAAGAACATTTCTAATCTCTTACCCTGAATACAAGCGTGATGGTTATTCCTACGCTGATAACCATCATTCCAACAAGGCCAGCGAGATGAAGCGTCCTCCGCCCAGCTCTGTCCATGAGAGGAACAGTGATCAGGGTCATGAGGACCATGGTGCCGCCCACGGCGCTGGTTGTGTACTTGGCAGTCTGCTCTGACTGACCAGCATCTTCAAAAAGCGAAGTGGAATAAAAAAACACCTGGGACAGACAAAGAAGACGGTGAGTGAAAAATTTTTTAGATTTTCTGCTATTTCATAATTTCAATGTTCTACTTCATTACATTGTATGTAGAATGGGTTTATTTAATGCCAACACAGCTTCTATTCTTTAAATCATGCTCTCTATAGTGATTATGGTTCCACAAAGCTAGATCCTTAGAACTCATGAACTTTGCCCAAAAATCTGGAGCATTGAAAAGATCTCTGTGGCATTTTGTTGTAAAATTTTTTTACTTCTCAATAGAATTTTATGGGTTTTTCTGTCCATGAAATTGCACAGGATGTATACTGGTATTAGTACTAGTATCTTTTGTTTTAAGTTTCCAGATTGCAGAAGTTAACACTTGATGTTTTGACAAGGTTAAAAAGGGAATTCAAGTACTAACCTGTTTTGCTCAGATTTTGAAAACATAAATTGTACCATTTTTATTTTTCTGCTCACTGTATTCCTTCTCTTCTAATTGTTATTATATAAAAATAAAACAATATTGTTAACAACAACAACAACATTAATAATCAAAATTTTTTTTTTAATAATAAAAATAAGAATAATATTAATAAATAATAATAATAATAATAATAATAATAATAATAATAATAATAATAATAATAATAATAATAATCAAATCAATACTAATGATAAAACATTTTTCAAGCCAGTGAAAACAAAACAGGAATGAACACCACTTTTTTGTACTTGAAATTGATCATCTGTATTTTATCTTTCATGTACACATTTTTAAAATCATTTGTTTGGCTATATTTCTTCATTTTTGTCACTGCTATTGTTTTTTTTTTTTTTTTTCGTGGTAACAGTTGTGCTTCACCTTGTCCATCTTATCCAAGACCAATAGATTAAACCTGCTAGAAAAAACATACCCCTCTCTCATGCTCATGAATTTCAAACGTATATTACTACACACATTTTAATCTGCTCATAAAAAAAGATTTTCCTTGCATTCAACTCACCCCATTTATTCCGCTAAACTGCTGTGAGAGCTGCATGATTATTCCTATCAGGAGTGGTTGACGCAGGGACGGCAGTCGCAACAACTCCAGGATTGACATCTACAGAACCATCAAGAATTTCTGAGGTTTTTTTTTTTTAAATCTTAAATCAAGATCATGCAATCATTTTAAATTGTTATTTTCATTTAGCAATGCTCACAAAGTATATATGCTTTATAAATATATTATCATTCACAACCAATGTAAAAGATGAATAAAAGTACAATGTGGGTATAAACATAAAATCAAAAAAACCAGGCAGAAAATTAAATCCAACAGATGCTAGCACAACTGAAGTTGCTTTAAAGCGCAATTCACATACCTTGAATAAATAATAGAATTGATCTTTTCATAAGCTAGAAAAACGAATTGTTTGCACTATTTCATAATGCTTTATTCTCTTTTGCAATACAAAATGGCTGATTCTCTAATAAAAGATATTAATCTCTCTCTCTCTCTCTATTTGTCCATCCTCCATGAAAATGATGTACATTCCTCGATAATTGCATGCAAGTCTCTATCCACATTATGCTATTTGTCTTTCTCTTTGTCCCTCAGAACTCACTTGTTTTTCGCAGATGGCTGCTTCTGCTTTCATTTCCTGAATTTCATGCTCAATGTCTGATGTCCCTCGAAACCGGATTAAGGCTGACAGAATACAGAGGAAAATGTTTTCATTTGGCATTGTTTTCTAAAAAAAATGAGTGGTAGTGTGTAAACTGCAAGGGAAGGAGGGGTGGGTAAAATAAACCAAAGACTCTTTATTGTAGGGGGAAAAGGCATTTGGAGAGTTGTCTGGACATCAAATTTTAATTGCAGTTAAAAATAAACTGAGAGAAGACTTGTTTATTTCTCTTAGAGATAAGGCTCAACAATTGGAAAAGAAGAAGAAAAGAAAAACAGGAAGACAAAAGAAATATTAACTTTACCTCTAATAGAAAAGGCAAAGGCTGCATTGAGACCCTATGAGCTAAAACCATTTCATTAACCAAATGATTGAAAAATGATTGAAGCCTGGTTTATAGCATGACGGTGACAACCCTCCACAAACTGAGTTTTTTGGCTTATTAAAGAAGATAGTGAGGTGTGGAGAAGAAATGTTCTGTCTTTAATCCGTTCTGGAAGTCTTCATGTATGTCTAAGTTTTTGACTGCTGATGTTATTATTTATACTTCATTATCACACGTATAGGATGTAAGACATTCAGATATATTTAGTGTAATTTCAGCTTTTTCTCTATACCTATACTGTTAGTTTCATTAAAGATCTAAAATATAATTAAGGAAAAAAATCTATATATTGCAGACGAACTCTCAGTATAATGATTGAAAGTACAAACGTCATACAATTCACTTTATTTTTCCAGGCCTAGCTTCCTGTCATAAGTATTTTAACAGCTTTAAGCAAAAAATCAAACAAATTTAATCAACTGAGTCGAAAATTTCTAAACTGTCACATTAACATACTTTTACAGCAGCAAAAAAAAAATGAAGTCATTTCCAATCACAAAACCAATATCAACATTAACAGAACAGAAAAAAAAATTAAGGCACTGACTCCATCTGTTCTTCACAGAAGTTAGGATATGATGTAATAAATCAATTTACTCTCAGATCATTTTGAAAATAACTTACGTGCAATTGCAGCAGCAGTTTGTAGTTGCCGTTCTGTTACATGAAGCCGTAATCACACGAAAAGACAAGCCTCTGATTTAGAAAATGTCTACCAGCTTGTCAAAGATCTGAGGCTTGTTCTGAAAGCTTCAATTTCTTACGCCTTACAAAGCAGACCGAATTTAGGCATACTTTTTTTTCCTGCTAGTCATTTATATTCCTGTCATCAGCCACTCATATAGTTCAGTTAAATCATTGGATGATCCAAAAATAGCCACATTAAAATCCAAACTTTTAGAGGAGGACAGACTATCTTGGACGAGAAAAAACTAAATTTCAAACTAAGCCACAACAGTAGAACTCTAATAGTAACATCATTCAGGACTTTATTTTGGCTAACCTCTCCTGCTGCTAGCTTCATCTTCTTTCGTCAATAACAGAAACCTGTGACTCTCCGGGCAGAAAGGAAGGATCAGACCTTGGATCACACATGGCACAATTGCCAGACCTGGATCAAAGCAAAGAATAAAGCGAGATGGTAAATGAGAACTTGTAAAGCCTAAAAAAAAAGACATTTTATAGAAAATATTCAAAAAGTTGTTTTTGAAATGCAGCTTGTTATTATAATACATTGTAATTTTGTATCTATCTATTGATCTACTGTTTGATATCAGTTTTAATGAAAATGAGAGTGTTTTAATTATGATAAAAGTGGCAATGAATTGGTGATAGTGCAACGGATATCAACATGACTAATGATACTGGTAATGATCACAAAGATAATAATGTTATTAATGCTGATGGTATTTGGCTCCTTAAAAAATAATGGCTCTCACATTAATAAGCATATGTTACAAAGATGATACTGGTGTTGTGGACAAACTTTACCAAATAACAAGCCAGATCTCTCTCTCTCTCTCTCTCTCTCTCTCTCTCTCTCTCTCTCTCTCTCTCTCTCTCTCTCTCTCTCTCTCTCTCTCTCTCTCTCTCTCTCTCTCTCTCTCTCTCTCTCTCTCTCTCTCTCTCTCTCTCTCTCTCTCTCTCTCTCTCTCTCTCTCTCTCTCTCTCTCTCTCTCTCTCTCTCTCTCTCTCTCTCTCTCTCTCTCTCTCTCTCTCTCTCTCTCTCTCTCTCTCTCTCTCTCTCTCTCTCTCTCTCTCTCTCTCTCTCTCTCTCTCTCTCTCTCTCTCTCTCTCTCTCTCTCTCTCTCTCTCTCTCTCTCTCTCTCTCTCTCTCTCTCTCTCTCTCTCTCTCTCTCTCTCTCTCTCTCTCTCTCTCTCTCTCTCTCTCTCTCTCTCTCTCTCTCTCTCTCTCTCTCTCTCTCTCTCTCTCTCTCTCTCTCTCTCTCTCTCTCTCTCTCTCTCTCTCTCTCTCTCTCTCTCTCTCTCTCTCTCTCTCTCTCTCTCTCTCTCTCTCTCTCTCTCTCTCTCTCTCTCTCTCTCTCTCTCTCTCTCTCTCTCTCTCTCTCTCTCTCTCTCTCTCTCTCTCTCTCTCTCTCTCTCTCTCTCTCTCTCTCTCTCTCTCTCTCTCTCTCTCTCTCTCTCTCTCTCTCTCTCTCTCTCTCTCTCTCTCTCTCTCTCTCTCTCTCTCTCCCCCCCCCCCCCCTCTTTATCTCTCATGTCTCACCCAGCAGGACATCCCACCCTGAGCTTGTGCCAAGGATGACTGGGAACCCAAGAACCTGAGAAATAAGAATTCCTGTGACAACAGCCAGCTGATGCAGTACGCCAACAGCCCCGCGGATACCTGGCGTGCTCATCTCTGACAGGTAGAGAGGCACAAGCCCTGAATACAGCCCTGGGGAATGGAAGCAAAGAGTGAGAGGATGGAGTGGATGAGCGAGAGAGCGAGCGAGAGAGAGAGAGAGAGAGAGAGAGAGAGAGAGAGAGAGAGAGAGAGAGAGAGAGAGAGAGAGAGAGAGAGAGAGAGAGAGAGAGAGAGAAATGAAATATAAGCTGGAACATCTGATGGAGGACAATAATGAGTGCTAACCTGAACGATAAAGAATTGATCTTTGGGAAGCAATACATACAGGCTATGACAGTAGATCTGACCATCACCCCTAGATTAAACAGATAAAATAGCTTAACATTATGTAAATTATGATTTCTACACAATAAGGATTTGGACGAATATCTGATTCTATTAGCTGCTCTTCTGCATTGGTAGGTAATGGTCAATCAAGGCAACTTTGAAAAGAATTTCAAAATATTCTTTCTTTCCTTGATTCAATAGAAATTGTATTCCATAAATCCAAAGAAGATATTCCAAACTTTGTGATTTTTCTTCCATACCTCTTTCCAATCTGTATACCCTTTCTCCCCTGCCCTCCTAAATCTCCACGTCATCACCACCACATTTGACAAAAATCACCTTAAGGCTCAGTGCGAATTCCATGCTGTTTTGTAGTCGCGCCCAGCACAAAAGCTACCGGCGCATTAAAGACTTACCACAGTGGACCCCAATAATGAATCTTCCGATGATGATCATCTCATACGATTTGGCCCTCTTGCTGGCAAACATGAGAACCGCTGCAACCACACCAATCATAAGGTTCATCAGACAGCCTCCTCTCCTGGGTGACGAAAATAGGAGACAACTCTAACAATACTCTGAACTTAGGATTAGAACCGAGGTTTCCTAATAAAATTCAGGCATAGTCACCGAAGTGAACAAACTTTTGCATGTTTAAGTTAAAGTGATCTTTTCCTTTTAATTTTAGGCGTAGTTAGGACAGAATTGCATCCAGAACATACTTGTAATTCAGCCTACAGGCCTTAAAAAAACAAAAACATCTAACTGTCCTAACTCTGCCAACTAGCTAAATGATATACATCTCACTCCCACACTTACTGGAAAAGTTTGCTCACTTCAGTGACTTGGCCTCTCGGTTAGGTCTGAAAGCTAACCATACTCGCTTTATAACCGAGTTCTGGTATTCACTTTCAGTGTCGTGAAATGACCAACTCTAAGATAATTGATGCGTTGTTAGATTTATCTCATGACAGAAATAAAGACTGGACTGATGACTGACTCGTTAGTTGCTCCATGGTTTAGTAGAACTCCACTGAAGTTTACCACCCATTTCAGGAACAACAAGGAACAGTATTGTTTACGCTCTTACAACACTAAGTTGCTTCATGTTATATTAAAGCATAGAAACACACGGATTCTTTTCTCGAAATACAAGAAAACATTCTAAGGTACACACTCATGTTGAGAGAAGTAATGAAATATGCCTACATATCAATTTCATTTTCCCTTTCAAACTCTTATTGCAACTATGGTTCTTTTTTTTTTTTTTTTTTTTTTTTTCCAATGTCACATTGGTGACTAATAAATGAAAATAACAAGAGTAAACCACAAGCCAATGAACTATTTATTCATAAAGATAATTATTTCAAAGAACTCGAAAAGAACTCCCAACAATCCTTATCACTATAATATGCTATGCCAATTATTATAGCAACACACGACTCATGGCAACCAGAACAACTAATGAACCGGGTCACCCAAGAGAAAAACAATGAAGGCGCGATGGAATTAAACAAAACACTAACGCAACTGCTAATTTACAGGCCCGGAAAGAAAGACCAAATGCATTGTCTTAGTAACCGTCACAGTCACAGAGACTATTTAGCACCCGTCAAGCCTAAGGCGGGCCCTAGGGCTGGTTAGGTAAGATCCGAACCTACCACCAGATAGCCCGAGCATGGATTCGGACCCCGTGACCTCCGTACAGCCAGGCCGACACGCCAACGACTGAGCTATCTGGCAACATCTCACAATGAAAATAATAAAGTTAACTTATTTTGTAAAATCCAATCCTATTTACACATTTTTTTTAATACATTCATTATCACGTAGGTTTAAATAACTGCGCGGTTAAGAATTCCCGCAAGGCAGTGCATGCACTGCAATGCGAAAATTCACAACTTTCTAATAAGCGTTTAAAAGGGTTTGAAAACAGATTGGGAAAGTAAGGGATTCGTCCATTTCCTTCCTTCCGCATGGAGTTGTAACCACTTCGTGTCTTAACCTCAACTGATACCATGCTTTGTTCGTACCGGTTAGGAATGAAATGCTGATGTGCAATGAGTGTTAACCCTTTCCTTACCATTAGTATATACTTCTAACACAGTGTTTTCCTACCCTCACTACCATTCGCGTACATTTCTAACACAGTAATATCACATCCTGAACCCATCCGCGTATATATTTTGCATTTTAAAAATGTACCCTTTTGCAGCGAAATGCCCTGGATTGACTGTTTTTCAGGGAATTGATTATAATGTTATCATTGGTTTTCACATACTACTTAGCTGTGGTGGGCTTGGTCATGGAAGAGTTAAATTATGACTCGCTGTTGCTTCCATAATGTGCTTTAAGATATAGCTCTCTCTCTCTCCGTGGCCTTTCATCTCGAAAACCACATTATTGCTCCTGTATGTGTCATATTCCAGTCAGGCTTAAAACCAAAAAGTGGTGTTCTAATGATGCATACTTTTCTCTCTTTCTTTCTTTGTTTTTTTTTTTTTTAAGCTCTTTTCATATATATATATATATATATATATATATATATATATATATATATATATATATATATATATATATATATATATATATATATATATATATATACTCAAAAAAAAAAAAAAAAAAAAAAAAAGAGAGAAATATTTTTCTTCTGCGGGAACTGCACGTATTCACAAAGATCTTGTCAAAGAGCCAAACTTATCAATCACACTAAGGGGAAATCTAACATGTAGGAATATTTCTTTTTTTTTTTTTGCTCAACTCTATTCATGTTTGTTAGACCATAAAAACTGGTTTGAAGAATGTTATAGCTTGGAATTTCTTTGGCAAAGTATCACAGAATGGAGGCGCTGAATTAAATAAACACATATTTGAAAAAAAAAACAATTGTACATATATTATGCATGTATGTATGTATATATGTATGTATGTATGTATGTGTGTGTGTGTGTGCCAGGGAAAAAAGAAAAAGGTGGGGGGGGGGGGGAGGAATGGGTCGAGTGGGAAAAAGAGACATTGCTAGAAAGGTGAACGGAAGTTAAGAGAATGGGAGGAAGATTTTATATTATACAAGTAGTTTAATTGTTCCTTTATTTTTTTTGTTTGTTTGTTTGGTATAGCCCGTCTACACCACATTTATCTCAGGCCCCTTTACATATACACTAACACCCCCTGTCAGGCAGGGCGGAACTGACAAGTTGAGGCCGTAGACTTTACATACTGGCGCTGTGAGGCCTGAACCCGATGGGAATTTTTATTTATTTATTTTTTTGTTTGCTTTATAGGCCGTCCACGAGTCGGTTATTTCATGCTCCTTTATATATATATATAAAATTAAGCAGCCGTGAGGCAGAACTGAAAAGATGAGGCCCTAAACTCAGCTACCGACAGTGTGGGGCTCGAACCAGCGGGTTCCAGGGCGGAAGCTCTAGTTCCACAGCCATGATAGGCGCTGTTTAAACCCGCTAGGAAGTTTTTAGTGATAAAAAGAAAAGGGTAACGGACACGAGAGGGAGGGAGGGAGAGAGAGAGAGAGAGAGAGAGAGAGAGAGAGAGAGAGAGAGAGAGAGAGAGAGAGAGAGAGAGAGAGAGAGAGAGAGAGAGAGAGAGAGAGAGAGAGAGAGAGAAAACAGAAGCAGCCATCTGTGGAGTGAGTTCTGAGAGACAAACAGGCAGAGAGTTAGAGATTTGCATACAAGTAGAGGGAATATCATTTTCATGGAAGATGGACAAATAAGGAGAGAGAGACAGAGAGAGAGAGAGAGAGAGAGAGAGAGAGAGAGAGAGAGAGAGAGAGAGAGAGAGAGAGAGAGAGAGAGAGAGAGAGAGAGAGAGAGAGAGAGAGAGAGAGAGAGAGAGAGAGAGAGAGAGAGAGAGAGATGCAAATTTGCTGACTGCCTAAAAACAGAGAGATTAACTCAAAGTACCCAGATCGTTGGCTTTAAATCAAACGAAAAAAAAAAAAAAACCTGTGTTTTTCAGTCATGTAATTAATTTTCATCCTCTCACCCGCATAACAATTTGAATTTCACATAATAAAAAAAAATCCGCAGTTGGAAATTTTTCCTACATGAAAAATCCATGACAAATCTATCTACAATTCTGTTTTAGTAGAACATCGTAAATCATTTTTTTTTTTTGCTACCCTCATAACCATGAGATTCGTCTCAAACCTGTCATGATGGATTGGATGTGACAATTTTAAATTTGGGAATAAATTAGGAATTTAAAAGTACATATGTTCCTTATTAATACTAAAAAAAATTTTTTTTGCAAGTGCGTTTTTCTCCTCTAATCTTTCGGCCATAGAGATCCCGATGAGTGAAAAGCTGGCTTTGGTATCGCAGATTTTGCTTCAAACGACATTTTTGATTTTTACTATCTTTGGACGCAGAAGATTGCCTTTTGCTGGACAAACAACACAAAGAAATCACTAGCCTAGTCAACAGGGCATCGAGTATCCTCAATTACCACAGCTATAGCGCAAATCCCGGTGGTTGTACACGTAAATGTCAAGGTCTTCAATTACCATCATAACTGAGCAAATCACAGAGGTTGTTAACGTAAATGTCAACAGCTTCAAACTTAATCTGTGCGGCCGCCTTTTTATCATAGAATCACGCATTCTCAACAGTTCCCGCAAAGTCGCGGAGAACCGACGAGATTGGGCTCGCTTATCTCCAGACCTGCTGATTTATCATGCCGCGTCGGCCTCTCGATTCCACCTAGGAAGAAAGGGAATCTGGTCACGGAAGTGTATCATTGTTTACAGTTGATCATCTCAAGGCTTTGTTTCGGTACCAATGAAATATAAAGCGACCAAAAGAAAAGACAAAAAAAAAACAAAAACAACAAAACAACAAAACAAAACAAAACAAAAACAACAAACCAACAAATCAAACGTCAACACCCCCTTCTCCTTTAAAAAAAAAAATAATAAAAAATAAAACAACAACGAAAAACCACTCAGACAATTAGATTTATGAAAATGCGGTACATACTGATTTTTTTGTTTTGTTTTTTGTTTTTGTTTTTGAGGAGTCAAAACACAAACAGCAAATTTATCAGCGTGAGGTGCATGACATTAAGTCATAAGAGACAATGCAGAGCGCTTCACGACGGGAAAACATACGGTTATAAAAAAATAAATAAATATGTAAATAAGTAAACTGACGTCTGCTTAGCATGCTCTTATTGGGTAGAGAGGAATGCCACTCATAAACAACAAAATAGTTACATGTATTATTTCTAAGGTGTTTTTTTTTCCTGTTCCAAGTACCGGTACTTTTGATAAAACTATTATAGACATGCAGACACCGATCATCCAAGTAGACAAAAAACCCCAGAATACTTATGTTGAAGCTGTACCGTCTGCTGAGTGAGTCAACTTCTATCGTAATCGACCAATACGAGTTGCTCTACACAGAAGAACCTACATCTATGAATAAGTGATTATTCAGCTGAAAGTATTTGGACGCGAGTATCCGCATTTCGTTTCATCCTCCTTCAAAAATGTCAAACATTTTGAACAACTGAAAGCTAGAAGTTTAGATCTACTACTTCTTCATATAGAGCACTATATACTAATTAATATTGATATAAAGAGTGTTGTCATAAGAACATTGTACTAGGTAAACTCTAGGGTCTCTCATCTCTACCTCTATTTTGAACAACCGAAAGCTAGAAGTTTAGATCTTCTACTTACGACTTACATAACCAGTCTAACTTCTTCATTTAGAGCACTGTATAATAATTAAAATTGATATAAAGAGTGTTGTCATAAGAACATTGTACTAGGTTAACTTTAGGGTCTCTCCTATCTACCTCTAAGGCTGGGGCTCCATAGAGCTTCACGCTTCCCGCTTCCCACTTCCCGCTTCCCGCTTCACGCCTCACGCTTCACGTCGCTATGTGCCACTGACAGTCATATCACGTGTTCACAACAGACGCCATTTGTAAAGAAAATCACAAGACAATGGACACTTCAGATGATGAACGTTTAATTCTGCTGTTTATACTAAAGAAAAGGAAACAAAGAAGAAAGAAGAAACGCAGTATATGGTGCCGTGAGCATTTTGTGCTACGGGCCACATGTGGAGAATACATTAGAACATTCCGGTCGCTCTTGGACAATCGGGACGAGGCGCTATTCTTCAATTATACAAGGATGACATATGACACATACAAAGAACTTCTGGCATTAGTCCTACCACTGTTACAACCCGTGGGTGCTAATTGGAGGCAACCCATTACAGGCGAAGAAAAGTTAATATTGACCTTGAGGTGAGTTATATACATTTTGATAGCCAGCAATAGCTTGATCCTGGCCGTGGTGGTAATACGGCGGTGTAGGAGTAGGAGTATCCCGATGAATGGACGAGGTGGGTTGTAGGTCGAGATGATAGGTTGAGTAGGATTCGATCGATGAACGTGAAGAATTGGATTTGTACATTGAGGACGATGAGATCTAGATCTAGCAATTGGATTCTTACCACAAATAAAACTCACCTGTTGGCGGTTGAATCTTCTTATCAATGTCTTCCCACGCTTGTTTTCTCTGTTCTTTATTTTTGTAATCCCTGTGGACAGGATTCCACAGGAATATGTGCTCCCGCACCATCTCTATGACATTTTTCTTGTAATCATCCATCCTTCTCAGTTCACGTATCGTCAAAAAAGTGAGCAAGCACACTTTCCCGCTTCTCGTCTCTTCACGCGTGAGGCGGGAAACGTGAGACGGGAAGTCGTATGGGACATATTCGAACAAAATACCTCTCACCATTTTTCAGTTCACGCGGGAGGCGGGAAGTGGGAAGTGGGAAGCGGGAAGCGTGAAGCTCTATGGAGCCCCAGCCTTAGATCATTCTAGTTTGAAGACAAACCATTACTCAACTGGCGGCTCCCCCCATAGCTCTCGCTCGCCCCTAACTCTGTTTCGTGGAGCAGCTGACTGGGCATTCACGAGCATGGCAATGTGTACTTTTGACTTTCATGTAGAAGATTTCTTTATGCGCTCATCATTAAAGCAAAACAAACACACACACACATACAAAACAAAACAACAACAACAAAACAATCAACCAAAAACAAACGAAGCAAAGCCAAAAAATTAGAAAGAGGAAGCTTCGCAACAAATGCCTTAAAAAAACCCAAAAAACAAAAACAAGAAAAACAAACAAAATAAAAACCAATTCTTTCCCACACTTGGTTCAACCAATCAAGGCCGACCTTACAAGGTGAGAAACCATGAATCTATACGTGAGCACGACTCTTGAAGAACTAAACGATCTAGGTATTAGGAACTGAACTAGACCTACCTTCATAAGGTCATCGAAATAAATCCTAAACACTGATTGGCGGTTTCGATCATATTTTCCGTAAATACGCAAGCCTAGACCACCATATGCGGCGACTTGGGAGGTTAGGCTCTGTCTCATTACTCTCTCAATAAGTTTTCATCTCTTATGCTTTAATAAGAATCGACGAAAAAAAAAAAGACAAAAAAACCACCTAAAAACAACTCAACTTCTACAAAATTCAGCATACATAAGTATGCTTGAGCTCGCTCTAGCAGATTCCTTAAGAACCTACAGTGAATTCCATCTTTCAAGTATATTATTCTACGCAAGGCATCACATTCTCTCTAAAACGAGAATAAAATTTCGGTATGATTGATGTCTTGCTGGTGTATTTCCTAACTGTGGAAGAGTGTGACTTATCGACATCACTGATGTCTTGCTGGTGTGTGTTTCCTGACGGTGGAACAGTGTGACCTATCGACAAAACTGATGTCTTGCTAGTGTGTTTCCTGTCTTTCCTAACTGTGGAAGAGTGTGACCTATCGACATCACTGATGTCTTGCTGGTGTGTGTTTCCTAACTGTGGAAGAGTGTGATGTATCGACAAAACTGATGTCTTGCTGGTGTGTTTCCTGTGTTTCCTTACTGTGGAAGAGTGTGATCTATCGCCAAAACTGATGTCTTGCTGGTGTGTTTCCTGACTGTGGAGAATGTGACCTATCGACATCACTGATATCTTGCTGGTGTGTTTCCTGTGTTTCCTAACTGTGGAAGAGTGTGAACTATCGACATCATTGATGTCTTGCTGGTGTGTTTCCTAACTGTGGAAGAGTGTGAACTATCGACATCACTGATGTCTTGCTGGTGTGTTTCCTAACTGTGGAAGAGTGTGAACTATCGACATCACTGATGTCTTGCTGGTGTGTTTCCTAACTGTGGAAGAGTGTGATGTATCGACATCACTGATGTCTTGCTGGTGTGTTTCCTGTGTTTCCTAACTGTGGAAGAGTGTGATGTATCGACATCACTGATGTCTTGCTGGTGTGTTTCCTGTGTTTCCTAACTGTGGAAGAGTGTGATGTATCGACATCACTGATGTCTTGCTGGTGTGTTTCATAACTGTGGAAGAGTGTGATCTATCGATATCACTGACGTCTTGCTGGTGTAGTTTTTCAATTGTTGAGAAGAGTGCACTATCGCTTTCAATGATGTATCAATGTTGTTTTCTACCTGTTCAGGAGAGTAAACTGTCGCTTTCAACGGTGTCTCGATGGTGTTTTCTAATTGTTGAGTAAACTATCGCTATCATAGATGTCTTGCTGGTGTTTTCTATCTGTTGAGGAAAGTCCATTATCACTATCATTAATGTTTTAAAGGTGTGTTTCCTTACTGCTGAGGAAAGTACACTACCGCTATCATTAATATATTAAAGATGTGTTTCCTAACTGATGAGGAAAGCAAACTATCGCTATCAATGATGTCTTGCTGGTGTTTTCTACCTGTTGAGGAGGGTAAACTCTCTTTATCATTAATGTTTTGAGGGTGTGTTTTTCAACTACTGAGAAACATAAAAGTCGAAGAGACGGTTTCAAACACGTTTCGAATAAGCCTGTCATTTCTTTCTAATGCTAGAAAACTAAAAATTATTGGGAGGCGCTAAATTCTTTACTTCAAATTCTTATTGAGAGACAATTCTGTGTTTGCGAAGCATCATTTTAGATAAAAAAGCAAAGAAAAAAAAAACACCCAACAACAACAAAAAAAAAAAAACAACTAATACACACACAAATAAATAAACAGAAAAAAAACTTCCAAACAAAAGAAAAAAAAAACTTCAAACAAAAAACAAAAACAACAAAGGAAAAAAAAAACCTCCAAACAATTATATTAATTTTACAGCCTTCCTGGAAAAGTACAGACTCACAGTTGATAGTGTCAATGGCTCTTTTGAAAGAGCGCTCATTGCAGCTTGGGGAAAAATGTTTGCGAGATAGGGTAGGATGATATTTCAACACTGCCAGGATAATTTGTTAACACTGATCAGCTTGCTATGAATTTTTATGAAGTGGGACATTTAACTGTTTGTTTCATTACAATAACTACCTGTTTACTTGAAAATGGTAACATATTCAATCCCATTTAGGTACGAAGCAAGCAGAGGAAAGGATAAATCCGGTTGGCTTTTCAGTTAAACATTCCTCGGTTGACACACCTACACAGCGCTTTGGTTTTCAAACACAAAACAATCCAAATAGAAAAGCAGAAACACCACACTTGTGTGCCTGTCTCTTTTTAGACCCTGTTAAACAATAAACAACAAAGACCTGGAACAAAGGCTGGGAATGCATATGGAGGAAAGGGTAAAACCAGGTCGCTTTTCAGATTACTTAAACATTCCCCGCTTGGCACACTTGCACACCGCTTCGGTTTTTGAGCAATTTACGACACAGACCTGGAGCAAAAGCTAGGACACAATGCCCATTTTATCAGTATTACTTCGTCTTCAACTATAGGCACAATTTGATACAGGTCCAAGATTGTACTCAACATGTAAGTTCAGATGACGCCAGGACAACTCTCTCTCTCTCTCTCTCTCTCTCTCTCTCTCTCTCTCTCTCTCTCTCTCTCTCTCTCTCTCTCTCTCTCTCTCTCTCTCTCCCTCTCTCAATAACTGACCTTCCAAACTTGGTGGCCCACCAGCCAGCGCTGAAGCCCCCCAGACACCCCCCTGCCGAGTAGATGGCGACAGTGAGCGCCCACAGGTTGGTCCGAGCCGCGCCCTTCAGGTCTGAACCAGTGCGCGAATGCGTCGTGGCGTTCATGAAGTCCTTGATCAGCTGCAAGTTGAAGGCCAAAGAGCAAAAAAAAAAAAAAAATTAAAAAAAGTGTCACTCGTTACGCGATACTCAATTTGTGACGTCATTACACAGGGTTTATTTCGACAAGCACGATAACATTGCATAAGCTGAAAACCACGCTCTAGAAACGGGGCCCTAGCGTCAGTTTGCCGAGGCTGGGGTGCGTGTGTGTATTTAGGGAGGATAGTAATGGTCTTGATATCTCTCCTTTTACTTACATGATCCATCTCTACCTAGAAATCTAGATATCTCGATATTTCTAATTCTAAACACAAAATTTAGGCTAGATATATAACTTAATTCCTTTTGGAATAAAGGAAATCGACTTAATCTTCTATTCTTTCCCAATCTATTTTTTTTTTTTTTTAGATTTGTTTAAACGCTTCATGAAATAGAAAGCTCGGAGTTTTCGCGTTAAGTGCAATAAAGTGCACTGACTTGCAGGAATTCTTAGCTCCGCAGTTAATTAAACCTAAATCTACACCTCAAGTCGATTGTGAAAGACTTTTGCTGTTACAAAATGAAAAAAATGGCGCGCGAAATTGGGGAAATTGAGTTAGACTATGTTGATGGAACAAAGCATTTTGAGGAAATCGAGGAAAGCAGTTTGCTTTGATTTTTTTACGATTTAGAACCTAGAATGCTGTAGACGCCTGCAAAGTTTAAAAGGTGCGGGTTGGGTAATAACGGAGGAGTTCGCGGTCAAAGCCTCCCAAGTCCACTTTTATTCTTCAATGGACCACAATTTTTGATTTGACTATTTGTTAAGAAGCTCGGGAACTGGTAGAACACAGTAGGCGTGATAGTAGAGTAAAGGTAAACTGGGGAAACTCCTTTAATCTGACAACAGAGCTACTGTAGAGCAGTGCTCGCCTCTTCCAAACTTAGGTGACGAATGCTAAGAAGACGCTGACGATGCCTTGGAATTGCTAGGTTATCAGGTTTTTTTTTTTTGTTTTGTTTTTTTTTAAGCGCGAGATCAATTTGCTGTGCCTCAGTAGATTATGGACTTTATCTTACAGTTATCAAGATGGTCTCCAAAAAGTAAGTGGGTTATAATCATTAATAATAATAATAATAATAATAATGATAATAATAATAATAATAATGATAATAATAGTAATGATAATAATAATAATAAGAAGAATAAGAGGAAGAAGAAGAAGAAGAAGAAATACCCCAAATAAGTATTGGAGATATTAAATGAAAGTATCATTTCCGTACTTGTTAGAAGAATATAAAGGCGATAACAGAGAATACAATTTCTTAAGGTTAATCTTTTTTTGCTCCACACTGAGCATAGAGGTACCTGGAAATGACTTTATGTCATCGGCTGTTGAGAAGGAAGAATAAACTGGCGACTTCGTTTCACTTTTTCAACCACCATAGTTCACATTTTTCCCTTCAAGATTACCCCGCTTCTTTCTTATTTTTTTTTTCGGCCGGAAGTAACGCGTAGGGCAATTTCCGCCAAACGACTTTAATCAAAGCCTTAAGGGAAATTTTGCACGACTGATTATTATTATTATTATTATTATTATTATTATTACTATTATTATTATTATTACTACTGCTGCTGCTGCTGCTGCTGCTGCTACTGCTACTACTACTATTATTATTATTATTATTATTATTATTATTATTATTATTATTATTATTATTATTATTGTTATAAGTAATCTTTACTATTTTTTTTTCAACGTGATTTATGACTGTGTAGGCTGGTAACAGTAAGCATCATTACTAGAAAATGCAAACTACACAAAATTCACTGAATTCTGTAACATAAGATATTTTTTGCTATGTAGTCGTATTTGAAAAAACAAAAACAAAACAAAAACCCAACTATTATTTTGTTTTAAAAGTCTTTCGATTTGAAAATTGGAAAAAAAAAAAACATCTGAGAACAGACTTTCGAATGTTCTTTGGATAATCATAACGAATTTGGCAATAAATATTTATGACATTTATTACAAAAAATGCATAATGAATTTTCAAATGCATTCCTTTGCCGTTTGGGACACTGATCTGGGCAGATCAAAGTTTAATAAACTTCATTACTATACATTGAGTGCTTTTGCAACCAAAGTTGCCTTTTATAATAAAGATTGTTGAAAAAAGAAAGCAGAAAGAAAGGGTTGGAATTGAAGAGCAAACAGACAAAAGTAATGGTCGACAGTCGAAACAATGAGATCAACATCTTTATTGATAGGGATAAACTCAAGCAAAGGGATCAATTCAAATACTTGGCTTCTTTAATATCAAGCGATGGACGCAACAGCACTGAAATTGCATCAAGAATAGCGCAAGCAAAAGTGAGTTTACAGAGGAAGAATTCGCTATAGACAAATAAACACATCTCGATTCACGTAAGAAGAGGAGCCCTGGAGTGTATATATTGAAATCATTCTGATGTATTGATGCTAGACCTGGACAATTTCAAAACAGCTGCAGAAGAAACTGGAGACAGCAGAAATGTGGTTCCTGCGGAAAATGCTACGAATCTCACGGACTGAAAAGAAATCAAACGAAACAGTGTTACGAGAAGACGACACAACAAGATCACTCATAAATAGAATACGTAAACGCCAGACAATCTTTTTTTTCTTTTTTTTTTTTAAGGGAAACTAGAACACCTTATGACACAACTGAAATGACGTAAGGAAAACGCGGCAAGGGAAAACAGCGAGAAAAGATGCTGGATGGGCCAGCAAAGTGATTAAAAGTAGGACGAGTGACAGATGCACTGAAAGCGACGAAGGATAGAGATGGGTGGAAAGTCATGATCGCCTACGGTAAAGCATCTGATTGATTGATATGATGAACTAGCCACAAGGGAACTAAACCACTAAGTAAACCCCAGCCAATCACTGTCCTCTTCACAGCCACCCAAAGCATCTGGCCTGTCTACGTCTGCCATTCACACACGTGTCCGTCTCCTGGGCCGCCCCCATTTGGTGGCCTGACAGATACCAATCTGTTCTAGTTTTTATCTGAAGTGACGATAAGTAAACAAACAACTTCAAACGCCATGTCATAACTTAATGACAGTGCATCGAGATGTGATTACACAAAAAAGGCTTATACTGTATGTAAAGATATGGTGTCTTGTGTGAAGATTTGACCTCGAGACTATAAATATACTGACGAGCCCTGATAACATTAACAATTGGATCAATTTCTTAAGAATTGTATTCAGTATGGTTAAATCACATTAGATCAACTGGTGCATCTCGATCAGCTACTGGAGACCCCACAGCCATCAACCTGTGTCGCAAACCAACAAAACACCTCAACAGCTGCAGAACATGACTGGAGACCCCCAAGTCCATCAACCTGTGTCGCAAACCAACAAAACACCTCAACAGCTGCAGAACATGACTGGAGACCCCCAAGTCCATCAACCTGTGTCGCAAACCAACAAAACACCTCAACAGCTGCAGAACATGACTGGAGACCCCCAAGTCCATCAACCTGTGTCGCAAACCAACAAAACACCTCAACAGCTGCAGAACGTGACTGGAGACCCCAAGTCCATCAACCTGTGTCGCAAACCAACAAAACACCTCAACAGCTGCAGAACGTGACTGGAGACCCGAAGTCCATCAACCTGTGTCGCAAACCAACAAAACACCTCAACAGCTGCAGAACGTGACTGGAGACCCGAAGTCCATCAACCTGTGTCGCAAACCAACAAAACACCTCAACAGCTGCAGAACGAGACTGGAGACGACACGCGCCCAAAACAAATGAATGACCGACCTGAAGCCTCTGACTTGCACCGCACGTCGATCGAACTCCGGCCAGGCACGGCAGGGCTGACAAGACGAGAACCCTTGCTCGTGACTCGAACCTCTGACGGCCAGTCCTAATATAGCCATGTTTCGCAGATTGAGTTACGTACCGTAAGCATGAGTCGTAACGTAACAAACACGTGGTTTCCCTAGTGACGTGTGCAAATCGGCCTGCGTTGTTTACATCGGAAGTCGCAAGCGAGCGTTAGGCCTGGTCAGTCTGGTCAGCTGTTTAGACCACCAGTGAAATCTGCTGCTGGTGGTAAAACTAAAACTGTCTCAGATCATGTGATTGTTATGTAATGTAACTGTGTGAGCATGCAGTGGGGCAGTGGAAACACACTCTCCAAAGCGCGCTTGCACCAGGCTAGTACTCAGTACCGATAGCATTAGAGCATCGCTGGCAGTCATCATATAACCCTTACACAACAGTTACGTTCTCGGTGAGAGGGCTAGCACGTTTGCGAAAAGCGATTATGCTACGTACCACTGGGTGGGAGGAGTTCATGCAAATGATGTCGGTCAAACTAAAAATATTACGTCGTAGTCTATCTTAGGGCCCTGCGAAACCTCAGAAATGTTCTTGAGGCGAACGTTCTGTCCACCCGTTCATGGGAAACTATGGGTAGCAACAATGTGACGTCACTGATGATTTTTCAATACTTCAAGCATAGACAGATGGTACTGAACTAGACCAACGGAGATCAGGCGTTGACACGACTGATAAGCCGCAAATGTTACATCACGTAAAGAATTTTACTTAAAGCACGTAACGCCCACTTTTTTTTTTTTTTTTCATAAAAGCAGAAAGTTCAAAGCCGATTCTGATTTTAATAAATCCAGTAAGGACTCGACTGGTTCAGGAGCGGCAACCGATAAACGTTTAGAACCAGCCAGTTAGCGTTCAGAAGGGGGTGTGACACCGTGGGTTTTTCTCACATACGATTTGGAAGGGTTTTTCTCCCATACGATTTAGAAGGATTTTTCTCCCATACGATTTGGAAGGTTTTTTCTCCCATACGATTTGGAAGGGGTTTTTCTCCCATACGATTTGGAAGGGTTTTTCTCCCATACGATTTGGAAGGGTTTTTCTCCCGTACGATTTGGAAGCTTCCCCTGGAGAATCACAAATGGGACCGGCAGAGCGCGTGTGTAACAACAGCCTTGGAAATCACGGGCGACCTTGAGCTTTGAAGTTCATTTCTAAGGATATTTTCCTAGTTTAATTTTTACATATTTTTAAATCTAAAAAAAAAAAAATTTAGAGAGTGGTGAGGGCGGTAGAAAGAGTGAGAGTGAGAGAGAGAGAGAGAGAGAGAGAGAGAGAGAGAGAGAGAGAGAGAGAGAGAGAGGGAGGGAGAGAGAGATAGAGAGAGAGAGAGAGAGAGAGAGAGAGAGAGAGAGAGAGAGAGAGAGAGAGAGAGAGAGAGAGAGAGAGAGAGAGAGAGAGAGAGAGAGAGGTAAATCAATTTGCTATTGTTGTCAATAAGTTATCAAGTTATGTCTTTTTTTTTTTCGCAAATGAGCGAATAGCTAAATCGCACATGGCCCAAATGTCAGCAGGCTACACATAAACAACACGTGCAACCCCCCCCCACCCTATAGTTTACCAATCAAGTGCTACTATCAGATGAAGATTGCGACATTTCTGCAATATTACATAAACAAAACTCCCTCGATTTATACAACCAAGCGATGTGAACCACAAACCCTCGCGATTACTGCATCCCTGACATTGGAATGGATAACGGACTCGGCGTAGATCTATATAAAGCGTCACGTCTGCTGAGAGAAAAAAGACAACACCGACCCATCCGTGACGTTACGCCCTTCTTTTTGGGCAAACGCGCTATCTTTTTCTAGCACCGCAATTCCTTGCGATAACTAATTTACCGTGCGATAAAATTAAATTTTATCTCGGAGCTGTCCGAGTTGAGATTGGTATTCCGTATTATACAGACCAATTTCTCGACCTCGCTCCAGCGTTAACGGGGGAAAACGAAAAACAAAACAAAAACGAAACGAATTTAATCAAGGACATGCATCACGTGACTTGAAGATGACACGGCATGAAGTACAATACTACGAAGTGAATGCACTCAAAATTATCAAGCTTGCGAGTTACAAAATCCAAGCTGATGGGATATTACTATGACTAACACTGTAACTGTCAGACTAGAGACCTTCACTAGAACTTGATATTATTTCATAACCGGGTAAAATGAAAAAAAAAAAGGCTTACTGTTGAGTTGAACCCGCATAATTATACAATGTGTGTATACTGTGGAGTTGGAAATCTTACAAAAATTATGTGTCTAGAAAAAAAATGAGGGTACTTAAAAAATATGATTAACTTGTAAACAAACGAATCAATGTTTGGGAGAGAGAAAAGAGAGAATGAGAGAGAGAGAGAGAGAGGAAGAGAGAGAAAAGAGAAAGAGAGCACGAAGAGGGCGAGGTAACTAGAAAGAGAATTCGAAACAACGAAACAAAGGGAAAGTGAAAGGTAATAAAGAAAATGAAATAGACGGTGTGAGGGGCCAAGATACTGTGTGTGTGTGTGTGAGAGAGAGAGAGAGAGAGAGAGAGAGAGAGAGAGAGAGAGAGAGAGAGAGAGAGAGAGAGAGAGAGAGAGAGAGAGAGAGAGAGAGAGAGAGAGAGAGAGAGAGAGAGAGAGAGAGAGAGAGAGAGAGAGAGAGAGAGAGAGAGAGAGAGAGAGAGAGAGAGAGAGAGAGAGAGAGAGAGAGCTAGGTATATCGAGATCGAAAAATCCATAAACAGATTGGAAATTGGGACTACCGATTGCACCTAAAATATCCATAAATATCCCGCCATCATGATGAAAAATAACAATCCACGTATTCGACTTCTACGCCAATACAGCTGGGACATACCGACTCCGGGGCATTGATGACCCCCAGGTTGTAGCCAAACTGGAAGGAGCCCATCGTAGCGCCCACAATGGCTAACACAAGCCGAGCGGTCACGTGCTGTGGAGGGAATCAAGCGGCCCAATGAGAAACGAGACGAATTCAAGAGGATTTTCATGTAAAAATTTAACTGTTTTATTTAAACGTCCTCTAAGGCCGTCTGATGGTATCATACTCGGATATTGAAGATTTGCCAACAGAAGTATTATTTTGTTTATCCCCCCCCCCCCCCCCAGAGGTTGCAGTCGATACTCCATTTCTGGAAAAAAAAAA